>OZ010799.1:254496998-255096998 GCA_963932465.1 Maratus speciosus
TAATATTTTAATAATTTTGTAACCGCGTACATTAACTGTAACCGAAACTGCACTCGGCTGTCTGTTTACCATTTTATCGGCGATTTTTAAGCGTTACATGTGATTTTTTTTTGCTATAAAGATTTGGATAATTTTCTGTCATTGTTTTTGATACATAAAAAGTTCTTTTCAGAACTAGATGTAAGTAAAGTCACATGACAATATTTAAATTATTTTTTCATAAGATAAACTCTTGAACCATAGACATTTTTTCCTGACTCCATGTATTTAATTTTTTTTGGGTTCAGACGAAAAACGTGAGATGTTCGACGATAATATTGAGGTTGTGATTAGTTTTTTGAGATGTGTATTCGTAGTTGCTGTAATGTGATTGTCTAAATAAATGTTTTGTGTGTTTTTTAAAGAAGTTATGTTTATAGTAAAATAATTATCATTATTTTAACTAAAATGTTAGAAAATAGATAACAATTTGGTAGCAGAGCGTGGTTTTAAAGCGAATTTTATATTTTGAGTGTACAAGTAAGAAGAGTAAATAAATATGAATTGTATGAACTAGGCCTAATACAAGTTAAGAATTTGTTCCATTGGACTAACCGCCAATAGAAAAAATTTAAGAGGTAAGATTTTTATATGCATTTAAAAATAGTTTGGAAGATAAAGTATTTTAATTATGTGTGAATCCAATATGTTTGGAATTCCTAGAATAGAGCCGTTAACAAGTAAGAATTATACATTATGGAGTATGCGAGTTGAAGCTTTGATTAAATCAAAACATTTATTTGATGTTATCGAAAATGATGAACCGGTAAAAAATGAAGGGGATCCCGATAGTTTGAAAGCGCATAAAACATGGTTAGAAAAGAATGATGAAGTTTACGGTATAATTATATTGACGTTGTCCGCAGAACAAATGATGGCTGTTAGAGGGATTAAAAAAGCTAAGGATTTATGGCAATTACTGAAAAAGCGTTATGCGGGAATTGAAAATCAGAGAAGAATTCAGTTAAAAATTAATCTTACTAGAATAGAGAAAAACGAAAGAGAAACAATAGAAGAATATTTGATAAGAGCTCAAGGGATAGCTAATGAAATATTAGAATTGGGTACAGAAATTGATGAATGCGAATTAATAGGATTTATTATAGAAGGGCTCCCAAAGAAATATAGCGAAGTAACAACTGCGATATCATCAAACCCAAATATAACTTATGAAGTAATGCGAGAAACTTTGTTGAGATATGAAAGAAAATATGATAAATTTCGAGAAAACGAGTCTAAAGCATTTAGGGCTAATGAAAAGAAAAAGGTTTTATGTTTTGCTTGCGGAAAGCCAAATCATATAGCGCGGAATTGTTATAGTAAATCGAATATGACACACTCGGGAAATGATAGGGAGTATTCACCTAAGAAAAATTTTCAAAATTATTATAGTAATAAAGTTCAAGGTGTAAGAGAATACTCACACAATAATAAGAATTATAATAAGAATAATAATGTTTCAAACAAGAAGGCAAAAGAATATACATGTTTTACAAATGAACATGCATTGCAGTCAAATGAATTCAATAGAAATGAGTGTAAAGAATCTGAAAATAATAGGGAAATAACCTGGATGTTAGATTCAGCTTGCACTTCGCATATGACGCATAAAGAAGATATTGTTGTAGAAAGAAAACCTGAAGATGTAGAAATTGCAACTGCTGACAGCGAGCGATCAATACAAGCGAAATATCGTGGAAATGTTCATGTTACGTCTTACGATAAGAAAAGTGGCGAAACAAAAATAAAACTTACAGAAGTTCTTTGCGTACCTAATTTAAGAGAAAATTTAATGTCAGTTCCAAGTTTAGTCAGAAAAGGAAAATATGTGATATTTGATAATGAAGGAGCAGCCATTTATGAAAAGAATACAGGCGAATTAATAGCTAAAGGAACATTCGAAGATAATACATTTAAAATAAACTTAACTGTACGAGAAACAGATGAAGACAGAAATGAATCTTGTTTACAGACAAATGAATCAAAGAAAGAATTATGGCATAGAAGACTTGGGCATATAAATTATGTATACTTACAAAGAATGTCGAGAGAAAATCTTGTAAGGGGATTAGAAAAGATGAATGGTGAAGAAACAAAATGTGAAATATGTATTCAAGGGAAATTAACAAGAACACCATTTAATCATGTGATCAAAGAACAACACGCATTTTAGAAAGATTACATGTTGATTTATGTGGACCAATGAAAGTACACTCATTGGGAGGGAGTAAGTACATGCTAATGGTAGTAGATGAATATAGTAGAAGATATTTTGTAGATTTTTTAAGAAGTAAAGATGAAGCAAAAGAAAGAATTATAAATATAATAGAGAGAAGAGAAAATGAAACCGGCAAGAAAGTAAAAGCGGTTAGATCAGATAATGGTGGTGAATTTACTAATGAAGAGCTCGTGAATTATTACAAAAGGAAGGGCATACAGAATGAAAGAACCACAATTCATAGTCCACAAAGTAACGGGATTGCAGAAAGGGCTAATCGGACTGTTATTAATACTGCAAGAACATTGCTGATAGAAGCAAAACTACCTTTATCCTTTTGGGCCGAAGCAGTATCAACAGCTGCTTATATACATAATGTTACTCCAACGGCTACGAGAAAGAAAACGCCATTAGAATTATGGTCAAATAATAAACCAACAGTAAAGCATATGAGAGTATTTGGATGTAAAGCTTTTTATCGCAACGATGATATCAATAAAAAGAAATTTGATGTAAGAGCAAAACCAGCAGTGTTTATCGGATATTCAAGAGATCGGCGAGCATACAGATTGTATGATTCAAAAGAAAAGAGAATACGTGAAAGCAGAGATGTAGTATTTATAGAAGAAAAAATGGGATATGAAGATATAGCTAACAAGGAAGAAATGACTGATGAATTTGAATACATCAACATTACCAATAATAAAAATGTAATAGATGAACAAGAAGATAATAATTCCGATGAAAATGAAGAAGAGTTAAATCAGAAAAAGGAAGCAATTGCGTTGTCAGATGATTTGAATGATTCTGCGACAGAAGAATCTGAAGTAAATCATATAATTGATGAAAACAAGGAACAGCAAGAAAAAGAAACTAATGAGAATAAGTTGTTTGAAGAACCTAGAAGATCATCACGAATTAGGAAACCCAATCCAAAGTATTTAGCGAATCTAGTGCACGAGGAAGTTCCAAAGAATTACAAAGATGTATTAAATTCTAGAGATAAGGATAAATGGATAGAAGCAATCAAGAAGGAATTACACTCATTAGAAGAACACAAAACGTGGAAAATCGTTGACAAACCAAAAGATGTGAAGGCACTGAGAAGCAAATGGATTTTTACTGTAAAAGAAGACGGTGAAGATGTAAAATATAAAGCAAGATTAGTAGCCGACGGATCAAGACTTAAATTTGGAACAAATTATCAAGAATCGTATAGTCCTGTAATGAAAACTGAATCATTTAGAACTTTATTGGCAGTCGCAGCGATGAAAGGTTACAAAACTAGATTTTTCGACGTAGAAACAGCATATCTGAACGCAGATCTAGAAACTGCAATTTATATGAATCCGCCTGAAGGTCTACAAATTGAAGGAGGAAAAATATTATTGGTAACAGGAAATTTATATGGGTTGCCAGAAGCAGGAAGATGCTGGTATGAAAAATTAGTTAATATATTTGATAAAATTGGGTTACAGCCCTGCAAAGCAGATCCATGTGTGTTTTTTAATAAAAATGATAATAAATTTATTGCAGTTGGAATAAATGTCGATGATGGAATAATCGTTAGTGAATCCGAAGAATTAATAAATAAATTGATACAAAAATTGAATAAAGAAGCAAAAATTAAAGAGCTGAAGAAAAACATTAAATTCCTTGGTATTGATATTGAAGAAAATAATGGAGAATTTTTGCTAGGGCAAGCTAAGTATGCAGAACAAATCTTAGAAAGATTTGATATGGAAAATTGTAAAAGTGTGAAAACCCCTGGTGTTTCTGGAATAAAATTAGATGAATATGAAAATGAAAATAAAATTGATGAAACACTATATCTGGAAATGCTTGGAAGTATAGGATATCTAGTAAGAGGAACAAGGCCAGATTTAGCTTTCACTTTAAGTAATTTGTCTCAATATGCAAAAGATCCTAGAGAAATTCATTTACAGGCAGTGAAGAGAGTTTTGCGGTACATTCAAGGCACTAAAAACTACAAACTTCGAATTAAAAATAAAAAGGGCCAATTATTACTTTGTTCTGATGCTAGCTGGTGTACTACACGGGATTCAAAATCATTTGGTGGATATATCGTAAAGATAGGAGAATCACTGATTGAATGGAAAAGTAATAAACAGAAACTGGTTGCGCTTTCTACAATGGAATCTGAACTTTTAAGTTTATGTGATGCTGTTTGTGAAGGAAAATGGTTAATGGGTCTCTTGGAAGAGTTAAGCCAGGAAGAAATGGTGAAGCGTCCAATAGAAATCAGTACTGATAGTCAATCTGTAATTGATTGGGTTAAAAACCCAAGAGTGAATAATCGCAACAAACATATAGGTAGAAAATATCATTTTGTAAAAGATGAAAGAGCGAAAGGAGAAATTGAAACAAAATATGTAAATTCGTCTGAACTGGAAGCAGATATAATGACTAAGAATTTGAGTTATGATGTCATGAAAAAACATATTACAAATCTCGGAATTACTGAGGATTATTGACATGCGAAAGGAGGGATTTGTAAGTAAAGTCACATGACAATATTTAAATTATTTTTTCATAAGATAAACTCTTGAACCATAGACATTTTTTCCTGACTCCATGTATTTAATTTTTTTTGGGTTCAGACGAAAAACGTGAGATGTTCGACGATAATATTGAGGTTGTGATTAGTTTTTTGAGATGTGTATTCGTAGTTGCTGTAATGTGATTGTCTAAATAAATGTTTTGTGTGTTTTTTAAAGAAGTTATGTTTATAGTAAAATAATTATCATTATTTTAACTAAAATGTTAGAAAATAGATAACACTAGAAACTACAATTTCTACAAAGTTTTAGTGTATAATATTCTGCATAATGCATGCAATTAGTAGGCGATATCACAAGCCTAAATCCAGACCATCGAAGAAGAAGCTTCAATGTCTCTCTAAACTTCAGAAACGATGGTCATCTGGGAAAACTGATATTTCTGCAAATGTAAATGAACTTGAAAACAGTGAAATTTCAAATGAACATGCTCCAAAGAACAATATAGTTGATTTACCAGTAGAAGCCAGTACAAGTTTTACCGTCAGTAAATTCGATCAGGCTGCAAGTACTACCAGTGAACGAAAATTAAATGTTAGTTTTGAAAACATTTTACATTCTGAAAAATTACAGGAAAATGCATCATATGTTTTTTATGAACAGTGGCATGTGGTCTGACCTTCTTGGCAATGTAAAGTGTTATGTTTGTTGCAATAATTCCTTAGATGTGATATCCAAGGGAGCATATGGATATGCTTCTAAAATTCAGTTAATATGCAGAGAATGTGACAAGGTGTTCAGCTCCATATTTTCAAGCCCTCGAGCAAGCGAGAATGAAAAGTGCTTTGATGCTAATAAACAACTTTTTGAAGCCTTTTTAAAAATTGGAAAAGGTCTTGCAGCTATAGAAGTTTTTTCTATGGCTATTGGAATCCATGCAATGGATAAAAAAACTTTTTCAAAATGTTTACGCAGTTTGTATACCGAGCGACAAACTTTTAAGAATGACATTCTTCAAGTTGCCCGAAATGTGGTGCGGAAAAAGCACGAAGAATTCGATAGTGTTGCAGACCAGGATGTTTTGGGTATAACCGTTTCTTATGAGGGGACCTGGCAAAAGCGCGGGCATACATCACTGTATGGGATTGGTCTCGTAATAGATATAATGACTGGGCTGGTAATCGATTACGAGATTCTTTCGAAATACTGCCCGGAATGTGTCACCGCAAAGAGAGATCTTGGCAAAGGTACTGCAGAATTTAGTATTTGGTTTTCTGGCCATAAGTGTGATTGTTCTCAGAATTACACAGGTTCATCTAATGCAATGGAGATGGCGGCAGCTGAAGTTATATGGAAAAGATCAATAAATAATTGTAGAATGAGGTATATCAGTATGCTTTCTGATGGGGATGCAAAAACATACCAGCATTTAGTGGAAATGAATGTTTATGGTAGAGGCGTCAAAATCACTAAAGAAGAGTGCAGCATTAATCATGTAGCAAAAAGATTGGGAACCGGGCTTCGCAACAAAGTCAAGGAGTGGAGAAGCAAAGGCAAAACTATTGGTGGACGCAAAGAAGGTAGTCTGAAAAAAGACACTATTGTAAAATTAACTAATTTTTATAGGAAAGCTATAAAAGACAATGTTTCAGATCTAGAAAAGATGAAAACAGCAATTTATGCCACATTGTTTCATTTCTCTTCCACAGACGAATCACCAAAACATTCTAAATGTCCGACTGGTGTGGCATCGTGGTGTTTTTACCAGCGGGCGCTTGCTGCTAAAGAAAAACCAAAATTGCATAAACTGATGAAAACCAAGTTATCACAGGATGTACTTTGCAAGATATTGCCCGTATATCAACGTTTAGCCAGTAATGAGTTACTTGCAAGATGCATTTCTGGTAAAACGCAGAATGCTAATGAAAGTGTGCACGGGAAAATTTGGAACAACTGCTCAAAAGAAGTTTTTATTTCTAAAAAACGTTTAGAAATGTCTGTTATTTCTTCTATCAGTGAATTTAATTTTGGATGTTTGAATACTTTAGGTTTTGAGCAAGAAGAAGCAAATTCGCTCTCTTTATCCACAGCAGAAAGGCGTGATAAACGTCGTGTTAATCAAAGTAAAAAAAGGTGCACAACTGAATGGAAGAAATGCAGGAATAGTAAAAATATCTGTAAATCACACACAAAAAATAATCAAACTGCTAAAAAGGAAGGTGAAATTTATCACGCTGGTGGATTTTAGTTGTAATAATAATAATTAAAAAAAATAAACAGATTTCTTTAAACAAACAGGTATGTTTTTTTTTTTTTTTTTTGTATTGCGTATTACAGAATCAATTTTTTTTTTGTTTACATATACTAAATTCTATTTTACTGAAGACATGTACTGAAAATTGAAGAATTTATAATCAAATGTTTCTGGAATTTTTCATAAATAAGTATTTTTATGCCAGCTAGAAGCAATTTTTACCAATAGTGTTTTATATTTTCCAGTAGCAGCTTTTATTTTTCGCGAATCTGAATTACAAAGCAATGCTTTATATAATTTTTTGGTTTGAAATTTCTTTTTCTTTTTTTTTTTCGGGGCAGGGGTGGGTAGAGTTAGTAATGTCATGGATTTTCTTTGTTCAAGGTATTGCCAAATCCTTTATATATATTTCTGTGTTTAGTTACGGAAAACCTTTACAGTACTGTTTGTTTTCAGAAGGCAAAACCCTCTGCGCTCTCGCACATGTGTCAAGTGTGCTTTGATTTTATCATAATAGGGATGAGAGGAGTTTATTTAGATGCGCTTGGCTGATTGCCAATCTTAGTGACAACGTACAAATTAAAATTTTTGGTTATTGATATTTTTTTCTTTCATTCTTCTTCTTCTTTTTTTTTTTTTGATGGGCGGGGTTAGTAAAGCCGTGATTTTTGTTTGTACAAGATATTGCCAAATCATTTTATATATATGCAGGTACTAAAGAGTATTTTACTGAAGATATTTACGGTAATTTTTAGACTTTGTTATGGAATGTTTCTGGAATGCTACATAAATCTGTAGAGTTTTTTGCTGTTGTTGTTGTTGGTGGTATGTGTGTGTGTGGGGGGGGGGGGGTGTAAAAGCGATGGATTTTCTTTGTACAAAGTATTGCCAAATCATTTTAAATATATATAACTAAACTATGTACTAAAGACTAATTTACTGAAAACGTTTCCAGTAATTTGAAGATTTTATAATGATATGTTTCTGGAATGTTACATAAATCGGTACTTTTATGTTAGCCAGGTACAAATTTTGCAAATAGCAGTTTTTATTCGACTATAGCAGCTTTTATTTGTTGCAAGATTAAATTACTAACAATGCTTTGATGATGAATTACATTTTTTTGGTTATTAATTTTTTTTTTTTTTTTTGAGGGGCGGGGTTAGTAAAGCCATGGATTTTCT
This sequence comes from Maratus speciosus, assembly GCA_963932465.1. NCBI lineage: Eukaryota > Metazoa > Arthropoda > Arachnida > Araneae > Salticidae > Maratus > Maratus speciosus. The sequence goes on from OZ010799.1 coordinate 254,505,213, forward strand.
TTGTACAATGTATTGCCAAATTATTGTATATATATATATGTACTAAACAGTATTTTACTGAAAACATTTACACAGTAAATTTTAGCATTTGCAAAAAAAAATGCAACTAGCATTTTTTACTCACCTTTATTTTTCACAAGTCTAAATCAGAAACAACGCTTTGATGTTGAAATAAAATATTTTGGTTTATGATTTTATTTCTTTCAGGTTTTTTTTTTTTTTTTGAAGGGGTGGGGGGTGTATTTTAAATAAAATGAGTGCAAGGCATGTATTTTAAATGAATATAATATATATGTATTTTAAAATTAATGAAATGAATGAAGAATACATGATGGTGATAGTCGAACAACATTCGGCAATTTATTACCTACCCCATAAATCAATGAGAAAGAAAATTACAACTGAATTAAAATAATTATTACAAAAGCATAATGTAGTCGGTTGTAGGAAAGATAAAAATAACAATATTTGTGTTTTAGTAAAAAATTTTACTTATCAGTACATACACACTAATTATATGAAATTGCATCGAATTTTTAAAATGCAACGAAATCCTTTTTAAAGCCTTATTGATTGTGATATTGTAAAAAAAGGTCTATTTCTGTGGTATAATAGTACTAAAACAGTTTTTTTCTATTAAAATAACATTTATGGAGCTTTTAAGAAGTAAATAATAAAGGTAAGTGTATTTATGTACTTTAAACCTGTTTTTCTCAAAACTAATTTTCCAGCGTTTTTAGATTTTTGAAATGCCCCTTGCGTCTTAATTTTTTATCAATATTTATGACATTGATAAGGAAGTATCCTGATAATGTTTACAAAGAAATTGTGTAAGCTTTTCAAAATTCATCTTCATTAAGATAGTCAATTTTGATTTTTTACTTATTAAAAGGCAAAATTCTTAAAATTTTTAAAATTCAACGAAATCCTTTTTAAAGCCTTATTGATTGTGATATTGTAAAACAAGTGGGTAAGTGTGATCATACATCGCACAAAGGGTTTCGTTTAATGTTCCTTTCAAAACGTCCAGTACATATATCGCCATGGAATACCTTCTAAATTTTGGCAAACACATCCTAAACTATGTTAAAGTTTCAAACATATTCGCCTTGTTATATTTCCTAATTTTGTTCGCCCCCCCCCCCAAAAAAATGCTACGATATATCACATGACGGGTATCTGCCAAATTTAGAAAAGTGCCCCCCTTGGGGGGGAGTGGGCAGATGGTCACCATGATTTTTGACGCGGACTGGTTTTAAAAATTTATGTTATGTTTTATAAGCCATATTAAAATTTCAAACAGATCGTCCAGTTATATTTCCTAATTCTGTTCGCGCACCTCCCTCAACCCCCCCCCCCTCCTCGAAATGCGACGCGCCCTTCTTTATAATTTATTATCGTGTGTTATAAAGTATCTTAAAGTTTAAAACAGATTGAATTGTTAGATTTCCTACTTTAAATGAAATCGCGGTCTGTTAATTCCACATTCCACCACCAGGGAGCGCACTGTATTCTTAACAAAAGCGTATCTGAACGAAACTCCTTTACATAACCCATTAGTAGATATGTTACTCGAGGGGGTGGCGTTCTTCAGCAAGAATTTAAGATAATTGTTGAAATTACTATTCGGAAATAGTGGTAATTTAACTTTTGACATATTTTTATTTAATAAGTATAAGTAGCATGTATCTGAGGACTCCATCAAAAAACGCACCTGAAATGGTATGAAACAAAAAAGAAATATTTTGCCCCTCCCCCTCTCCCCACCTTCCCGAAATTTCACGCGCCATTTTTTATAAACTTTTTCTAATGTGTTATAAACTATCGTAAAATTTCAAACAGATCGCCTTGTTATATTTCCTAATTTTAACAAAAATGTTAGTTCCACATTCCACCACCAGGGAGCGCACTCTATTCTTAACAAAACTGTATCGGAAGGAAACTCCGTTAAACAACCTATAAGTAGATATGTTACTCGAGGTGGTGGCGGTCTTAATAAGAAATTAAGATATTTGCTGAAATTACTATTAGGAAATAGTGGTAACTAAACTTTAGACAATTTTATATTAAATAAGTAGCATATATCTCAGGACTCCCTCAAAAAGTCACTTAAAGCGGTCAGAAACGCTAATTTTTTAAATAGAAGTCTAGCGCCCCCCCTCCTCCCCGGAATTTCGCGTGTCATTCTTTCTTACACTCTATCTTATGTGTTATAAAATATCTTAAAGTTTCAAACAGATCGACTTGTTAGATTTCCTAATTTTAATAAAATCGCGTTATGTTAGTTCCACATTCCACCACCAGGGAATGCACTCTATTCTTAACAAAAGCATATCTGAACGAAACTCCTTTACGCAATCTTTCCATAGATAGATGGGTCGGGATGGTGGTGGTCTTAAACAAGAATTTAAAATATTTGCTGCGGTAACAAACGCTAAGATTTAAAAAATAATTCTAGCTCCCCCCCCCCCTCCTCGAAATATCACACTCCATTCTTTTTTACACTTTTTTCTATGTGTTATATACTATCTTAAAGTTTCAAACAGACTGAGTGGCGGTCTTAACCAATAATTCAAAATATTTCCTGAAATTACTATTAGAAAATAGTGGTATGAAGTAAACTTTCTGATGATGAATGAGTTATACTTATCTCATATCGCTGTTCAAAAAGCCCAGGCAAATTATTAGATTTCCTAATTTAAGTTAATTCGTGGTTAAATAAGCGCGTCTCTTCATTTTAATCGACGCATTTGATAGGAATAAACCGATTAATTAAATAATAATTAATATTTCAGCTTGTAATTAAGATAGGACTTAGATATGGGTATCAATGAAATCAGCGAGAAATTTGACATCGGGATGCCAAAAAATTTAATCAAAAAATTTAATATTTAAAAAGTTAAAATTTCGTATTAAAATATGCTATTATGGAAAAACGCAGCGTCATGTCTACCTGCTTTCCCGCCGAATTGAAATCTTTTTATTTCCTTGTCTTTCCAATTAAAGAAATTAAATTTTTATCGATCGATTTTTAGTGGATATTTTAACATATACACATCGCAGAAATGTGAACTTTTTACCAAATGAAAGTAGATTTTTTCTGCGTCTGTCTATTCCATTTACAAATTTCTCGGACCAATATTTTCTGATATAAGATTTCGCTTTAAAATCTCCACTTCATTTTTCGGCTTAATTTCCTTCGTGGTAACCGTGCATTCGGCTGATTTTACTGGCAACCCTTAGGAGAAACACGGATGGTTTCGAGAAAGTCCGTTTGAATTTGCGTTAAAAAGGTGGATTGGTTAATTTTAGAAGTTAATTAGCCCGTAATTCGGTTAATTACCAACTTTTTCAAAATTTTATGATTTGTTGTTTGATGTGAGGTGTTCAGCTATAAGTACCCAAAATTTCAAGTCTCTAACATGTATAGTTTCTGAGAACGGGCTCTGTGACGGACAGACGGACAGACAGACAGAGGAGCGAGACGAATAGGGTTTCGTGAGATGAACGAAACCCTAAAAAGGTCTATTTCTGTGGTATAATAGTACCAAAACAGTTTTTTCCTATTAAAATAACATTTATGAAGCTTTTAAGAAGTAAATAATAAAGGTAAGTGTATTTATATACTTTAAACCTGTTTTTCTCAAAACTAATTTTTCAGCATTTTTAGATTTTTGAAATGCCCCTTGCGTCTTAATTTTTGATCAATATTTATGAAATTGATAAAGAAGTATTCTGATAATGTTTACAAAGAAATTGTGTAAGCTTTTTAAAATTCGTCTTCATTAAGATAGTCAATTTTGATTTTTTACTTATTAAAAAGCAAAATTTTGATGAAAATCGATATGGAATTTAGGAAAAAATCTGTAAAATGTTAACTATTCAAGAGATTAAAAAAATTTTACACAGATCTGTTTATAATAGAGTTTTAAGTGATTAAAATGCAAAATCGAGAAAATATCTCAAAAATTAAGACGCGAGGAGCATTTTAAAATTTCGTTTAAAAATTTTAAATTTTTTTAAAAATTTAAAAATTTTAATAAGATTGAAAAAATTTTTAAAGGTGTTTGTTCTATATGCTTTGGTGAAATGTATATGTGCGCAAAATTTCATATTGCTATGATGAAAATTAAAAAAAAAATTTTTAACGTCCACCGTCCCCTTAAGTGTTTAAGTCTGGAATGAAATCTGAGCTGAATTAGTTTGTAAATGAGTCCCTTATGCCAGACCTTGTCAAATACCTTTGCGCATCAAGAAATATGGCAGCTGCAGGGATCTTTGCGTTGAATTTCTCGCTGAGAATTTCAACAACTCTGAGAAGCTGATGTTGAGTAGAGTGTTTCAAGCGAAAACCGAACTGTCCAGGAATAAGAATGATATTTTGCCGCATAAATTCTTTAACTGGGTACGAACGACACGTTCCACAACTTTACTGATAGAAGGTAAAAGATAGATGGGTCTGTAGTTAGTGGGGACAGAGAGATAAGTTCCAGGTTTGGGGATAGGTGAGATTATGGAAATTTTCCTAGGTTTAGGAAAATATTTAAATTTTAAGATAGCGTTAGTGAGGTCAGTAATATAAATAATGCAATTAGAAGGAAGGTTTTTAAGAGCAGTGTTAGTAATTTTGTCATATACAGGGGTCTTACGTTTTTTAAGTTTTTAAATAATATTATGAATTACTATGGGCTAGATGGTGGGGGATCACCGGGGAGGATTGACAGGAAATTGCGAACAGTTTCGCTGACTTCATTAATATGAGTTTGACTTACAAGGGTCGGGTTAGGGGGAAATTGAGTTGCATATGAGTTAGCCAATATATTAGCTTACTCTTTGTCAATGTAGGCAGTCAAGTTGTTAGTAGTTCGTAGGGGTATGGGTGTAAAGGTTTTGTTGAGTTTACATTTTAGCATCCAAAGTGAATTGTCCTCGCAAGCTAATGTTTTGAGAAAGTTATTCAACTTTTTTTGTTTTTCTTTATACAGACTACTTTTTATTTTGTTGTTAAACCTATTGGAAAGGGGTTTAAGGGAAGGATCTCTTGAATTTTGAAACTGTCGCCGGAGCCGATTACGTTGTTTTATTAGGTTATAAATAAAACGGGGTGGGATGAAGGAATTGCTATTTTTAAAGGTATTAAAAGTGGAAAAATTTTGAGCGTTAATGGTGTGGGAGTTGAGGTGTTCGACAGCTGCATCAATATCGTTGGTATTGTTGATTTCCGGGAAAGTAATATCTTGAGTATTAGGATAATCAGTAAATTTTTTCCAAGCAATAGCCACGGAAGGAGGGTGAGAGAGGATTGATGATATGAATTTTAAAACAAACCGGAAGGTGGTCAGAAGAAATATCGTTAATTACAGTAGAAGAAATAAGGTGTAACGGGGGTCTCATCTCCCGGTCCTGGGCTCTTACATGCCCTTGTGTCCCTGCTCGAAAACGACCCGGAGGCCGAACCCCGCGATGCATCCTGAAGGCCGCCATCAGGAACGACCCACAAAAGCCACCCCTTACAAGAACTCCGGTCAAACCGACGCACTGCCCCTCGCACGTCACGCTGGATATTCTCAAAAGAGAGATGAATTGGTCGAATACGACAATCCTCACTACTCAGCTAGAAGAGCCAAATGGTCTCTTCTGTTGGTTCCCGACCCAGTACGCCCCGACAGCCAGCAGGAACCGAACACCTACAAAGGAGTCGGGCCCGCGAACCTAAGCCGAGGTTTCCCGAGCCGGAGTTACTTTACGGGGGGCTCTCAAGATCAAATACCATTTTTCGGCAAAGACATTTTTGCGAGCCAATCGATGGAAAGAGAAGGTGCACCTAGTTAAAAACCCGGAGAGACAGGGAAAAACCCTCCTGGCGGACAGCGCCTCGCTCAGGGTTTTTCGTCCAGTCTCTCCGCTCAACAGGCGGAACCCCTCGCGGCTCAACGCTCGGAAACATGAAAGACCAGACTAGGATCCGTTAGCGACCCCATGAGGGCACGGAAAGTTCTTCATTGACGGGATAGACCCCGCCTCGCTAGAGGGTTGGAGAAGTCCGGAGTCCCGCCGAGCCCACACAATTTAGTTGCAAAAAATCCTCAGATTTTGGAAGACGGGAATAAACCCGGGAATTTTGGAGAATAAACCTGGAATTTTGGGGAATACTGGGAATTTTGAAGCAAAATACATGTTATTTTTCAATTTAAAATTTTTATTTGTAAAAAATTTAAGGTAGTTTTTTTCATTTTGAATTCACAAATCTTATGATTTGGCGTTTTAAGATTTTATAATTTATTAAAACTCATTAGTTTTACAACAACAACGGATATGAGTTGCTGAGGATCTGAATGATTCTTTAGAAATTAAAATGGTTTAATTTTTATTATCTGCATATCTACAATTCAGACATACTGTATATTAATTTTCTAACGAGTTTCATTGTATTTTCATTAATTTCTATTATTAAATTTCTGTTGTTGTTTACATTGGCTGATTCAGAGAACGGAGGTGATGTTTATATTCATGTTTGGCATGAAGAATCTTTCTCCCTTTTCACTTATCGACGAATAAAATATAATATTACTTATGGTATTTTAATTTCTCTTATTTAGTATTTCTGTAATTTTAAGCCTGTATTTTTTTAGTTTTCATGCAAACTGTGCTATTTTTCTATATTTATGTTATTGGTATTGTTAACATTTGTAAAAACATTTTTTTTCCATTGACAAAAGATGAAATCATTGAAAAAATTAAGAATAATAAATAAAAAAATTCCACATCTAAAACGTTCTGAAAATTCCCGGGAATTTTTAAAATTTCCTCCCCAAAACACCCGGTTTAGTCCTGGGAATAAACAAGGTTTTTCCACCAATTGAACTCGACCCCTCCCGAAAGGGGGGGGGGGAAGCGATGGGAGGACGGTAATAGCCCGGCTCCCGCTACCTCACCTCACGGCCGCCGAGGGTACTCAAGCACGAGTGCTCCTGACTCCATGCAGTGGCCAACCGCTACCTATAATGCGTTCAAAAGTTAGTTTTAGAAACAGCTAGATCCTTATCACTGGTCGCGGCAACCTCCAGTTACCTCTAGCCACGCAGGCCCTAGGTTGGACCAAGAGTTCGTCTGAGATTCGAAGCGCCGCCGCGTTAGTCGATGAGCCTCCGACCCAGTTACCTGCGTGGGTGGCGTTCAAGGGTGGACTTGCCGGCCGACCCTCTCCCAGAGTATACGGCACGATATCGGGCAACCAGAGCCATACTGGCCTCCTTTTTCGACCGCTCCCTGGTCGACGAGGGCGCTCCAGCTACGGATATCTCAGCGGGATGAGCCACTTGATGCAAAAAGTACACCAGACGCTGTCCGAAACCTCCACTTTTCATTTGCTCAAGGAGATCCTGAATGGCGATCCCGCGAGCCCTGTCGTCACCAGTGAGTTACCGAGACCTTGTTCTACAAAGCCCGCTCTCTCCTCTCAGGCTCCCCCTTAGTCAATTGGTGGAAGGAGTCCTAGCACATTAGCTAATCTTTGCCCAGCGACACCGTCCGGCCCGTTGGCCGGCACTGGGATCGACCTATGAACCGTCGCTATCCGACTTGCCCAGAGAACCCGAGTGCCTTTCTACTACCCGCCGCAACGAGCTACGACCCCATGCACAACGTCCATTACACTTGACCGCCGGACTCGAAGCCTGTCGACCACGAGCCACTCTAGGAGACTGGGATTCGTCCCCACCGGCCCCCTCGCATTCGTGTACAACGACCTCGGCCGGGGTCCAAGTCTCCTTCCCACTCAAGGGATCGGTTTCGGACCACCCGGAGGGGTGGCCATGAAGAAATAGGGTATGAAAGATTTTGGAAAAGAGCAAGGTCAATAATAGAATCATGGGTATTAGGCACTGTGCTAATATGTTTTGGTTTGATGGTGCATGTAGACTTAAATTTAAGTGTTGGACTAAATTACGAAGAGAGGCATCCCGCTGAGAGTTGCCATGGCAGTTACAGCGTCTGCTTTTGGCATTGTAATCGCCTACGAAAAAAAAGTTGGTGTTGAGAAAAAAGCTGTGTAATTCTGTTTACATGGAAGTTATCAGTAGGTTGAGCATAAATAGAGGCTAATTTAATTCTTAATTGACGAATCTGTAAAATTATACTTGTGTATTCTAAATCATTAAAAGTGTTGTTCTGTGTTTGATAGTGTGGAATGTGATGTTTAACTTAAATTGCGGTGCCACCTCTGTGCGAGCCATCAGCATGGGGTGTGTGGAAAAGCCTATACCCAGGAATGTCAATATTGCAAGTGGGACTGAAAGTTTCTCGCAGAAAAATAAAGTCTATTTTGGAATGATCTTTAATGAAAAGTTTAATTTCGTTAATTTTATTCTGCAAAGAGTTGCAGTTCCAGGAAAGAAAATTAGTGAGGAAAAAGTAGAAGAGGAATTATTCATTATCAGGTGAGTTAAATTCCGTGGCTAATGTGTCGAATTCGCTCATAATGATGATCATTTTTTCCATAGGGTAGATACAATTTTTTGTGAGTTTGGCTATATTTTTTAGTATAAATTTGTTAAATTTTAGGAGTTCTTTCATCTCCTGAAAAGTCTCAAAACTTTCCTTGAAGTCCGTAGTATAGTTAGAATTGTGGGTTTTTCTGTTGCTGCAGAATCGGTGTTAGTTGGCTTATTTTCAGTGTTGCTTTCAGAGTTAAGGTTTTGACTGGGAGAAGGGAGCGGAACCGGGGATTCGGCAGGTTCTTTAACTATGTTCTCAGGTCTTATAGCATCTGGTTTACAGATTTAATTGTAAGATGATAATAATTCAGCCATAGCACTAGGGATGATTTTGAGTTTTTCACTTCGGTTATTTTTTGAATCAAACTGTTTTTTATAAATCTGTGGGATTTTAGGGCAACCACGGTAGATTGCCATATGATCACCAAAGCTATTTGAGCACTTGAGGGTTATCTTGTCAATTTTATCACAATTTGGGGTTAGATGTTCTTCAGAACATTTGGCGCATTTTGGCGGCATGTGGCAAATTTCGGAAGAGTGCCAAATTTTTGGCAGTGGTAACATTGTTTGATAATGTTAGTGCCTTTAAAACGCTTTATTGTCACTTTAATACAGCATATTTCATGGATTTCATAGATCTTTTCAAATTTGTCACGAGGCAGAACACTGACGACATAGAGGGTCATTGGCCGACCAGTTTTTCTACTTTTCATCATCGATTATCTATTAGCAGTGAAATTATGCTCTTTAAGCGCATCAATGATGAGCTGGAGGTCTGTATACGGAGGAATTCCTCTAATGACAACTTTTCGTGGGCGGTATTTCGCTGGGCTCAGGGTAGTATACGCGGTAGCGTTAGTATCTAAGTGGGACTGTGTTTTACGGAAATCTTCATCTGATTTGCAGTTGACTAAGTAATTCCCCATCTAATTTAATAATAGGGTTATTATCGTTAATTTCTTTAATTCTATTCGCGAGTTCGTTCCATTTTCCTTTAATTTCTACATAGAAGGGGTGTATTTTGATTTTTTTTAGAGGCCGGATTAGTAGCGGAGCCACTGGCTGAATCGCCTTCAGTGGGGTTAAAAACTTCAATAATGTTACCATCATTACTTTTATCAGCTAAAGCTTCGTATTTGTTTTCAAGTAGGATTGTGTAATTCACAGTATTTCTTGTACGTTTATTGGTATTTACGAGGGTAAAACCTTCTTCTGGGTCTTACACGATTGCTTTAAGCTTAGTTAGAACTTCGATTAAATCATAATCATGATGAACAATAAAAGATTTAAACTCCTTAAGTTTTCTAAGCTTATGAGGGTCAAATGACTCACTATATAGAAACATAAGACTTGAAAGAAATTTACTCAATAAAATAACAATTTAACAAAAATCACTACTTCTTATGTTGAGGGTCTGTAGAGCAGTTTGGTCTTTGCAAAAGTCCAATGATATGGTCGTTACTTTCCGTCAGGAATTGATGCATAATATTACCTTGCGCTTCGCCTGTAACTTGTGGAAACTCCAGTCATGAAGCCGCCAAGTCAGGCTTTTCAGTGCCGTTAATAACGCGGATTGCATTTTCAGAAAAAAATTAAGATCCTTTTACGAAAATTACGGCAAAGAGGGCTAGACTGGGATGACGAATTTAATGAAGAACTTAAAATTAAATACAGAACATGGTATCAGGAAATAAAATTGCTAGAACAATTAAAAATACCAGGTATTATTTTAACTCGAGTAATGTACAGGACAATGTTCAGCTTCACATTTTTTCTGACGCTTCTTTAAAATCGTATGGAGCAGTAGCCTACTTCCATTTGAAAACATCCGAAGGTCTTTTTAAGATTTGTTTTATTATGTCAAAAGCTCGGTTGGCCCCGCTAAAAAAAATAACTTCGCCCAGACCCGAACTTTTAGGTGCACTAATAGCTGCTAAGATAGCAAATCATCTAAAATATACTTTCACTAACCTAGGAAAAATAATACTGTGGACAGACTCTACCATAGTATTGTACTGGATCCAAAGAGCGACATCCAAATGGAATATTTTGTTGCAAATAGAGTAATAGAAATTCAGGAGATGAGCGACCCTAGTTCTTGGAGGCATGTAATTAGCAGGGATAATCCTGCAAATATGCTTACTAGGGGCAATCAGCAAAAGAGTTAACGGATTCTAACCAGTGGTGGTACGGCCCTGAATGGCTTAGTAAAACTGAAAATTTTTGGCCTAAGGATAATAAGTTAAAGGAAAAATCAGTCAACTCTGAAATGGAAGTTGAATCTAAAAGTAAAATTTTTGTTAATACAATCATTGTAAAGGAGAATTTAATTGATATAAACAAATTCAGTAACCTGAGTAAATTATTGTGTGTAACTGGTTATCTATTACGTTTATTCAAATTACTAAAGAAAAATGGAGAGACAATTCGTGCACTTTCGTCAGAGGAAATACGAGAAGCGGAATTTTGCTGGATAAAAAATTATCAAAATGAAATTTTCGCAATAGAAATTGTACGACTGAAAAATTCTAAACCACTTCCTAGGGAATCAAAATTACTTTGCTTGAACCCTTATCTCGATTCAGAAGGAGTTTTGCAAGTCTCTGGACGACTCGGAAAGACTAATTTACCGATGGATGAAAAACATCCAATAATTCTTCCGCCAAAAACTAAATTTGCCGAATTAATAATATGGGATGTTCATTACAGAGTTTTCCATGCTGTTGTTTCCCATACACTTGTGCAGATTCGGGCTTATAAGGGCCAGATAAATCGTAAAATATTTACTAAAGCAATGCATTATATGCAAGAGATTTTCGGCAATTCCAGGAGACCAAACGATAGCTCCATTGCCAACTGATAGGGTAGAACAGGCAAATCCATTCAGTGTGACAGGATGTGATATTGCAGGACCTTTGTAAGTAAAAGACAATGACAACAAACAGTACATCTTGTTGATTACTTATGCAGTAACGAGGAATATCCACCTGGAACTTGTCGACAACCTGAACACTGTAACATTTTTACTAGGCTTCCATAGGTTCATTGCACGACGAGGATTACCATCTATTATATATTCTGACAATGCTAAGACTTTCAAACGCGCAGAAAACGCTTGAAAAAACTTTGGTCCATTATGACTCATCCAGATGTACAAGAATTTTTTTCTTCCCATTATATTAAGTAGAAGTTTATTATCGAACGAGCAGCATGCTTGGGGGGAGGGGGGGGGGTGATTTTATGAATGGATGATAAGGACCATTAAAACTACATTAAGAAAAACCCTTGGGAAATCATCTCTGACTGGTATTGAATTGAACACCGTACTAACTGCAATTGAAGGCCTGGTCATTTCTCGACCTTTAACATACGCCTCGCCAGAAGGTCCAGACCCCCTACCATTAATGCCTGCTCCTTTTTTAATAGGGAGAAGAATATATTCTCTGCCTCCAATTCGGCTTCACCTTGACTAGAATTTCTCTTCCGGGAAAGAATTAATTAGGTCTTATAACAATCCTAAAAAATGGATATGCTTGTTTTGGTCTAGATGGAAAGGGGAATACCTATTAAATTTGAAGTCAGCATACCTAAGTTTGAACAAAACTAATTTTCCTCAATTTAAAATCAATGATATAGTATTGATAAAAGATTATAAATTACCCAGAAATTTCTGGATAGGTAAAATTATTGAATTATTTCCTGGAACAGAGGCAAGGTGAGGGCCTGTAAGGTGAAAACTGAGAAATCTAATCTCAGACGTCCAGTGCAACTGCTTTATGGGTCAATATCTGAAAACTGGACAATTTCACTCCAGAATTTTTATTTTTTTAAATCAATGTACCAACTTCCAAATACAATTATATACTATGATACATGTTTTGTCATTTAAATGCTGTAGTGCTTTAGATCAAGAATGTATATTTTATGCGTAGGATAAACTTTTATGGAATAAAGTGTCTATTAACACTATAATCAGTGTCTCATAATTGGGACTGAGATGATGTTTTTCTCTTAACAGCCGCACAGCCATTTTGTTGAATAATTTTGCACGCATGTAAATTATTAAATATGCCATGTGACATTTGTAAGTTATATAAATAAAGTTTCAATAAGCTTTTTTTTATAAATAAAAATTTAAATATGGGGACATGAATGATGCTATAAAAAAATACTCATCCCTATTCAGAAAAAAACTAAATATTTCTAAATATGAAACAAAGATAAGAACGACTTACCTTCATCCATGGTGGCTAGTTAAACTTTAATTGCTGTTGCAATAGAAATAATTCTGCCAGCACCACCTAGCATCTGTCAACCTAGATGTGGATTCAGAGGAACTGAGATGATGATCAACTCCAGTGATAAATATATTTGCTACAATATTTTACTGTACAATTATATATACAATAGCGCTAAGTGTATAACAGTTCCGGAGTGAACTCATCCGGACCCCTATAATAACACCCATCCTCGGAAAAAAATATCGCGGCCACGTTAGGCTTAAGCATTCCGATCCCGTGAATAAGGCAATTGTTCGACTTATAATAATCGACGTTGTATCACATCTGTTCTTCTTCATTTTCTTTAAAAGCGTCAAAAACTATACAATTATAATGATTTAAGTTCTAATTAAAAAATTCCCAGCTACCAACAACAGATTATCGATGTAAACAAACTAATACCGTTACCATTCATAAGCACAAATTCCAAATCTAGAAACAAATGAACGACTCTTTGATCACTTCATTAAAAAAATATCGTTTAACATCCGATTCAGCTCTTAAAATATTTATAAAAGCATATTAAAGCCTTTAAATATTTTGAAATGCGTTTTCCACTTTTACATATAGACTTATGTTTTGTGAAAAAACGGAGTTGATTATTAAACAAGACATTATAAAACAAGACAGTAGTTCCATGTATGAATTACGCTTCATTTCAACACTGTTTTGGCGCAATCTCTCGGCAATGAATATAAATGATGGAACTTTTGACTAAAATTATAGTTTTTTATTAAAAAAAAAAAATACAGCACGTTACGATGTAATTTGAGATCATTTTTTAAATGTTTTCGTTATGTAATTTTAAAATTTCGTTCAATATAAATAAAATGAAATTTTCTTTTGTTATAATACCTTTGGTAGAATTTATATTTTGTTTTATTAATTTTTTAAAAGGTTAACATTTATCCGCTTTTTTAAGAATTTTGTTTGCATTATAAATAAAACAATTTTTTTCTCAGGTGTTATGAAATATAAGTTGTTATCATGATTGCATTAGTATGAGAAAATTATTTTTTCACATTCCCTTTATTAAATTACAATTTTGTTTTCACTCTAAGGTTATGCTCAAATTTTATAATGTTAAAAATCAAAATTTTATCTGCAATGATATAATTAATATATGTAGTACATGGCATTGTATATTCCTTACATATTAATTACATTTGATTAGAAATATAAATTTTATTTTCAATGCAAGCAAATTTCAAATGGATATAAGCATTCTTAAACATTGATAAAATTAAATTAAAATTTTACGAAAGAAATACTAATAACTAGAAAACAGGAATTCTGCTTTTTCAGAATTTAGTGTCGCCCCCGATGAAAAAAAAAATATGTATATATAAATAGTACAAAACCTATTTCAATTTTAAGACTTAAAGCACACACTTTTATTTTATGTAAAATGACGTCATTCGCATCCGCTTAAGAATTCCACATTTACGATCCACTCTTAAACATCTACAGTAAAGCATGCATAAGGATGTCACTATCGTAAAATAATACACAAATGCAGCAAAAGATGCCGTCATTAAAGAAACTCGACCAAAAAAACGGCTATCTAATGATTCATAGGCATTCATTTGTTTGTGACAATAATATAGATGGTTTCAGTCGTGACGTCAGTCATGACGTTTTGGTTGGAAACTGACTCCAAACAAACGGTTGCTATGTTGTATTTTCTATTTTGTTTGTGTATTGTTTGTGTATCTTATATCTATATCTCACATCTAAGTGTTTTAATACTTGATATGTACTGGTAACATTTTCCACAATTTATATTTAAAAAGAAGTTACGCATAGCAACTGTTTGTTTGGAGTCAGTTTCCAACCAAAACGTCATGACTGAGGTCACACTGAAAGCGTCTACAGATACTTAAAATTTAATACTATAGTTTATAATAGCTCCATGTTTTAACAGAAATTAATCGTTTATATTTTTCCAAAATAGCACGTATTTTAATTACATTTTCTTTCGGTTGTTATGAGAAAATGGCAACAAAAAGATATAATTGCTATTTTTCAACTATTTTCCCTTTGCTTTCTATGTAAATGGAGCACTTGAGTTGCCAAAATTAAACAAATGGTGCTAAAAACTACAGAACAATTAATATTTGAAAAATAAATGGAGATACAGTTTTCAAACAAATTGCATTTAAAAGTACTTTTTTTTCCAATACGACGGTATAAAAATTTTAAATGTGCGATGCTTAGAAATTAAAAAAATTGCTCTAGAGCATTTAATCGTACAATGATACACCTGCTTTGTTTATTGCTGCCTTCTGTAAGCTAACGTTATTTTTTGGAGACAAAATAAGCTGGGAGAAAGAAATAGCATACCGTCCCGGGGGCTAATGATTTTGATTTTGTCATTTTCTAAAATACAAACCCTTTAATAATAAAATTTTCATTCTGTTTGTTTGTATGAAATCTTATAAAAATGAAACGCAGATCAACATTCCATCAGTTTTGACGGATTATGTACTAGTTTATACTAATGAAGAATAATTATATTTTCCCATACTGTATATAAATAGATATAAATATATAATAGCAAAAGTTAATAATATTTATAGAATTTTTTACAGCATACATTTAATATTGATATTTGTTCATGGGGACAGGAACGGAAATGATGATTCCGTTTTTGAAAAGCTTAAAGTTAATTATTTATACATCATTATATGTCCATTTATCATTGGTAATTGTTATAAGAAATGTTACACTATATTACATTCTTCAGTTTTTGGTTTTAGTATAATTAATGAAATATTATTGACAGTGGACGCAAATTGTCCAATTTTCAGATATTCACCCTTATAACACGGAACTTAGAATTAGTTAAGACTTTAAATGATTCACATGTACGAATCTTGTTTTTTTTTTTCTTATTTTAGTTGAAGTTTAATTGTAAATTGTGTTTATATATATTCCTTGAAGTATATATAACTTTTAAAATATTTTGTATTTGTATTAATTTGATATATTGTATCTATTCGTGATAAACACCCATATGTTCATGGGTGGGCAGTGTTACGAATTGCACCTGCGTGCATGAGGCTGGAAAGCTAAAAACAGCCGAGCCATACCACGTGACTCGGTAAGTGTGGCGAATGAGCCGGCGAAAACTGTTAGTGACGCTAGAATTCTTGAAAAATAAACAACTTACATTGTTCTCGGTCGAGGAAATAAAGTATCCTTTCCTCGGAATAGATGTTATGTAAATTTATATGTTAATTTGTGTGCTTTATGCTGTGACGTGGTGCTGTAAAAATAAACAAGAAAAAAGAAAAAAGTTCATTATAAATTAGATAACACTATTTAGACTTTTAAGCACTTTAATATCTCACTATACAGTAATTTTACATGAGTATCTTTACAAGAATTTTGATTACTGTGAATTAAGGCTAGTTGGGGCAACTGTGCCATGATTTTACAATGTGACTCTGGAGCTACTGACAATTCAGCTTCAAAAAGCTAATGTTCATTTGAATTAAAGTCTGAACTTCTGTAAATGTGTTCAGTTATGTTCCCTCTATCAGACAGAAATGCTCAAAATTTCATTTTAATATTTAAAAATATAAAAATATCCATATTACACATTTTTGTTCTCTTGGGTCCAGTTGCCTCGTAAAAATGGGGTAACTGGACCAGGGGGGGGGGGGGGAGGGTGTCTATGTTCCACACGCGTTTATTTTTTTTTTTCATATGGGGTATCAGGTCCTGTTTGAAAACGTGCAAACAACTTAAAAAAATTTAAACCAGGCATATCATGTAAATTATATATCAACTAAAGAGCGTTGTAAAGGAAACCTTTGCTGTCAATGTGTCTAAAAAAAGCACTAAAAGTGAAAATATTAGATTTATTTATACCAAAAACATAAAAATTAAGTAAGTACTTATGTACTTTAGTATAAGTAATAAGTCTAAAAGTCACATGGGTATTTTAAGGAAAAAAATAGCAAGGCAAATCTATGAACAAACGACTATGTAAGTACTTAAGTAATTTATCTGTATCTAGGAGTCGCCTTTTATAAAGGAAAATTTTATTGTTCCTACCAGAACCCTTAATGAGTTACCTTCATGATGATTTTATTTAACATATTATAAAGAAAGGTGCGATGAAGATATTATTTTCAAAGTAGTGGTAGAAACAAAAAAAGTTTCACTATATAATGCGACCCCTGTGTATCGTACAATTTCAAGGTTTGGCTATCTCGCTTTCAAGGGCAAGATACTTCTTGCAAGTTAAATGTTGAAATAATTTATTGACACCAGTATTTACAAGGGAATCTATTTGTAAACAAGTAAAACTATATTTTCGTGCACTTAACCCCCTGTCTACCAGAAGGGTCCAATGGACCCGACATGTACTTTCAAAATATTTATTCAAACCAGAAATTTCTTCAAAACAAACTAAATTTATAAATCAGACAATAATAAGTTAAATAAACAAATTAAATAGTTTTAAGTAAAAATTCTGGTGTAGAATGTTTTTATAAAACTTGAGTAAAATTTTCGGTAGTTCTAGGGTTAATAAAGGTGAAATTTTCATTATACAATTCCAGTGCCAATGTGGCAATTAGGGGATTAAAATTATGTGATGCCATAACGGCATCACCGCCTCACAAGGGGTCAAGAAATCTGATTTGATACCACCAATATGCTTTTTTTTAAATTTTATTACGTAATTTTAATGAGGTATTCTATAATTTTTTTTATTGTGGGCTGTTGGATTCCAATGTAAATAAATCTCTTAACTAAATGAATCCCTAAAAGTTAAGTATTAAAATATCTATAAGCTATTAAAACTGCCCTCAATAACATTTCTTATTGTTAAAGCGAATATATTTCTAACTTAAATTCAATGACAGAAGAGCCATATATTTCAGATTACTTTATTTTCACAAACTTTTCTCTAGAACAAAACAAAACCAACTGTTGCCAGATATTGAAACAATGCAATTACAACCAGTTAAATAATTACACAGGTGACTGATACATGGATGAAAGAAAAAGTTAGTCATTACGTAACATACTCCCACCTTGAGTTGTGGGGAAAGCACAACTCAACAATTTAAAATTACAAGTTAAATCTTTTCGGTATCTTAGAATTGCAGCGATAATACCAACCAGTTTACGCATTTTCACTACTGGAAATTAGGACAGTATCCAACGAGGAAACATCTTTTCTTTTTTTCTTTAAGAACTTTGTCTTCATCAGCAATAAATTTAGTGGAGGGCCATTTCTCATAGGGCGAATACAACCATTCGGGTCTCTCCCACCATTTCAATTTTAATTGTTGATGGCTAGAACAGCCTCTTCTAGGTAGGTCTGAAGGATTTTGATTCCCATGCAGCTCATAAAGTTGTTCTGATATCAGAGGATTCACAACTTTGTTTAGTCTCTTCAAACACAAATCAAAATTGTCAGGAAGAGGAGGGTGATATTCAATCGAAAGCATATTGACTAAAAATTTATCATTTCAACCTTAACTGCGTCAAAGAAATGTTGCTTTGCTGCTTTTTTCATACAAATTACGTGAAACAGGAGACATGCCAGATCTTGTTGAATATGGATCTCTCAAAGATGATGAATAGGGATCCGCATATTCATCTCTCATGGGCGCCATAGATGGACTAGGACGATCATAAGGTGAAGGGTATGGTCTCATGCGAGACGACATTGAACTGTAGCCACGGTCATAAAAATCTCGACCTCCAAAAGGTGGACTGTCATATCTTCGGCCGTAGCCATTAGCATACCAATCACCACTACGGGGTCCACCATAACCACCACGTCCCCTGCTTGAACCTCTTCTAGCTCGTCCTTGTGACTCTGGCTCATGATGAAGCTTGCTTTTTGAAAGTTCAACACTCAAAGAAGATCCCCTGAAGTAATAATTATTCAGAGCTTTTAAGGCATCCTGGGCTTCTTCAGGCTTGATTAACTTTTCAGGAACTCTTGGACATACTAGAGTTTCATGTTTTTTTCTGCATACTACGCATTTTACTTTTGCTCTACAATTTCGGGCTAGATGGTTTAATTTTAAACATAGAAAACAAGTTCCCTTCTTTCGCATTATGTCTTTCTTAACATCATACGACATTGACTTTGCCTTGAAACATTTTTTCGATGCATGTCGTTTGTCACAAAAAATACACAGTGTTTGTTTAAAATTATTCTTATTTCTAGTATATTTTCTCATATCAATGTTTAATAAATCTGATACAGTAGATATTTGAGATTCTTCGAATTCATGATCATTGCGTGCAGCTCTGTATCGAAAAGTTTTGTCAAAACTCTTACTTGCCAAAGAAATTCTTTCTTCTGCTTCAACTTCGTCTTGCAGAAATTCTAATAAATTATCTGGATCAGTTTTTGAGCCAATTACAACACCATTCTTTAAATCTGTATCATGATTTTTATCTACTTCAGATTCCACATCATTACATCTATTTGACGATCTTCTGTGAGACGTTCTGTACCTTTCCCATACTCTAAGAATATCATCTGGAAGAGCCGATTCAACAAGCGGATATAACATAGCAGCATATTTGTCTCTAATAACTCCAAGAGTTTCTAATGATCGCAGTTTCGATTCTAATGAATCATATAATCGTCGCAAAGGGTTATCTTCTCCTGGATTTTGCTTCTGCAGTACAAGGCCTAACAAATCTCTAACATAATATTCTATCAAACGTTCTTCCCGTCCAAAACGAGATTTAAGTTGACTTACAGCTTTGGCATAACTATTACCACCAGGCGGAAAACTTCTAATCAATTCTTCTGCCACACTGCCTTTTTCCATGGCTTGTGATAAATACGCAAATTTGTCATGAAAATCTAGGCTAGTATCTTGATCAATTTTTTGAAATTGACCCCAGAATTGCAACCAATTTTTAATTTCACCATTAAAAGTAGGTAACTGTATCTTCGGATAATGAAGCAATACATTCTTATTAATTACCGAAATATCAGATTTCAAATCTTCATTTTTTACAACCAAAAGTTCGTTTAATTTTTGTTGTAATACACGCCAACGATCGATGTAAACCTCCGATTCATCTATATCTTTGTCTATTGTTTCTTCGTTAGCTTCTTCGCTATACAACATTTCTCTAATTTTATATTCTACATCGGTCATAAATTTCGCTTTCTCTTCTATCATTGTTAATTTCAGAATTTTTTCAGCAGTCGATAAATTATTTTCACTTGCATCAAATTCGTTGCACGATTTAGTGAAAATTCTACGATGTTGTCGTCTAGCTGCTTTCAACGCATCCATATTTTTCAACATCAACAATAATTTTTTATTCAACAATAATAATAATTCTCACTTGAGCAATTCAAATAAAATTCTACTTACAGATTCCAATCCTGTCAGCGGACGCCATATGTTGGATTCCAATGTAAATAAATCTCTTAACTAAATGAATCCCTAAAAGTTAAGTATTAAAATATCTATAAGCTATTAAAACTGCCCTCAATAACATTTCTTATTGTTAAAGCTAATATATTTCTAACTTAAATTCAATGACAGAAGAGCCATATATTTCAGATTACTTTATTTTCACAAACTTTTCTCTAGAACAAAACAAAACCAACTGTTGACAGATATTGAAACAATGCAATTACAACCAGTTAAATAATTACACAGGTGACTGATACATGGATGAAAGAAAAAGTTAGTCATTACGTAACATGGGCAAAAAACAATGGAGAAATTTATTTCCTGTAATAAAAGAAACTCAAAAAAATTATTTATACCTATTGGGGTAACTGGATCCAGCATGGTCCAGTTACCCCATTCTTGAAAATTTTATGGGGTAACTGGGACACCGGGATTACATTTGAAACAGGAAGTAAATATGTATAGATACCTAATAATATTAATGAAGTTATATGCCTAATCTTACAAAAAAAAGGTTGTTTAATAAAAGTACTCACAGTATTTCAATAAAAACCTTAGAAAATTCAACCATATTGACGTTTTTTAAAAAAGAAACGTAAATTTTTGACAACCTCTCACAGCAAAGTGAGAGTTATGATTGAGTTGACACACGTTGTTTTAGGAAGTAGAGATTAAGGTGCATTGTTCACAAAAGCGAAAACTTAAAAAACATCAAAAGTTTTTTATAAAGTAGCCTATGGCCCAGTTACCTCGTAGATCCAGTTACCTCAACTAACCTTATTGCGAATACTTTCGATGAATAAAATTACTTCGAATATTTCACAGATAACTTGGATGCCTCATTATGTGCTTGGATGATTATATTATTCTATTTGAATTTTTTACTGGGGGAAATGAACTTTTGTGTTGGCAGCGGCAAACGGGACGAGGGTGGATGATGACGAAATATGGAGTAGAAATGAGCGAATGCTCCTAAACAGACTTTCTCGAGAAAGTTGCGCGGAGGAATTTGATGTAGAAGAAGACGTTTATCAACCGCAAGGCAGGTATTGACGAATCCGGAACCAGAAATCGTTGCATGTTGTAGCGGATGGAGACAGCTTAATGCAACAATATTAACCCCTTCGGGACGGGAGCCTTTTACGAAATTTTTAATCTTTTGTCACCGTTTTTTAAAAACAGAAATTTGCGTCTTCTTGAATCGAGAAAATGCGCTGATTAAACAAGGCAAATTTTACAGTAAAATTTTACTGGTGAGGAAAAACAAGGACTTTGAGCGCGTCATGCGGCACGTATACGTGTCGCTCTTCTCCAAGGGGTTAAAGAAACGTCTGCGTAATAGAAGATGGGAGAAGACAATCTCGTAGGAATTTCTTTAAACGTGGTTTGAATCAAATTAAAAAAATAAATAAGCATCTGCATTACTGCTAGCGCCACTTACCAAAAATGCTTGAAAATAATATTAAAAACGAAATCTTTAGAACATAATCTTCCCAACCTTGTAGTAAGAAGTATATAAATAAGTAAAGAAGTAGCTACAAATTTTACTTTTAAAATTCGTTCTTCTTTCATGTCATAATAATGTTATTTAATACTTAACTCATTACAAATAAATTGATAAGGGCATGAATGTGGCGTTTTAACCGCTTTAAGGCTATAACAGTTTCATCTCTGAGGGATATAATAGAATTATTATTCCTTATCTTAAGCTAAATATTTTTACTTAGCTGACAGTTAAGGCTTTGGGAAACAATAAATATGATTTAACTAACATATACTTCAATAATTAAAATATACATAATTTAATACTTGTTCCCTAAGTATAATTATGTATTTGTAACTTTATAATATATAGTACGTCAATGTGGCTTGAATTTTTTTTAATTACTTTAGAAAGATTTAAAAGATATGACTATTTATTTTCTCTTTGTTCTTAATATAAAATGTTTCTTTGTTAAAAGAAATCCCAATTGAGAGGGCACAGTTCATTTTTTTTTTTTTTAAATTGTGACATTGAACTAAGCATATTTTAATTTTATGATTATTTTAGTTCCTAATTTATGGAAAATGTACAATGAGAGCGTCTCATAATCTTTTTACCATTAGAATATTAATAATTATAATGCATTCTCTTCAAGTATTAACATCTTAAATTATAATAATAAGAGTACAATAGTAATAATGGTATGAGAAAAAATAAATATAAACGCTCAATAAAATATATGGATAAGTACCAAGAACAAACGAACATCAACACCGACAAAACAACGTGCCGAAGCCCACAAAGGATATTTATTTCTCACGCTATATTGTTATGCAACCGAAGTTTTAGCGTTGCATAAAGCTGCCCCTATCCGTTTCTGTTGCATGTCCTCTCTAATTCATTACCAAATCTGCTGCCTGTATTTATCAGGGGCAGATTTACTTGAAGTTTTAAACTGTTTAACCCCTTAACGGTCGTTTAATATTTGGAAAAATCATCAAAAAATACCTACATTTTTTATTACAGAAATTGAATAATTATAAGGTTTCTATATAAAATATGCAATTAGTTTTTTTTTTTTTTTTAAGGCGAAAGAAAAAGATGTTACAGAACAAATTCACATTTGTGGAAAAGCCGTCATGCGAGAATTCTGTGTTTTAATATTTGTTTTACACCATACAAATTAATGCGAATAAGACCTTTATTTTTCTCTTCTTAGATCTTTATTTATCATCATCAAACAAATTTTTACAAATAATATTTGAAATAATATAACATACATTAAATTTTGATTATTAATAATATTTTTGAGTGTGACATATTTCGAAACATGCACGCAAGGCAGGTATTGACGAATCCGGAACCAGAAGTCGTTGCATGTTGTAGCGGATGGAGACAGCTTAATGCAACAATATTAACCCCTTCGGGACGGGAGCCTTTTACGAAATTTTTAATCTTTTGTCACCGTTTTTTAAAAACAGAAATTTGCGTCTTCTTGAATCGAGAAAATGCGCTGATTAAACAAGGCAAATTTTACAGTAAAATTTTACTGGTGAGGAAAAACAAGGACTTTGAGCGCTTCATGCGGCACGTATACGTGTCGCTCTTCTCCAAGGGGTTAAAGAAACGTCTGCGTAATAGAAGATGGGAGAAGACAATCTCGTAGGAATTTCTTTAAACGTGGTTTGAATCAAATTAAAAAAAAAAAATAAGCATCTGCATTACTGCTAGCGCCACCTACCAAAAATGCTTGAAAATAATATTAAAAACGAAATCTTTAGAACATAATCTTCCCAACCTTGTAGTAAGAAGTATATAAATAAGTAAAGAAGTAGCTACAAATTTTACTTTTAAAATTCGTTCTTCTTTCATGTCATAGTAATGTTATTTAATACTTAACTCATTACAAATAAATTGATAAGGGCATGAATGTGGCGTTTTAACCGCTTTAAGGCTATAACAGTTTCATCTCTGAGGGATATAATAGAATTATTATTCCTTATCTTAAGCTAAATATTTTTACTTAGCTGACAGTTAAGGCTTTGGGAAACAATAAATATGATTTAACTAACATATACTTCAATAATTAAAATATACATAATTTAATACTTGTTCCCTAAGTATAATTATGTATTTGTAACTTTATAATATATAGTACGTCAATGTGGCTTGAATTTTTTTTAATTACTTTAGAAAGATTTAAAAGATATGACTATTTATTTTCTCTTTGTTCTTAATATAAAATGTTTCTTTGTTAAAAGAAATCCCAATTGAGAGGGCACAGTTCATTTTTTTTTTTAATTGTGACATTGAACTAAGCATATTTTAATTTTATGATTATTTTAGTTCCTAATTTATGGAAAATGTACAATGAGAGCGTCTCATAATCTTTTTACCATTAGAATATTAATAATTATAATGCATTCTCTTCAAGTATTAACATCTTAAATTATAATAATAAGAGTACAATAGTAATAATGGTATGAGAAAAAATAAATATAAACGCTCAATAAAATATATGGATAAGTACCAAGAACAAACGAACATCAACACCGACAAAACAACGTGCCGAAGCCCACAAAGGATATTTATTTCTCACGCTATATTGTTATGCAGCCGAAGTTTTAGCGTTGCATAAAGCTGCCCCTATCCGTTTCTGTTGCATGTCCTCTCTAATTCATTACCAAATCTGCTGCCTGTATTTATCAGGGGCAGATTTACTTGAAGTTTTAAACTGTTTAACCCCTTAACGGTCGTTTAATATTTGGAAAAATCATCAAAAAATACCTACATTTTTTATTACAGAAATTGAATAATTATAAGGTTTCTATATAAAATATGCAATTAGTTTTTTTTTTGTTTTTTTTAAGGCGAAAGAAAAAGATGTTACAGAACAAATTCACATTTGTGGAAAAACCGTCATGCGAGAATTCTGTGTTTTAATATTTGTTTTACACCATACAAATTAATGCGAATAAGACCTTTATTTTTCTCTTCTTAGATCTTTATTTATCATCATCAAACAAATTTTTACAAATAATATTTGAAATAATATAACATACATTAAATTTTGATTATTAATAATATTTTTGAGTGTGACATATTTCGAAACATGCACGCAAGGCAGGTATTGACGAATCCGGAACCAGAAGTCGTTGCATGTTGTAGCGGATGGAGACAGCTTAATGCAACAATATTAACCCCTTCGGGACGGGAGCCTTTTACGAAATTTTTAATCTTTTGTCACCGTTTTTTAAAAACAGAAATTTGCGTCTTCTTGAATCGAGAAAATGCGCTGATTAAACAAGGCAAATTTTACAGTAAAATTTTACTGGTGAGGAAAAACAAGGACTTTGAGCGCTTCATGCGGCACGTATACGTGTCGCTCTTCTCCAAGGGGTTAAAGAAACGTCTGCGTAATAGAAGATGGGAGAAGACAATCTCGTAGGAATTTCTTTAAACGTGGTTTGAATCAAATTAAAAAAAAATAAGCATCTGCATTACTGCTAGCGCCACCTACCAAAAATGCTTGAAAATAATATTAAAAACGAAATCTTTAGAACATAATCTTCACAACCTTGTAGTAAGAGGTATATAAATAAGTAAAGAAGTAGCTACAAATTTTACTTTTAAAATTCGTTCTTCTTTCATGTCATAATAATGTTATTTAATACTTAACTCATTACAAATAAATTGATAAGGGCATGAATGTGGCGTTTTAACCGCTTTAAGGCTATAACAGTTTCATCTCTGAGGGATATAATAGAATTATTATTCCTTATCTTAAGCTAAATATTTTTACTTAGCTGACAGTTAAGGCTTTGGGAAACAATAAATATGATTTAACTAACATATACTTCAATAATTAAAATATACATAATTTAATACTTGTTCCCTAAGTATAATTATGTATTTGTAACTTTATAATATATAGTACGTCAATGTGTCTTGAATTTTTTTTAATTACTTTAGAAAGATTTAAAAGATATGACTATTTATTTTCTCTTTGTTCTTAATATAAAATGTTTCTTTGTTAAAAGAAATCCCAATTGAGAGGGCACAGTTCATTTTTTTTTTTTAAATTGTGACATTGAACTAAGCATATTTTAATTTTATGATTATTTTAGTTCCTAATTTATGGAAAATGTACAATGAGAGCGTCTCATAATCTTTTTACCATTAGAATATTAATAATTATAATGCATTCTCTTCAAGTATTAACATCTTAAATTATAATAATAAGAGTACAATAGTAATAATGGTATGAGAAAAAATAAATATAAACGCTCAATAAAATATATGGATAAGTACCAAGAACAAACGAACATCAACACCGACAAAACAACGTGCCGAAGCCCACAAAGGATATTTATTTCTCATGCTATATTGTTATGCAGCCGAAGTTTTAGCGTTGCATAAAGCTGCCCCTATCCGTTTCTGTTGCATGTCCTCTCTAATTCATTACCAAATCTGCTGCCTGTATTTATCAGGGGCAGATTTGCTTGAAGTTTTAAACTGTTTAACCCCTTAACTGTCGTTTAATATTTGGAAAAATCATCAAAAAATACCTACATTTTTTATTACAGAAATTGAATAATTATAAGGTTTCTATATAAAATATGCAATTAGTTTTTTTTTTTTTTTTAAGGCGAAAGAAAAAGATGTTACAGAACAAATTCACATTTGTGGAAAAGCCGTCATGCGAGAATTCTGTGTTTTAATATTTGTTTTACACCATACAAATTAATGCGAATAAGACCTTTATTTTTCTCTTCTTAGATCTTTATTTATCATCATCAAACAAATTTTTACAAATAATATTTGAAATAATATAACATACATTAAATTTTGATTATTAATAATATTTTTGAGTGTGACATATTTCGAAACATGCAATACAAAGCCCAACATCAATCAGCACCAAAAACCGAACCCAAACGCAATTATTTAAAGACTTCACATCGAAATGACAGTTACATTTTTCTGGTTTGAGAAGGTTTTTCCTGCAGTAAATCTCCAGCCCGTAAACATGACGGGCAGGAGAAATTACGAACGACTCCTCAGCCCGTGATATTGACGGAAGCGAGAATTAAGGGGTTAAACCAAAGCGATATAAGTAAGCGTCTTATCTTAAATGGGAGAGGTAACCGCAAGATTAAAGGCGAGGTCACGTCAATCAAGGTCATACGCCACCCAGCGGACAGAGTGAACTACAAGAGGATTATTAACTTCTTTCCCCTTTGTGGATGATCTATAAGTTCGATATCTATGAAATAACTATGCGCACACGCAGCCGTGATTTTATTCGTTTGTCGTCTGCAGTACTTAATTGTTGGAAGTATAGATATAATTTATTTATTTATTCGCCATTATTTAATTTATTAATTGAATTTAGTTATTTTAACAAAATCAGTTCTTTTAAGAACTTATATTTTTGCGAAAATGCCACGTTGGCGTTCTAATTATTGCAGTTTTCAAAACTGCAAAAATAACTCTCTATCTGAGAGAACTAATTTTTTTCGCTTCCCAAAAGAGAAAAACAAGTTAGTTTTGTGATTTATTATAATTTATAAAAAAGTTAAAATGTTATTTAATATATATTATTAAATATCAGTGATTTTAATACGTTCTATTTGAATTATGTTTCTGTAATGCAATGAACAAGGACATATAAAAATTAGTTAATGTATGTTAAGATAGAATTTTACAGCAGCGTTTTTAATTCAATTCCTGATAAGATAAAGTTATAAAAATTACATAAACATGTGTATTTCCAATGAGAATTAAACGTTTTATTACGCTTAGAGTTTAAGTATAAATTATTTAATTAATTTTAAGGCATATTTTTTATTTACCGGGCGCAGGCGATAAATTGCCAAATATTCTCTTGATCGAATTGTATTTATAATATTTAAAATAGAAGCATTTCATTCATTCTATTTAAATCTCATTTAATTTTACATTAGGATCCACTTTAATTTAAAATGCAAGCAGTAATTCTTGTATTATTAAACCAGCAATAATTGATTATTTATAGTTTTAAATATTTTGAGAATTTTAGACAACAGCTTTAAAAAAATTCCTAAAATCGACGAATTACTTTTTTTTAATCTAGAAATATGTCGGTCATTGTGTCATATCCGGGAAAAATAGTTTTCATGGGATACCTGCACTTCGCACATGTGAATAACATTGCAGAAAGCATACAAAGTATAGAAGAAACTTCAAAAATTGCAATAAAATATAAAATATTTACAAATAGTACGTGTTATGCTCAATTAAACATTTATTATCTTACACCCGTTCTTCGCAGGGTTAAAATGGATAATTTTCCGTAATCGGGCCGATAGCCATGATTGGCGTCAAATGAGAAAACAGTATACAATAACTGTATAAAAGTTATAAAAGTTAAATAATGGTTAGAAAATGAAAGTAAATTTTATCGAAATAATCCAATTGCGAAACATTCTCCAAATTTGAGAAAGGCTTATGAAACACACAACAATTGCCAATAACTGAAGGCTATAGCCTGAAGATAAGTTTGGCGTAGCAGTTGTTGGTCGATAGCCTTAGGGCCACAAGCCCTCCCTTACGGCTTTTCGGTGTTTTTAATTTGTGCAATTTCCCTTTTAATTTTGTCCGGTTTCAATTTTTGAATTTTTTTTTTTTCAATCTGGCTTTCGCAAAAGAGTCGGAATAAGTAGTAGAAAAAAGGGCTGCGGACGGAGATGGACTAATTGAACGTATTAAAATCATTGACTTTTAATGATATATATTAAATAATATTTTAACTTTTTTATAAAAAAAATATATGGCTGAAAATCACGTTTAAGATGCTTAAAGGTTTTAAACATTTCTCTTTTGCAATTTCCCAACCAGCTGGTATATTTTAGAAATCATAGTTTGTTACATAACTTACTCAACTGTTGTACTTGTATATACAATTGTAACAACCATAAAGAATGTTTAAGGATTTATCAGCTACATTTAGATAACGTAAAATTAATTTGCTAATTTATAATCAAGTTATAAAAATACTAAAATGTTGTATTGTTACTAGAAACACATCCATGTACATAATTTTTATTTTTCTAGCATATCTAGGAGGGAAAAATCGATTAAATTTTTTTATCTTTTCATATATATATGAACAAGGTTAGATTAAATAAACAGTGTAAAAAAGTACTTTTATGTTTGCCGGCCGCAGTTCATAAACCGTCAAATATTTTCCCCATCACCAACGTTTACGTTGCATTCATTTCATTCAAAATATAAAATCATCATTTTAAAAATATACTCGTCATTTGAAAAACATAACCTTATTTAAAATACATACATAGTGGTACATTACATCAATTTAAACACATGCTTTTCGCTCATTATATTTAAAATACATTTTTTTTTCTAATAAATAATAACATAAACCCAAGGTGGGCAAGTTTCTTCAAATGTGGAAAAAAACCTGGAAAAAACCATGGAATTAAAAGTTACGCCTATAACTTTTATTAACAAAAATGGTTTTCTTTTAACCTGAATAGTTTGCATAAAATTCAGGACTATTTGAAGATATTTACAATTTAAGAGTTATAGGCGGAAAAGCAGACAAAGCCATTTAAAAGAATACCTGTTAAAATTTTAATCGTGAATTTCAAATATTTACTCACTCATGGAAGATTAACCTTGTTTACCAGATTTCTTGCAAAACATTTTTGTTACAGTTTGCTTTGATAAAAATATATGTATTTAAAAAATAGTTGCAATGTCAGTTTAGTTTCTTGGCAAAAGGCTGTTTACGTAGCATTAGTGCTTTTTCTCCCGAAATTAAAATGACATTGCGATTTTTTTTAATACACATATTTCCATCAAAACAAACTGTAACAAAAATATTTTGCAATAAATCTGGTAAACAAGGTTCATCTTCAGGTGAGTAAATATTTGAAATTCATGATTAAAATTTTAACAGGTATTCTCTAAAATAGCTTTGTCTGCTTTTTCGCCTATAACTCTTAAATTGTAAATATCTTCAAATAGACCTGCGCACGAGATGCGCAGATGGTAGATATTCTGTCATATATGACGTCATACAAAAACCCCGCGTATTTGCGTTATTCACTCCATCCACAAGATGGCGCAGCTGCGTCAATTTACGGCAAATTCCAACATTAACTTTGAACGCTTACTTTTAGCGCTTTGAGTTAAACTGCTACTAACAATTTTTCTGTTTTTCTATTTTTTTAGTTTCCCACACTATTTTTGTGGTGTCAGATTTAGGTTAACGCGTACATTTTCCTCATATTCGTTTAACTCCAGCATAGATATCCTCCTCTACTGCAGCCATTGATGTGCACATTCACCATATTACACTCGTTTTAACCCCTTGAAGTGCGGTGGGATATAATATATCCCCCTTAATTTTAATTGCGAAACGCCACAATGGCACCGTAAATTTGGAATGAAATTTTACTTTTATAATTATACGTGAAGGAAATCTTTTACTTATTTTCGAATAAGTTTGCACCTAAATCCCTATGTGAATCAATGATTTCAACATTTAATTAACATAAGTGCTGCGCCCCTGAAAGGGTTAATAAACTGAAATAAATTATAGCATGCTTATATATGGCAGTTTTATTAGTAATGCTGCATATAATACAAGACTGCTTCCTTATACACCAAATGGCTTGTAATGACACACTTCGGCACACTATTGGTAACGTTTTCCTCTATGCTTCGCATATATGTATGTAAATAAATAATTCTTTCGAAACTACATGAAAAGATACTGCATTGAATGCGGCTTCAAGCACCTCACAAAATATGCAAAATATAACATTCTTCAACAACGATATCAAATAAATATCAGAATTCATAAAACATGTTTATTCCAAATGATCAAAAACATTAACAATATAATTTAAATATTTTTAATATAATATAATATAATAAAGCACAAGAAGAACTTTAACTATTCAAGTTGATAGAACAGCCTCATTCCCCTCATTGGTGCAAAGGCTGACAACTTCGCCCCCATCTTAAAAATAACATTTCCACCAAGTTTCGAAAGGCGTGCCACTTTACATTGAAAACTAAAATGAGGCTTCGTTTATAAATAATTAAATGCTTCCATACTAAAAACGCCACTAAAATAATAACAGAATAAAATCTTCACAATATTTCAGGACACCTTCAGTCATTCGATAAAACCACCACAATAATTTTTCAAAACACGAAACGCAGCTAGCTATACTGTAGATTCCATCTGTTCCACATCCATTTCTATACACAATGCAATCACACTTTAGTGAAGTAATGAGGAGGTGAGTTTCAAAACGTGCGTTTCTGGCATTGTAAAATCTTGTTTTACAATGAAAACCAATGGACACAGCGAGATGTTTTTCGCGATTTCCCAAAATTTGATCTTCTGGATAAGGCGAGTTTTGAAACCCACGTCCTCAAATATTGTTTTAGAAATTTCCAGAAGCTAACATTCGTGCAGAAGTTATGCTGGGAGTCTATCTCGCTGCCATTGCTTCTTTAAATATTTTTAAATAGCATTTTAAATCTTATATACATAAGTTGATGTTATTATAGAATATATGTAAATTTAAAGGCGAATGAGGCGTATTTCTTCTTAACCCTTTAAGCGGTTTGTCAGTATTTTTCCGTTTCCAAAAAACAATTAAATCGTTTGTAGATAAAAATATTTTTAGGGCCAAGAGTACTTCAGTAGCTAAAATGATAAAATAATTGAACGACACCGGGATTTATGAGCAATTTTTTTATGAAATTAAGTAAAAGCCTTTTTTCAAAGCGTTATAAGTAAGCGAACAAACTTAATGCTGGAATCAGGCATAAATTAACACAGTTGCGCCACCTTGTGCACGGAGTGATAATTCTCATACGCGGGCTTTTAGTGTGGCGCGTATATTCTAAATCATCAGTCACTCATGGAAATGGCTTTTGTTGGCCACATTTATTGCAAAACAATGGCGTAGTGAGAGGGGCATCCAGACGCACTTAACACCACGAAGTTTCCTTCCCCTTATCAGAGGCACCTCAGTTATTAATCAAGATGAAAAAAAAAACTTTACAATTTTAGTGGTGTCAGTAAGAAAACAGTTAGGTATCCATTTGTAGTTCACACTCCATACGCTACGTGGCGCATGACCTTGATTGATCTGACCTCGCTTTTAATCTTGCGGTTACTTCTCCCATTTAAGATAGGACGCTTACTTATATCGCTTTGGCCCTTTTTTTTTTTTTTCTCGCGTACATTATACAAAGAAAAATGTAATTCCTTTATTCTGGTGCGTGCCATTTGGAAATTAAAATTAAGTGGTATGTAGAATATACCTGTGCCCCTCAAGGAGTTAAGATGTATGTGAAATAAAGGGGCACGATGTGTATTTTAGAAAGAAACAGAGAAAGAAAAAGTTATTTAACAATTTTATGAAAATGCAGGAAAGCCCTCAGATGCTCGGAGTGAACAAATTCATATTTCTTTTGGGAGATAGATATCAATAAATGCTTCGATTCAAATTATAAAAATATCTATCAAAAAATGCTTCATTGTTATCACTATTGTTTGCTTTATTTAACTGTAAACAAGATGGATATATTTTGCCATACTCATGAAAATCGTAATAAAATATAAGAAAGTCAACGATTTGCCTAAAAATAACATGTATTGTAATGCATTCTATATTTATATCCATAATAAAAGAAAAAAAAAGGTTTACCGCTATACCTTACCGCTGGTCGAAAAAAAAAAAAAAAAATAATAATAATAATAATAATAATAATAACAAACAAATACAAAAGATTGGCCTGTCTGCAAAACAAATATGTTAATTATTTAGAACAAACATTCCTAAATCTAAATATGGTATCTAAATTTCTCTAGCATACACTATTTTTCAGAGAAACCGTTCTATAGTAATAATAAATAAATAAGGGTTATTAGATTATTTTACAATGCAAGATAAAACTGAAACAGTGAAAAGGGTATTTTTTCTATTTTACACAAAAAATCGAAAAAATATATAACGAAAATCTATCTCTATATAATAAAAGCCAGTGTAACGCTGGGCGGGCGAATCCATCAATCTTCCAGTCTCCCAGGAAGAGACTCAAGGGGGAAAAGGATCCATTCTCCCATTGGTTGCCACAAACAAGAATCCCGAGATCACTTCTCAAGGTTACAAGTCCTGATAATTGAGCAGTAGTAGACACTTCTTCCTAACAAATCAGTGCAAGGCACATCGCATTACACCACCAAAATAAATCGCCAAGTGTCACTTGAGATTATTTCAAGTATTAAGTTGCAATCATATTAAATTTTCTTTGCGACATGTAAGAAATTTTCATTTATTTCTCATATAAAGTGATTCACGGAAAACAATGATATGGTATTTTTTAAAATATCCTTTTTTTTCCCGCAAAAAATTGATAAAACTGACTTTCTTTTAAAAAAGTAATAAATTTAAATATTTTAGGCTTATTATTTTGTAACTTATTTTAAATTACATATTACTTATATTTTCCTTTTCTTCCTTTTCTATATACAAGTGTATGTAAATTTAAACTTAAAAAAATAATTATTAATTTAAAAAATTAATTAAGTCTTAATTTTGTTATAGTAGTATATTAGCCGGAAAACCTAGTTTACCCAGAAATATTGTAAATGCTAATTGTGTGTTTATTAGAACATAAACTAGCCGAACTTTGCTCATCTAAACGCTTCCATATTGTCAATTATATTTTTATATCAGTTTTTCAAGTTTTAAGTGAAAAACACAATTTTTACCCACCGTCCTAGGACGGGCATTTACCCTAGTTTTGTTGATAATTGCCTTGTACATCTTTTTTTTCTAACTTCTCCATTTTATGTTTAGCAGAAACTACAAAATTTATTTCACTTCTTTTGCAGCCGTAACTCGGTTGATGTTTCCTATACATTTATTTATAGCTTATTTACTTAATATTAAATATATTTTTAATATTTGCGTAGTTTTGTCTTATGTTTTTGTAAGACATAAAACAGATTAATTATAAAAACAAGCACTTCCACCAAAATCGTAGGTTAAGGGGTTAAACCGGTTTCCTGGAAGATACGGACGGTAAGGAAAGGCTCTCAATGTCTTATTTCACTATTTGGCGAAGTCCGCTATGAAATAGCCAAGTGAAAAAGAATAGAATCTATCAGGTAGGGAGCCTATCCTGTACTTAGCCTTTACTATCTTTGAATTACAGATTACACATAAAAATTTGACGACTCTGATCTTTCATCAAAATTGGACAAGTTGACTGCCTGAAATTTTTTTCGTTTCTGATTCTGGAATTGCATTCTGCAATTTACTCTCTGCACGTATTTCCTCTCTAAAACCATGATAGACACTGTCATTACGCCCCATCCCAACCGCGCTTTCTCTGGCTAAGAAAGGAGTGGAAAGTGGCTTTTAGAAATTCCGAAAATAATTTCCGTATCTGGTTTCTTATAATATTAAAAAAAATGATTCGTTATACTCTTTCAAAATTTTATATAAAAAACATCAATATTAATGGTATCTGTAACATTTATATGTATGAAAATGAATTGAAATTGCTATAGAAAATTATGCAAAGGACATCCACTTTTATCTAAAACCCATCGATTATAAAACCTGTAAAAGAGAATATTTTTAATACCCCCTTATTGAAGTAAAATTTCATTTCTCTATCTTCTAAATTATTTCTATATTCAAAATTCATCTTCACATCCACATTGGCAAGAAAAAAAATAATAAAAAAGTGAAACAAAAACAGATTATAACAAATTAAATAGGGAACAGCTTTAATCTTACCTGCAAACATTTATATGTGTAAACATGAATTAAAATAACTATATACACGCAAATCAAGCGAAAAGATGTCGTTTCTTCCCGCAAGCAGCCATCTTGGACTCTTTTCTTGGCATGAAATCTGTACAGTCATTCAGGGTAACTTTGATCCGCATTTTCTCTATTTTCATATGCCACACTCTTATTTGAAGAATATTGTCGCAACTAGGGGCATAAAAGAGAAGAAATGATCCTAAATTATTGTCTGACTATCAAAAATTAAGGAATATTAAGGATAAAAGCAATAAAAGATGGATTTTTAGCCCAGTTCGAAGTCATCCAGCCCTTTAGGTTAACTTTGCACAATATGATAAATTTTTATATAAAATAATTCATTTGAAAAAAAAAAGTATTGTAGTCAGGACAACTTTAAACCGCAAAAAATGTTTTCAGATATGTAAAGACTGCGAATTTACATTTCCCAACATCACAAGATTTGTATAATTTATGATATTACAACAAATATCAGGCATAAGAAAAGTGGAAGAAGAGAACCATGAACATTTTGAAATAAAAAGAAAAACCTGTTTATTGTTCATATAAAACATAAAAATGCAGTGGAAAACAGTTTTCAATGTTTTAACTCAATAATATATCCATAGTTACAGTAATACATACTAGTACTAGTATTATTCAAAGAAGAATAAAAAATGTTGAATGTATGCAATGTCAAATTTGAGTAGCTCCGCCCCGAAAAACGCCTTTAAATGGATTTTATGGATTTTACACATATTTGTGAAAATATTTACATGTTATATCTAATGTTCCTTTTCGGCCTTTATATAAGATATACGTGCAAATATGGAAAATTTTTGACAGTAGCACCTATAATTAGTAAATTATAAGCATCAGTATAACTTTGAGCCGGCTCAAAGTTACCCTGCAAATGTGGTAAAATATTAGTGCCTTCTTATTTTACATTTTATTAACCATTAATAAATGAATAATCCCAAAATATTAACACATTTACAACATTTAGGTAATAATATGTCTCATAAATGAGTATATTGTCACTTACTATGAAAATTTAATTGGATTACAACAACTTCAAAACAGCATTCAAAATTAAATTGAAAATAGTACTTTACAAAAATAGTTAGATGATGCAATTAATTGCGCATTATGTTGCTAATTTATTTTCTAAAATAAAGAGTAGAAATCCCAGTTTAGAACCTTGCCAACACAGCATAGTTATGGAGTTTATTTAGTCTTTTAGAGTCAAAAATATTGAAAAATAGGAGGTGGTGCAAAGTTACACCCCGTGGTTCAAAGTTACCCTGATTGACTGTACTGAATGGAATTCCGATAAATCAAATAACTTAAACTAGTATACTACTTTCATTTATCATTAAAACAAAAAATATATTTTCATAAAACAAAAATTTTGTTGCACAAAAGTATTAGACAAAAATATACTAACATAAAATTCATTTCAGACTGTTCAGACAAAAAAAAAAAAAAAAAAAAAAAAAAAAAAAAAAAACTAAAATGGATAACTTAATTATACTTCAAAATGTTAACTAACAATTCAGGAACGCCTTAATCAGCAACGTTGGTTGTAAAATGTTAGCAGCTGGCGTTTGTTTCTCAAGTATGCTCAATACTAGTCGAAAAAGTGTCAAATAAGTAAAATTTTAAACCGTAAGGTTATTTAAGCATAACACTAAAACTTTTCATTTTGGGAATGAATGAAATCAAAGAAATAAAAGACATAATTTTAAACACGTCTAATACTACTTCTGAAATTCAAATTCTTCGTTCAAGGTTTTTAAAGTCTTAATATTAATAGGATCTTTTAATGTAATTTGTAAAAAAAAAATAAAAAAAAATAAAAATAATAAAATAAAAAAAAATAAAAAAAAATCAAGAAAACAAAATAAATACCATGATTTTGGTTAAATTATAGCAATATTCTTAAACATCAATCAAAAATTATTAGTATACAAAACAAATAACATAAAAATTCATTACAGACTGTTAAAAAAAAAAAACTAAATTGGATAACTTAAAATATACTTCAAAATGTTAAGCCCCTGACGCCTGAAAACTTCCGTATTGTACCTATATACAAAAAAAAAAAAAAAAAAAAAAAAAAAAAAATAATAATAATAATAATAATAATAATGATAATAATAATAATAACCAAATTTTACAACACAAAATAGGATAAGGATTCAAAGATGGCGGCTTGCGGGAAGAACGACATCTGTTCCAAATCAAGAAAGGACATCTACTTTTATGTAAAACACGTCGATTATTAATTTTGTGTAAGAGCATATTTTTACATCCTACTATTTAACTGAAATTTTAATTCTGTACCTTTTAAATTATTTCTATATTGAAAATTGATCTTCAGGTGCCAACACGCAAAAAAAAAGGGGGGGGGGGCGGATTATAACAATTAAATAAAATTTGGGAATATTTCGTTATTTTCGTTTAAAAAAAGAACCAACCAAACTTGATTGGTCATTATTAAATATAACCGGTTAATTTGATATATTCTCATAAATTAATCATATTCACCAGTTTATTTGGATATTATTTAGTAATTATGAATAATAACCGGTTAATTTGATATATTCTCATAAATTAATCGTATTAACCAGTTTATTTGGGTATTATTTGGTAATTATGAATAATAACCGATTAATGAAATTGGCCGTAACATATATAGTATTAAACTAATTGACTATAAAATAACGTACATTTAAGTTAATAGTTACACCAGAAAATATAAAGCATATAGATTATAAATAAAAGCCAGCAAATTAAGAGGCGACTGATTCTGGCAATCTCTCAAAATATACCAGCAGATGACCTGGTCAAGCAGCCGGTTGATAAGTATAAGTAAGTTAGACGCAGTGTTGCCAGGGGAATTTTGAACCTCTAGGGGAATTTTTTGGGGACAAGTAGTTCGTGGGGAAATTTTTGGGGACTACAAATATTTTGGGGAAAAACTTGGGGATTTTTTTTTCTTTTACTATTTTCCGTAACGATTTCTTTTAGTCCTGTAGGAAAACTGGATCTGTCTCGAACACAGTTTTGATCTGAAAAACGAAAATACAATCCGGAAATCGGAAATATCAATCATTATTCTCTTGGATGTGGTCGTGTTCGTTGTTACTACATTAAAGTCTTAAACAACTTAAACCTGCACGTGACTAAATCTGCAGGACTTATACAAAAAAATCTTTCGTCGTACTTTTAAAAAAATTTAATTTAAATATGTGGAAAGCAGATATTTTTGTCTTCTGATATACAAAAGCACATCGATTGATACAGCGAAAATACTTTGCATTATGATTATGTACTTTAGTATAGGGATGACAAAAGAATTAAAACTGTGTACCATCTCGGATTCATTCAAATTCCAACTAATAAGAGATTGTCTAAAGCTATGGAGCTAATGTAACAATAGTCCAACATTGTTAGACAATACTTTTAAAAACAAACGTAAAATAACTTGTCACTGCACAATATATCTCAATGTAGCTGCAGAATGTGCATTCAACCCAGCTTTAAAAGTTTGTGTTTTGTAAATGTGGATTTTTTTCAAAAACAGGTTTGATTTGGGGAAAATTTTTGAGCTTAAATTATTTAAATATTTTTTATACTGGTACATTGAAATTCTCTTTTTGAGTAAAAACTGAGTTGGGGACTTTTGCAGAAAAAAACACTGATTTGGGGAAAATTTCAGAAATTTTGAAAAATTGACTTTTGACTATCTGGCAACACTGGTTAGACGAGCGTCTGGGGGGAGAACGACTTCTAATAGTAGAACTTTGAAAAAATTCGCCATCCGTTTTAACAGAGGAAAAAGGGAGAAAATAGTACTACGTTCTTCGCTCAACCTTGTGTAGCTTTCCCGTTTCGCTTATTTATTATTCGGTTATGAGAACATTAAACTAAATAATGTAGAA
This sequence comes from Maratus speciosus, assembly GCA_963932465.1. Lineage (NCBI taxonomy): Eukaryota > Metazoa > Arthropoda > Arachnida > Araneae > Salticidae > Maratus > Maratus speciosus. The sequence goes on from OZ010799.1 coordinate 254,543,687, forward strand.
TGTTGAATTTTATAACTTATTTCTTAGAAAACATTGAATTAAAAATATATATATATAGGGGAAAGTACCCAGTGTATGATAATCTAAGCTGGATTTGCACTTCAACATTTAATGGTAACTCTGCCCTTCAACTTAGGATGGTCAAACCTTCAACTCAATGAAGGTTTGATGAATAGTTCATCGGATATGGTTGAACCTAATGATGCAGTTGAAATGCTAGAAAGTGCTTCACCTACTTAAAAAGCAAAGTATATTCTAAATTTTTCTCCTAGGTACAAAAATGGAGGCTCATAGTCGAAATAATTATAATTATGATGGTCGACGATCAAACAGAGCTAGCTACCAGGAGCAAAGAAATTCCCAAACATCACACAGGTATAGTGCACAGCGAACTGCAGATTCGCCTAGAAAATTTGAAAAGAGATATGAAAATGATCTTAGATCTCATGATCAGGTTAATTACAAATTGGATTATAGGTCTGGAAGTTACAGACATGATAATGGTTACTATGGAAAACAAAGGTATAATGACAGTGGAAATAGTTCTCATCATGGATTTAAAAGAGCTCACAGTGTAAAAACTAGCTCTTGTGGCGGAGCCGCGAGCCTTCGTCCAGCGACATAGGCCACTCAGGGCCCAGACATGCACGCAGCTGACGCGGAGCAGACCCTCCTTAAAGAAGTTTCTCTGCCGTGCACCCGCCGTCAGCGCGTGGTCGCCCAAGGACTTCGCACTGCCCAGCGCACGTCATGAAGCCCTGCGCCCAAGAGTTAGACATCCGGTCGATGCGACAGAACTTCCCATCCAGCTAGAAGAGCCAGATGGTTCCTTCTCTTGGTCCCCACGCAGTTCACCCCGACGACCCTAAGAGTTCGGAACCTACAAAGGAACCGAGTCCATAAGCCAATGCCGAAGATCCCTACGCGGGGGTTGCTTTACGGAGGTCCCTCAAGATCAACTACCATTATCCGGCAAAGACATTTTTTAGGAACAAACGATAGGGTTAGTCGGAAAGTTATTTTAGGGGCCCCTAGCTAAAACCCAGGAGAATGGGGAAAATCTCTCCGGACGTAAAGCGTCCCTGCTCTGGGCTTTTCGCCCGGCCCTCCCACCTCAACCATCGGAACCCCTCGTGGATCTCGCTGGGAGTCAGAAGGACCAGACTAGGTGCCGTTAGTGACCCCAGGTGGACACGGAAAGCTCCACCTAGACGGGATAGACCCCGCCTCGCTAGGGGTTGGATAAGCCGAGCCCCCGCCCGCCCCCCACCCAAGGGTGGAGGAGCCGCGGAAGGCGGGCAGGAGCCCGGCCCACCTCTACCTTACCTCACGGTCGCCGTGGGTTCCTGAGCACGAATGCCCCTGACCCCGTGCAATAGCGTCCGCTACATTGTTAGTCGCCAAAACACAGTTTCCGTCGAGGGCTGAGAACACAAATAGGCCGACGAAGCTGACTCACGATTTGCGGACCCAGCCAACGACTTTCGCTGTGTTCTGAGACTCCAAGACGAACCCAGGAAAGGCCAAGAGGCGGTAGGCCGGCATTCAGAACTAGGCGGACGAACCGCACGCGAGCTCCTTCGCGGGCACCTACCTCCCGACCCAAACCAGGCCCGCCCAGTGACCCGGGGCTGTGCGTTCGAAAGTTATGTTTAGAAACCGCTATGACCACACCTCCGAGCGCGGTAACCTTCGGAAGCGCATAGACACGCTGGTCATGAGTCGGACCAATCGTTCGCCTGAGGATCAAAGCGCCGCCGCATTAGTCGGCGAGCCTCCGGTCCGGTTCCCGGCGGGGATGGAGCGCGGCAGCGGACCCGCCGGCCAACTGCCTAACATGCGTAACTTCGGGCAACCAGCTCCACGATGGCCTCCCTCCGCGACCGCTCCATGGTCAAGCGGGTCCACCGCCGAACTCCACCCACCTAGGGGGCGACTCACAACTACCTCCGCTACCGGAGCTTTGGCGGGATGAGCCACACCTGGTCAAAAAGTAACCTAGGCGCTGTCCGTAACCCTCGCCCTTCGGTCGCTCCGGGAGTCCCTGCATGGCGTTCCCGCGAGCGCCGTCGTCACTAGCGAGCACCAAAGACGGTTCTGCGAGGTCCGCAATTTACTCTCAGGCTCCCTCTTGGTCAAAAGGTGGGAAAGGCCATACCGCATTTGCTTACCCTTTGCCCAGAGTCACCACCCGGTCGAAACCGGCTCTGGGATCGAGCTATGGAGCGTCGCTACCGGGCTCCCCACGAGAACATTGGTCCCCGGCAGGTGGAGCACATGTCGGTTACCGAGATGACCCTCCAACCTCATACGCAACGTCCGTTACCCGTGGCCGCCGGAACCATTGCCTCTCAGCGCCGGGCCTCTCGAGGAGGCTGCGGTTCGTCCTTGTCCCGCCCCGTCTGGCTTGACACTACAAGCGCTGCCGGACTCCGAGTCACCTCTCCCACTGAAGGGATCGGGTTCGGATCACGCGGAGGGCTAATTCCAATTCTTATAATTCTAGAGGTAATAGGTATACAGCTTCTAAAGATAGAGGTCAGTATACAGAAAGAAATTACAGGGAAAATAAGTATGCTGATTCTAAAGATAGAGATCAATATACAGAATATATGAAGCCATGGGATAACGCATCTGCATAACGTGAGATGTTTTTGTTTTATATTTATCTGTTTACTTGTCTAAACTTATGTGTCTAAATTTTTGTAAGAAGTAACTGACGAGGTCGCCAGAAACGTCAGGATGACCGAAAATGTGGGAATGAAAGATAAGACTCAATGGTTAAATGAACGTGATATCTCAAGCGAGACTCGTAAAAGGTGAACTCAAAAATTGCAGAGTGAGATGAGGTTGTTCTTTAGATATTCAGCAAAGGAATCGGTTGGTAATTTTTAACGCAAAGCTCAGGGAGACTTTTGCGAATTGTACGATATTATTTTGAATATTAAAGTGTATGTTTGGTGATATATTAAACTTGTTTATACCTATTCACAGTTTGGAGAACATTAGTTTCAATTAAGCAATACAGTACTCACATTAAAACCCACATGTATGTAAATAAATAATTTTCTTGCAACTGTATGAAAAATTGCTGCATTCAAAGAGACTTCAAGCACCTCACAAAATTTGCAACATATAACATTCTTCAATAATTATATGAACAAAATATTAGAATTCATAAAGCGTGTTTCTCCCAAATTATCAAAATCATTAACAATATTTAAAACTTTTTGATATAATATAATATCGTAATAAAATAATCGTAAAGCATGAGAACAAGAGCTTTAACTATTCTAGTTGATCGACCAGTCTCATTCTTGTCATAGGTGCAAACTCCGCCTCCTGAATAACTCCGCCCCCATTTTTAAAGCAATATTTCCACCAGGTTTCGAAAGGCGTGCCATACTTACACTGAAAATTAAAATAAAACTTCGTTAAAAAATAATTAATAGAAAAATCACTAAATAATAATATAATTAAATCTTGTCAATATTTCAGGACACCTGCAATAATTTGATAAAACCGCAACAATATTTTCTATTTGTTATAACCTTAAATAATAAATTTCAAAAACGAAAGGCATCCACCTATACCGTAGCATCTATGTGTTTCCACATCCACCTCTATGCACCCTGCAATCACACTTTAGTGAAGAAATATTTTTTCAGAAATTTGCAGTAGCTAACATTCGTCAAGAGTTCTGCTGCGATACATATCGCTTCCTCTGTTTCATTTTAAATAGTATTTTAAAGTATTTATACATAAGTTGCAATTATAAAACGTATGTAAATTTAAAAGCGAATGAGGCGTATTATTTGTTTTAATAAAAAGTCCTATTTCTTTTGTCAGATAGATCTCAATAAATGTTACTATTGAAGATGTTAAAATATCTATCCAAAAAATCTGCATTATGATTTTTTTTTTTTTTTTTTTTTTTTTTTTGCTGCTTTATATAGGGTAGCTCCGGGAGAGTCGCCGCATACGGGATAGATGCCGCACCCCTTGTATTTCTTGTAATTATCGATAGATGTTCAACAAACGCACAGTATAGGTGCGTAATGAGATTATTTTAACCAGTGTAAAGCATGAATCCCATTTCGATGTTTACTTGTAGAAGTACAATCCTTAATTTGACGTAAATGCATGATTTCACTGTCCAAACTTTTAAACACGTTATGCTTAAATCCTTTTCATACACTAATTACTAAATGGATGCATGATTTTGAAGTCAGAACTAAGTGTAGCGTTTGTATAGAGTACTGTGTGTATGGTTACGCCATTCCCCTTAGCGGTGGCAGGTAATTGTGATGGCCGACGACTGCACCATGCAAAATGGGATACATGCCGCACTGCTATTCCGGTATACATGCCGTAGTTTCTTTTGTACGGGATAATTAAGTGTTATTAACTTTTCCTTTTCCTTTGGCACAGCCAAGTCATGTTAGGTATGTTATCAAGTTTACTAAAACCAAAGGAAAAAAGGGAAAATAAAAAGTAAGAAGTGCAAGGAAGATGCAAGTCAAGATGATAATAATGAAAAATTAGATTACGCGTAACGTAGACGTTCTTTGCAAACTACTCCAAAAAAGAGGAAGTGTAACTGACTTCGTTGCATCCTGTGTTTAAATGTAGTTGCATAAAGACTGTACTTTTTCGACACTATTTCTGTAGATTGTAGTCGAAAAAACAGGTCTCTTAACCCATTCGGGACCATAAGTGCATATAAGCACCTTCATAAAGAGATTGCAAAATTTGTTTCTGGCGCCAGTAAAAAAGAAAAGTAACATTTGCTTTGCTTAATTAGAGTATTTTCATGATTATTTAAGTAAAGTTAACTTCTTTTAAAAAAGTGGTACCAACCGAATAAATTTGTGTAAAAGCCACTGGTCCCGAAAGGTTTAACAAATAAATTATGTAAACACAGTTTTACTTTTTTCTTTTCCCTTTCTAATACATTGATGTTACGTTGTTGTTGAAATAACAGTTAAAATTTAATGTAAAAAAAATAAGTCGATAATTTTAATAATGAAAGTAGGCAAGAATTACTAATTTGAATATACTAATAAGTTTCATTGTACTCATTTAGTTTCATATTGTTATTACATCGTTAATTAGAGTCCAGATATGAATATTTTTTTAAAATATTTTTATTGATATTTTCATTCTGTTCTTATTACAAGCGCGAAATAATTACCGCGCATGTGCGCCATCTCAGCCGGAATGTACGGGTGACGTGCCGCAGTGTAATGTTTTAGAAAAAATTGTTAAAAAACATTAATAATCTGTTTTGAATTTTTTTGTCGCAGTACACGCATTGTATATTTAACATTGAATAGCACAGCATGGTTTTTTTAATTTTATGTCTACCACGGGACATTATACATAAATTCAAAAAAATGTGCGGCATAAATCCCGAAATTACCCTAACTGTAAACAATATGGATATATTGCAATAGACTCATGAAAACCTTAATGAAACATAAGAAAGTCCTAGATGTACATAAAAATAATATATATAGTATAGCTACCTTCTTACTTTCCGTGAGAAGGTGCCACAATATTTAATAAGATACTCTTTACTCTAAAAGAATATGCCACAATATACTTTCGTAGAAAGAAAGTTTAATAAAACTATGTACTATAAGACATATTGTTATTTACAGGATGGCTGTACATGTATACATAGCAAAGAACGGCAGAAGAAATCCGCGTGTGAAAACATTGATTCTCAATCATTTCATCATTTCCCGAATCTCATAAAAACTCCGGGTTGAAAAAAACATGACAGTCTGCATTTTGCACCTTCTCCGAAGCGATACACCAAAGCACACTGCGAGGAAATCTAACTCAAGACCGCGCGCATTTTCGAACCTATTCGAATCGCGCGTCTGAGAATTCTAAATCGCAGGGGATGATGGGAGAACATTATTTGGCAGCCGCTATAATTAGGGACTATGGTCTAGTGCTGCCATCTAGTGTAGCAATCTTTAAATATTTGTTACATCCTCCCTCTCTGGTTCCTTAGACGTCTCAGCAAGGGACCAGGAACATTTTTCTTTGGCCTACCACGTTTCCTGAGCGGAGTAACTGGTTGGTCGGTAACGTTGTTACAAAGTTTTAGGGCAGATGTATGGTAAGTTCCTAAGGGAACTTCAGGAGCTTGTAAACTGGCAACTTCATAGGAAGTAGGTAAGCGCTATGTGAGCACTACATAGGGTCCGTCACGTCGGGGACTGAATTTGGCGGTTCTTTTCTGACCAGCCTTGCTAACGGGATGGAATTCTACCCATACATCGTCCCAGGTGAATAGAGAGGTCTTTTTCTCCGGCTTCTGTCCGCAAACTCTTTTCTTTTGTCTTGGCGTTGTCCGACCAAGTCTTTCACTTGCTTAGTAAAGTCAGCAAATTTCTTTAGTTTCGCTGTTATCTCAATGGAGACTGTAATGATTTCACAGGAGGACGGGGTGGCCTCTCTACCTGGCTGAAACGATGGTTTCATACCTTTTCAGCAAGTAATTTAATTCTGACATCTGGGTAGAACATTCAAAAGGCTTTATAACAGGATCTACAAAACCGTACTTTATATGAGGCATATCGCCGAAATACCAACGTCTATTCTTAACGTCTGGTACAAACTCTGATTTATCAAGAAAGTCTCTTCCTAAAAGGGTTGTGTTTCCTTTAGCTTTAGGTAACACAATAAAATTTGTACGAAATTTTTTTCCTTCAATTTCTACAGTAACAGTCGTAGACAAACTGTCTTCTTTTGACCGCTGGCCATTCACTAAGGACATGTTCAAAGAGATTTTCTGAAACTTTGCAACTTTTTCTTTTAACACAGAATACAATGATTCACTAGCCAGGCTGTGACTAGATCCGGTATCTACGCAGGCTTTGCCATAGACCCCATTATTTTTCAGGTTTACCTTCGTTAAAGGTGTAGTTGTGGATTAATATCTGGATTAGTATCTGGATTTGCTAAAACTGAGAAGTTTCAGCTTTTATCACAGGATTGCAAATAGGGCATTTAGCACGAATATATCCGGGAGCACCACAACCATAACATTTCAAGGCTGGGCGATCTTCAATCAATGGTGAGGGATTCACCTTTCCGTTGTCTGACGGAGTTGTTTTCTTTGAGTAGAAGGATTCATTCGGAAACGTTTTATTAGAAGAGCTCGAGGGTACGGTCTCTTTCTGTTTTTTGACCAATTTGTATTTTTCTGGTGGATTTCCACTACTTTGGATTTTACGGGATTTACTCTTAGAATATCGTAAGCGTCGAACTTTTCTACTAACACATATTTGGATCATTTAAATCAGTCCAAACGTCTAAGAAATGTTCTCTATGCTGTGGGGAGCACCTTCTCTTTAATTTGTCAGATAAAATAAGACTTTTCAAATCTTCGAATGAAGTTATGTTGAGCTCAGATAGCCAACCTTCAAAGTATGTTCTAAGCTCGAAAAAATAGTCTTTCCAGGTACTTTCTGGAATTTTCTTGTGCTGAACTAACAGACTTTTAAATTTTTCAGCGGTCAATTTAAATCCTTTCAACAACATCGCCTTGATGTGTTCGTAGTCCTGGGCTTTTCTTCCGGTTCCCTAGCAATGAGTCTAGCAATATTGCTAGGTAAAGAGCTTATGAGATACGTAACCCAATTTTCTTCCAGAACCCCTAGGACCTTTAACTATCGCTCACAGAGCACTAAGAAGATGTTCATAGCATCTTCGTTTGAGCGAAAACGGGGAATCAATATTTGTAGATCGATTCGCGGCTTTTCGTGAGTGCATCTATTATTTTCTACCACTGAGGTAGATGCCGAAGTCGGATGGGTGAGGCGTAATTTTTCAAGTTTGAAGGTCCGTTCGCGCTCTAAATTTTCTTGTTCGATTTTACGTTATTCTTGTGTGAAAACACGTTGATTTTCTAAATCTAAGCGCTCTTGTTCAGTTTCTCTATTCTCGACTATAGTTGTAAGTAAGTTTTTTGTATAGTCCTCCTCGTAATCAGCGTGCTTACTAATAATATTACGTAAATCGACCATTTTCATTTCGTCAGTGGCTGTTAAGCCTAACTCATCGCAAAGGACACGTAGATCCTCTTTTTTGCCCTTTCCAAAAAACGCCATTTTCTTTAAATTTAACAAAACTAAAAACCAAAATAAAATTTTTATTTAAAAATTCCACTTCAAGAAATAGAATTTGAATTTAAAATTTCAAGAAGAAAATTTTCAATTTCAAGAACAAGAATTTCAATTTAAAAATTTCAATTAAAAATTTTCAATTTCAATTTCAAGAATTTTAAATATTTTTACGTAAACCTATCCTTACACACGAGGATTTCTTCATTACAGAAATTATAACACAAAATACATTTGAAATACAATATAAATGAAGTTCAATTTACTGTAATATCACTAAAATATAAACTTTTTTCTTTATTTCACATATAATTCCAATATAACCCTTTCCTTAGGGAGGCAAACCAAAATTGAAGTAGTTTGGATTTACCGTTACGTCATACGATAGCCCTATATCTATCTATATTATAAAGGACAAACATATCTGTGCGTAACGCATACGTCATTCTGCGAATGGCAACATTTAAAATTTGAAATGAAATTTCGCTTTTGCAATTCTCGCAACAGCAAATTTTTAAACTTTTAAACATCGCACATTTTCAATTTTTACACCGTCATATAGGGGGGGAAATGTACTTTTAAATGCAATTTTCGTGAAAGCTGTATCTTCATTAATTTTTGAGTTATTAATTTTTTTTTAGTTTTTAATACCATTTTCTCTAATTGTGGCAACAAAAATACACCATTTCTATTAAAAGAAAATGCAAAATAGTCGAAAATAGGAGATTACTGTATCTTTTTGTTGCCATTTTCACATAAAATCTGAAAAAAGTTGAAATTAAAATATATGCTATGTCAAAATGTCGTCTGTTATTCCGCGATAATGACGTCATTTTTAAAAATACGTGTAATTTAATTCTTAAAACAGAAATATGTTTTATAGAAGTGCGTCATTTTCACCCCAGCTGTTTCCTCAAGTTTTTGTCCAAAATTCTCGCGATTAATAAAATTTTAATGCTATTCTTTAGGACATTCTACTATAATTTTATTAAAATAACATAACTTGCTTATTTTAATTTTTCATAATTTTATATAATCTATATATTTAAAACACAAGCGTGTTTTTTAATCAGTTGCCCTGATCTTTCTGCTGAACCAATTTTACTAATATTTTTTTTTAACTGAAAGCTTTTCATTTATAGATGTGAATTTTTGATAAAAATTGTTGTATAGGGTTTAGTGGCGCAAAATCCCATTAGGAGCATAATATATTTTAGCTGAAAATGACATACTGCTTTTGAAACCATGCATTTCCCTTGATAAATTTTCTATTTTGTTTTTTCTTCTGCATGTGTACTGATATTAAGTTCCAGACACTAGGCGAAGTGCTTATTTAAGTGAAAATGAAGTCATATTTAACAGAAAATTATCATTTTCTTAGATAAAACTAAACATTTTAACATAAATGCGTCTAAAAAACATAAATTACGGAAATATTTACACTCCGATACTGAGATTAGAATCTCAAGTTAAGAGTGCGTCTGTTCACACAAGAGATGTTGCTAATAATCGTGACCAAGTTTTGAGTTTAAATGATTTTAAAATGATCAACCAAAATACAAATTTAAAAAAAATGATGAATACGAATATGAGAAGTGCGTATGTAATTTTTTAAAATGTGAGAAGGATGTCGGGTTTAGATTTCATGCAGAAAAAATTCTATGATCGTGTCAGAATAGAATAAATTTTGCTGTTTTTCATTACGGAATACCAATCCTCAATTGATAACCTTATCCTAATAACTCATCTTTATTATATTTTTACATGTTTATATTATAAAGGACAAACATATCTATGCGTAACATTGACATCATTTTGCGAATGGCAACACTTCACGACCAAATTTCGGTCTTGAAATTTTCGCTACTGCAAATTTTTAATCTTCTGACCATCGTACATTTTCAATTTTTGTCGCATAGGGAAAAAAATCTACTTTCAAATTCAATTTCTTTTTTAAACTGTATCTTAATTGACTGATTTATTGTGTTTTTAAAAATAATTTTTAAGCATGATTTTATCTTATCATGTGCCGGCTTCAACACATAATAATAATAAACATTTTGCACATAAAGCTACAAACATTGTTCAGCATTTGTTTCTGACTATTTTTGCATAACGAAATTAATATTTCCTTTATAAACAAATAAAAGAATAATACTAAAAAAACACAAATATAATGTGTTTGTAACAACTATTTAAATTTTAAATCAGCAAATAGGAAAAAAAATTCAAATGGAATTGTTTGCAAAGTGCATCTCTCTTTACTGATTGTCTAAGGTTTTAAAAACAATTTTAAAGCATGAAATATATTTTAATTTATCTATATCGCGCGGGGCTCGATTACGAAGAATTAATCCGTTTGTCCTTAAAACAACATAAAGAGGTCACCATTTTCTTACGGCTGATATTCATTAAAAAAACTCTTCCCTATGAAAAAATAAATAAAATAATATAAATGAAACACAAATTCAACTGGAATGTAAGCTCTGAAATTATTAGAAAATTTAAGGATGCCGTAAGTAGCAAAATCTTGGTCAAATAACTCTTAGCATGGGGCTAATAAGCAAATATCGCTTTCGATAAATTTCAGAACCTTATTTGATTGTATAATTCATATTTTTCATATGAAAAATGCTTTTTTAATGTAAGTGGGCAATCTAAAAAATTTATTGCATATAAAAATGTTATTAGTTTTCAATTAAAAAAAATGTTCTCGCCTATATTCTGTAACCCGGGAAGCCCAGGTACGATCCCCTAGTCTATATTATAAAGGACAAACATATCTGTGCGTAACGCTAACGTCATTTTGCAAATGGCAACACTTTGAAATTTGAAATAAAATTTTGGTTTTGCAATTTTCTCTACTCCAAATTTTTAAACTTCTAACCATCGCACATTTTAAATTTTTACACCGTCGTATAAAGAAAAAAATGTTCTTTTAAATGCAATTTGTTTGAAAGCTGTATCTCCATTTATTTTTGAGATATTAATTTTTTTGTAGTTTTTAATACCATTTTTCTTATCGTGGCAACAAAAGTACCTCATTTCTATTGAAAGTCATTGAAAGTAAATGGAAAATAGTACAAAATAGGAGATACTGCATATTTTTGATGCCATTTTCTCATAAAACCTGAAAAAAAAAGTTGAAATTAAAATATGGGATATGTCAATAATATTGTCCGTTATTCCGTGATAATGACGTCATATGCACACTTTTCTATAGACGAAGTTTAAGACTGTATTGTAAAAGTGGATTACTTTAGCGGATGCAAATGATGTCATTTTATTAAAAAGCGTGTATTTTAATTCTTAAACCTCAATTATGTTTTGTAGAAGTGCGTCATTTTCACAACCCAGCTGCTATGAAATTCTTCACAGGTGAAAATGCTGCACTTTTGAAAATAATGTAATTGAAATCACACACGGATAAAACGCAATGTTTTACAGAAATTTAGAGTGCCTTTATAAAAGAGAGTTGACATGTAAATAATAGCGATTTATATTACAAAAATTGACGATTCTCGCCTGGATGGATTTGCTTCGCCAAGTTAGACAAGCAAACAAATAATTCGTGGTTTAAAATAACATCCTGAGTTCCTGAAGTTTTTGTCGAAAATTCTCTCGAATAATAAAATTTTAATGCTATTCTTTAGGACATTCTACAACAATTTTATCAAAATAATATAATTTGCTTAATTTAATTTTTCCTAATTTTATATAATTTATATATTTAAAACACAAGTGTGTTTTTTAGTCATCTGCCCTGATCTTTCTGCTGAACCAATTTTACTGATATATTTTTTTTTTTAAACAGAAAGCTCTTCCTTTGTAGATGTGATCGAACTATCTGAATTTTTTTCTAAATATCCCCACTTTTATATTTTAATTTTAAAAGCATTTTAGGAAATTTCTTCAAAATCATGAAAATTAGAGAGCTTTCATTATTGCAGACAAGAGAGAAATAATGATGTATTTTTAACTTTACTCATGCTATTTTCTGATAAAAATTCAAAATTTTTGATAAAAATTGTTCTATAGGGTTTAGTGTCGTAAAATCCCATTAGGAACAGAATATATATATTAGGGGCATATTAACGGAAAAGGACATACTGCTTTGAGAACACGCATTTTTCCTCATAAATTTTCTATATTGTTTTTCCTTCTGCATGTGTACACATACTAAGTTTCAGACACTAGGCGAAATGCTTATTTAAATAAAAATGAAGTCATATTTAAAAGAAAACGATCACTTTCTTAGATAAAACTAAACATTTTAACACAAATGCGTCTAAAAAACATAAATTATGGAAATTTTTAACTCTCCGGAATCAAGATTAGAATCTCAAGTAAAGAGTGCGTCTGTTCGCATAAAAGATGTTGCTGGCAATCGTGACTTCAAGTTTTGAGTTAAAAGGATTTTTAAATGATTATGGATATGGGAAGTGCGTATGCAAATTTTGAGAAGGTGAAAATTGCTGTTTTCATTCCGGAAACCCAGGCATAAGAGCCTCATTTGATAACCACATCCTAATAACTGATCTTTATTATATTTTACTGATTAAGTATCTATATTATAAAGAACAAACGTATCTGTGCGTAACACTGACTTCATTTTGCGAATGGCAACACTTCACGATCAAATTTCGGTCTTGAAATTTTCGCTACTGCAATTTTTTAATCTTCTGGCCATCGTACATTATCAGTTTTCGTCGCACAGGGAAAAGAATTACTGTCAAATGCAATTTGTTTAAAAACTGCATTCATTGACTGATGTATTGTATTTTCTAAAATAATTTTTAAGCATGATTGTTTTAAAGTTTATCTTATCACGTGTCGGTTTTAATACATAATCATAATAAACATTTTGCACATAAAGCAACAAAAATTTTTCAGCATTTGTTTCTGACTTTCTTTGCATAACGAATTTAATACTTCCTTCATAAACAAAAATAAAAGAATAATATTTAAAAAACCACCAATCTAATATATTTCTGAAAGACAAATAACGAAATTAATACTTCTTTTATAAACAAATAAAAGAATAATATTGAAAAACACAAATCTAACATATTTGTAATCGTACAATTTAAATTTTTAGGTCACCAAATAGGATTTTTTTTTCAAATGGAATTTGTTTGCAAAGTTCATCTCAGTTTACTGATTGTCTATGGCTTTAAAAACAATTTTAAAGCATGAAATATTTTTTAATTTATCTATATCGCGCGGAGCTCGATTACTCAAGATTAATCCGATTGCCCTTAAAACAAAATACAGAGTTCATCATTTTCTTATGGCTAATATCCATTAAAAAAATTCCCTATGAATAAATAAATAAAATAATATAAATAAAACACAAATTTACCAGACATGTATAAGCTCTGAAATAATCAGAATATAAAAGGAGCTAATAAGAAAATATCGCTTTTGATAAACTTCAAAAATTTATTTCATTGTATATTTCGTATTTTGCATATGAGAAATGCTTTTTTAATGTAAGTGGTAAAAAAAATATTAGTTTTCAATTTAAAAAAATGTTTTCGCTTATATTCTATAACCCGGGAAGACCGGGTACGATCCCCTAGTATTAATAAAAGAACAAATAGCTCTCTCTCTGTGTGTGTGTGTGTGTGTGTGTTGGCGATCGCTAGCGAAATCTACAGCACGTAGAAGTCTGAAAATTCAGGAGTGATTACTCCAAGACAGGTCCCGATGCACCTGAGGCTCAGATTTTTAATTTTTTAAGGGCCGGGGCCCATGGGCCCCTTTAACTTTTTATGCACTAAATTGTTAATAAGATGCCTCTTTTCGATCCGATCTTCTTCGTTTTTTTTTGGGGGGGGGGGGGAATTCTCCTTTCAGTTTCTGTCCCATTTCTACATTTTAGTTAAAACCCTGGCATCCTGTCAAGGGACCTATTACAGGGCCCCTTGAAATTTTAGTGCACTAATTTGCTAAGCGCATACCTCTTTTCTATCCGATCTTCTTCGTTTCTGGGTTGAATTCTCCTTTCAGTTTCTACCCCATTTCTACATTTCAATTGAGACCCTGGCACCCTTGCAAGGGGCCCAGTACTCGACCCCTTGAAGTTTTAGTGCACTAAATAGTTAAAAACATGCCTCTTTTCTATCCGATCTTCGTCGTTTTTGGGGTGAATTCTCCTTTCAGTTTCTGCCCCATTTCTACACTTTCAGTTAAGACCCTGGAACCCCTACAAGGGGCGCAGTACAGGGCCCCTTGAAGTTTTAGTGCACTAAATTGTTAATAACACGCCTCGTTTCTATCCGATCTTCTTCGTTTTCGGGGTGATCTCTCCTTTAATTTTTACCCCATTTCTATATTTTAGTTAAGACCCTGGCACCATTTCGAGGGGCCCGGTCCAGGGCCCTTGATGTTTTAGTGCACTAAATTTTAATAACATGCCTCTTTTCTATCCGGTCTTCTTCGTTTTTGTGGTGAATTCTCTTTCAGTTTCTGCCCCATTTCTACATTTCAGTTAAGACACTGAAACCCTTACAAGGGGCCCAGTACAGGGCCCCTTGAAGTTTTAGTGCACTAAATTGTTAATAACATGCTCTTTTCTAGCCGATCTTCGTCATTTTTGGGGTGAATTCTCCTTTCAGTTTCTGACCCGTTTTTACATTTTCAGTTAAGACACTGGAACCCTTGCAAGGGGCCCTGTACTGGACCCCTTGAAATTTTAGTTCACTAAATTGCTAATAACATGCATCTTTTCTAGCCGATTTTCTTTGTTTTCGGGTTGAATTCTTCATTCAGTGTCTACCCCATTTTTAGATTTTCAGTTAAGAACCTGGAATCCTGCCAAGGGGCCCAGTACAGGGTCCCTTGAAGTTTTAGTGCAGTAAATTGCTAATAACATGCCTGTTTTCCATCTGATCTTCTTCGTTTTCGGGGTGAATTCTCCTTTCAATTTCTACTCCATTCCAACATTTCATTTAAAACAATGGTAAACATTCAAGGGGCCAGGTACAGAGCCCCTTTATGTTGTATTGCACTTAATTGTTAATAACATGTTTCTATTCTCTGTGATCTTCTTCGTTTTTGTGGTGAATTCTCCGTTCACTTTCTACCCCATTTTTACATTTCAGTTAAGAACCTGGCAAACTTCCAAGGGGCCCGTTCCAGGGCCAATTAAAGTTTTAGTGCACTAAATTTTTAATAACATGCCTCTTTTCTATCCGATCTTCGTCGTTTTTGGGTTGAATTCTACTTTCAGTTTCTGACCGAATTCTACAATTTCAGTTAGGATCTTGGAACCCTGTCAAGGGCCACTTGACAGGAAATTTTAGTGCGCTAAATTTTAATAACATGCCTCTTTTCTATTTGGTCTTCTTCGTTTTTGAGGTGAATTCTCCTTTCAATTTCTACTCCGTTTCTACATTACAGTTAAGACCCTGGAACCCTTACAAGGGGCCCAGTATAGGGCCTTTTAAAGTTTTAGTGCACTAAATTGTTAATAAAATGCCTCTTTTCTAGCCAATCTTCGTCGTTTTTGGGGTGAATTCTCTTTCAGTTTCTGCCACATTTTTACATTTCAGTTAATGCCCTGGAACCCTTGCAAGGGGCCCTGTACTGGACCCCTTGAAATTTTAGTTCACTAAATTGCTAATAACATGCATCTTTTCTAGCCGATTTTCTTTGTTTTCGGGTTGAATTCTTCATTCAGTGTCTACCCCATTTTTAGATTTTCAGTTAAGAACCTGGAATCCTGCCAAGGGGCTCAGTACAGGGTCCCTTGAAGTTTTAGTGCAGTAAATTGCTAATAACATGCCTCTTTTCCATCTGATCTTCTTCGTTTTCGGGGTGAATTCTCCTTTCAATTTCTACTCCATTCCAACATTTCATTTAAAACAATGGTAAACATTCAAGGGGCCAGGTACAGAGCCCCTTTATGTTGTATTGCACTTAATTGTTAATAACATGTTTCTTTTCTATGCGATCTTCTTCGTTTTTGTGGTGAATTCTCCGTTCACTTTCTACCCCATTTTTACATTTCAGTTAAGAACCTGGCAAACTTCCAAGGGGACCGTTCCAGGGCCAATTAAAGTTTTAGTGCACTAAATTTTTAATAACATGCCTCTTTTCTATCCGATCTTCGTCGTTTTTGGGTTGAATTCTACTTTCAGTTTCTGACCGAATTCTACAATTTCAGTTAGGATCTTGGAACCCTGTCAAGGGCCACTTGACAGGAAATTTTAGTGCGCTAAATTTTAATAACATGCCTCTTTTCTATTTGGTCTTCTTCGTTTTTGAGGTGAATTCTCCTTTCAATTTCTACTCCGTTTCTACATTACAGTTAAGACACTGGCACCCTTGCAAAGGGCCCGTTACAGGGCCCCATGAAGTTTTAGTGCACTAAATTGTTAATAACATGCCTCTTTTCTATCCAATCTTCTTCGTTTTTGGGGTGAATTCTCCTTTCAGTTTCTACCCCATTTCTACATTTCAGTTAAGACCCAGGCACCTTTGCAAGGGAACCGGTACAGGGCCCCTTGAAGTTTTCGTTCACTAAATTTTTTATAACATGCCTCTTTTCTATCCGATCTTTTTCGTTTTTGGGGTGAATCTCCTTTCCGTTTCTGTCCCATTCCTACATTTTCAGTTGAGACCCCGGAACCCTGTCAATGGCCCCAGTACAGGGCATCTTGAAGTTTTAATGCACTAAATTTTAATAGCATGCCTCTTTTCTTCCGGTCTTCTTCGGTTTTGGGGTGAATTCTCCTTTCAGTGTCTTCCCCATTTCTAGATTTTCAGTTAAGACCCTGGAATCCTGTCAAAGGGCCCAGTACAGGGTCCCTTGAAGTTTTAGTGCACTAAATTGTTAATAACATGACTCTTTTCCATCCGATCTTCTTCGTTTTAGGGGTGAATTCACCTTTCTATTTCTGCTCCGTTTTTACATTACAATTAAGACCCTGGCACCCTTGCAAAGTGACCGTTACAGGGCCCCATGAAGTTTTAGTGCAGTAAATTGTTAATAACATGCCTCCTTTCTATCCAGTCTTCTTCGTTTTTGGGGTGAATTCTCCTTTCAGTTTCTACCCCATTTCTACATTTCAGTTAAGACCCTGTCCCCCTTGCAAGGGCCCCACTACAGGGCACCTTGAAGTTTTAGTGCACTAAATTTTAATAACATGCCTCTTTTCTATCCGATCTTCTTCGTTTTCGGGGTGAATTCTCCTTTCAGTTTCTAACACATTTCTACATTTCAGTTAAGACCCTCGCAAACTTCCAAGGGGCCCGGTACAGGGCCCCTTGAAGTTTCAGTGCACTAAATTGTTAATAACATGCCTCTTTTCGATCCGATCTTCTTCGTTTTGGGGGGGAATTCTCCTTTCAGTTTCTGTCCCATTTCTACATTTTAGTTAAGACCCTGGCATCGTGTCAAGGGACCTATTACAGGGCCCCTTGAAATTTTAGTGCACTAATTTGCTAAGCGCATACTTCTTTTCTATCCGATCTTCTTCGTTTCTGGGTTGAATTCTCCTTTCAGTTTCTACCCCATTTCTACATTTCAATTGAGACCCTGGCACCCTTGCAAGGGGCCTAGTACTTGACCCCTTGAAGTTTTAGTGCACTAAATAGTTAAAAACATGCCTCTTTTCTATCCGATCTTCGTCGTTTTTGGGGTGAATTCTCCTTTCAGTTTCTGCCCCATTTCTACATTTTCAGTTAAGACCCTGGAACCCCTACAAGGGGCGCAGTACAGGGCCCCTTGAAGTTTTAGTGCACTAAATTGTTAATAACACGCCTCGTTTCTATCCGATCTTCTTCGTTTTCGGGGTGATCTCTGCTTTAATTTTTACCCCATTTCTATATTTTAGTTAAGACCCTGGCACCATTTCGAGGGGCCCGGTCCAGGGCCCTTGATGTTTTAGTGCACTAAATTTTAATAACATGCCTCTTTTCTATCCGGTCTTCTTCGTTTTTGTGGTGAATTCTCTTTCAGTTTCTGCCCCATTTCTACATTTCAGTTAAGACACTGAAACCCTTACAAGGGGCCCAGTACAGGGCCCCTTGAAGTTTTAGTGCACTAAATTGTTAATAACATGCTCTTTTCTAGCCGATCTTCGTCATTTTTGGGGTGAATTCTCCTTTCAGTTTCTGACCCGTTTTTACATTTTCAGTTAAGACACTGGAACCCTTGCAAGGGGCCCTGTACTGGACCCCTTGAAATTTTAGTTCACTAAATTGCTAATAACATGCATCTTTTCTAGCCGATTTTCTTTGTTTTCGGGTTGAATTCTTCATTCAGTGTCTACCCCATTTTTAGATTTTCAGTTAAGAACCTGGAATCCTGCCAAGGGGCCCAGTACAGGGTCCCTTGAAGTTTTAGTGCAGTAAATTGCTAATAACATGCCTGTTTTCCATCTGATCTTCTTCGTTTTCGGGGTGAATTCTCCTTTCAATTTCTACTCCATTCCAACATTTCATTTAAAACAATGGTAAACATTCAAGGGGCCAGGTACAGAGCCCCTTTATGTTGTATTGCACTTAATTGTTAATAACATGTTTCTATTCTATGTGATCTTCTTCGTTTTTGTGGTGAATTCTCCGTTCACTTTCTACCCCATTTTTACATTTCAGTTAAGAACCTGGCAAACTTCCAAGGGGCCCGTTCCAGGGCCAATTAAAGTTTTAGTGCACTAAATTTTTAATAACATGCCTCTTTTCTATCCGATCTTCGTCGTTTTTGGGTTGAATTCTACTTTCAGTTTCTGACCGAATTCTACAATTTCAGTTAGGATCTTGGAACCCTGTCAAGGGCCACTTGACAGGAAATTTTAGTGCGCTAAATTTTAATAACATGCCTCTTTTCTATTTGGTCTTCTTCGTTTTTGAGGTGAATTCTCCTTTCAATTTCTACTCCGTTTCTACATTACAGTTAAGACCCTGGAACCCTTACAAGGGGCCCAGTATAGGGCCTTTTGAAGTTTTAGTGCACTAAATTGTTAATAAAATGCCTCTTTTCTAGCCAATCTTCGTCGTTTTTGGGGTGAATTCTCTTTCAGTTTCTGCCACATTTTTACATTTCAGTTAATGCCCTGGAACACTTGCAAGGGGCCCTGTACTGGACCCCTTGAAATTTTAGTTCACTAAATTGCTAATAACATGCATCTTTTCTAGCCGATTTTCTTTGTTTTCGGGTTGAATTCTTCATTCAGTGTCTACCCCATTTTTAGATTTTCAGTTAAGAACCTGGAATCCTGCCAAGGGGCCCAGTACAGGGTCCCTTGAAGTTTTAGTGCAGTAAATTGCTAATAACATGCCTCTTTTCCATCTGATCTTCTTCGTTTTCGGGGTGAATTCTCCTTTCAATTTCTACTCCATTCCAACATTTCATTTAAAACAATGGTAAACATTCAAGGGGCCAGGTACAGAGCCCCTTTATGTTGTATTGCACTTAATTGTTAATAACATGTTTCTTTTCTGTGCGATCTTCTTCGTTTTTGTGGTGAATTCTCCGTTCACTTTCTACCCCATTTTTACATTTCAGTTAAGAACCTGGCAAACTTCCAAGGGGACCGTTCCAGGGCCAATTAAAGTTTTAGTGCACTAAATTTTTAATAACATGCCTCTTTTCTATCCGATCTTCGTCGTTTTTGGGTTGAATTCTACTTTCAGTTTCTGACCGAATTCTACAATTTCAGTTAGGATCTTGGAACCCTGTCAAGGGCCACTTGACAGGAAATTTTAGTGCGCTAAATTTTAATAACATGCCTCTTTTCTATTTGGTCTTCTTCGTTTTTGAGGTGAATTCTCCTTTCAATTTCTACTCCGTTTCTACATTACAGTTAAGACACTGGCACCCTTGCAAAGGGCCCGTTACAGGGCCCCATGAAGTTTTAGTGCACTAAATTGTTAATAACATGCCTCTTTTCTATCCAATCTTCTTCGTTTTTGGGGTGAATTCTCCTTTCAGTTTCTACCCCATTTCTACATTTCAGTTAAGACCCAGGCACCTTTGCAAGGGAACCGGTACAGGGCCCCTTGAAGTTTTCGTTCACTAAATTTTTTATAACATGCCTCTTTTCTATCCGATCTTTTTCGTTTTTGGGGTGAATCTCCTTTCCGTTTCTGCCCCATTCCTACATTTTCAGTTGAGACCCCGGAACCCTGTCAATGGCCCCAGTACAGGGCATCTTGAAGTTTTAATGCACTAAATTTTAATAGCATGCCTCTTTTCTTCCGGTCTTCTTCGGTTTTGGGGTGAATTCTCCTTTCAGTGTCTTCCCCATTTCTAGATTTTCAGTTAAGACCCTGGAATCCTGTCAAAGGGCCCAGTACAGGGTCCCTTGAAGTTTTAGTGCACTAAATTGTTAATAACATGACTCTTTTCCATCCGATCTTCTTCGTTTTAGGGGTGAATTCACCTTTCTATTTCTGCTCCGTTTTTACATTACAATTAAGACCCTGGCACCCTTGCAAAGTGACCGTTACAGGGCCCCATGAAGTTTTAGTGCAGTAAATTGTTAATAACATGCCTCCTTTCTATCCAGTCTTCTTCGTTTTTGAGGTGAATTCTCCTTTCAGTTTCTATCCCATTTCTACATTTCAGTTAAGACCCTGTCCCCCTTGCAAGGGCCCCACTACAGGGCACCTTGAAGTTTTAGTGCACTAAATTTTAATAACATGCCTCTTTTCTATCCGGTCTTCTTCGTTTTCGGGGTGAATTCTCCTTTCAGTTTCTAACACATTTCTACATTTCAGTTAAGACCCTCGCAAACTTCCAAGGGGCCCGGTACAGGGCCCCTTGAAGTTTTAGTGCACTAAATTGTTAATAACATGCCTCTTTTCGATCCGATCTTCTTCGTTTTGGGGGGGAATTCTCCTTTCAGTTTCTGTCCCATTTCTACATTTTAGTTAAGACCCTGGCATCCTGTCAAGGGACCTATTACAGGGCCCCTTGAAATTTTAGTGCACTAATTTGCTAAGCGCATACTTCTTTTCTATCCGATCTTCTTCGTTTCTGGGTTGAATTCTCCTTTCAGTTTCTACCCCATTTCTACATTTCAATTGAGACCCTGGCACCTTTGCAAGGGGCCCAGTACTTGACCCCTTGAAGTTTTAGTGCACTAAATAGTTAAAAACATGCCTCTTTTCTATCCGATCTTCGTCGTTTTTGGGGTGAATTCTCCTTTCAGTTTCTGCCCCATTTCTACATTTTCAGTTAAGACCCTGGAACCCCTACAAGGGGCGCAGTACAGGGCACCTTGAAGTTTTAGTGCACTAAATTGTTAATAACACGCCTCGTTTCTATCCGATCTTCTTCGTTTTCGGGGTGATCTCTGCTTTAATTTTTACCCCATTTCTATATTTTAGTTAAGACCCTGGCACCATTTCTAGGGGCCCGGTCCAGGGCCCTTGATGTTTTAGTGCACTAAATTTTAATAACATGCCTCTTTTCTATCCGGTCTTCTTCGTTTTTGTGGTGAATTCTCTTTCAGTTTCTGCCCCATTTCTACATTTCAGTTAAGACACTGAAACCCTTACAAGGGGCCCAGTACAGGGCCCCTTGAAGTTTTAGTGCACTAAATTGTTAATAACATGCTCTTTTCTAGCCGATCTTCGTCATTTTTGGGGTGAATTCTCCTTTCAGTTTCTGACCCGTTTTTACATTTTCAGTTAAGACACTGGAAACCTGCCAAGGGGCCCAGGGCAGGGCCCCTTGACAGGAAGTTTTAGTGCAATAAATTTAAAAATATGTCACTTTTCTATCCGGTCTTCTTCGTTTTTGGGGTGAATTCTCTTTCAGTTTCTGCCCCATTTCAACATTTCAGTTAAGACCCTGGAACCCTTACAAGGGGCCCAGTACAGGGCCTTTTGAAGTTTTAGTGCACTAAATTGTTAATAAAGTGCCTCTTTTCAAGCCGATCTTCGTCGTTTTTGGGGTGAATTCTCTTTCAGTTTCTGCCACATTTTTACATTTCAGTTAATGCCCTGGAACCCTTGCAAGGGGCCCTGTACTGGACCCCTTGAAATTTTAGTTCACTAAATTGCTAATAACATGCATCTTTTCTAGCCGATTTTCTTTGTTTTCGGGTCGAATTCTCCATTCAGTGTCTACCCCATTTTTAGATTTTCAGTTAAGAACCTGGAATCCTGCCAAGGGGCCCAGTACAGGGTCCCTTGAAGTTTTAGTGCAGTAAATTGCTAATAACATGCCTCTTTTCCAACTGATCTTCTTCGTTTTCGGGGTGAATTCTCCTTTCAATTTCTACTCCATTCCAACATTTCATTTAAAACAATGGTAAACATTCAAGGGGCCAGGTACAGAGCAGAGCCCCTTTATGTTGTATTGCACTTAATTGTTAATAACATGTTTCTTTTCTATGCGATCTTCTTCGTTTTTGTGGTGAATTCTCCGTTCACTTTCTACCCCATTTTTACATTTCAGTTAAGAACCTGGCAAACTTCCAAGGGGCCCGTTCCAGGGCCAATTAAAGTTTTAGTGCACTAAATTTTTAATAACATGCCTCTTTTCTATCCGATCTTCGTCGTTTTTGGGTTGAATTCTACCTTCAGTTTCTGACCGAATTCTACAATTTCAGTTAGGATCTTGGAACCCTGTCAAGGGCCACTTGACAGGAAATTTTAGTGCGCTAAATTTTAATAACATGCCTCTTTTCTATTTGGTCTTCTTCGTTTTTGAGGTGAATTCTCCTTTCAATTTCTACTCCGTTTCTACATTACAGTTAAGACACTGGCACCCTTGCAAAGGGCCCGTTACAGGGCCCCATGAAGTTTTAGTGCACTAAATTGTTAATAACATGCCTCTTTTCTATCCAATCTTCTTCGTTTTTGGGGTGAATTCTCCTTTCAGTTTCTACCCCATTTCTACATTTCAGTTAAGACCCAGGCACCCTTGCAAGGGAACCGGTACGGGGCCCCTTGAAGTTTTCGTTCACTAAATTTTTAATAACATGCCTCTTTTCTATCCGATCTTCTTCGTTTTTGGGGTGAATCTCCTTTCCGTTTCTGCCCCATTCCTACATTTTCAGTTGAGACCCTGGAACCCTGTCAATGGCCCCAGTACAGGGCATCTTGAAGTTTTAGTGCACTAAATTTTAATAGCATGCCTTTTTTCTATCCGGTCTTCTTCGGTTTTGGGGTGAATTGTCCTTTCAGTGTCTTCCCCATTTCTAGATTTTCAGTTAAGACCCTGGAATCCTGTCAAAGGGCCCAGTACAGGGTCCCTTGAAGTTTTAGTGCACTAAATTGTTAATAACATGCCTCTTTTCCATCCGATCTTCTTCATTTTTGGGGTGATTTCTCCTTTCAGTTTCTATCCCATTTCTACATTTCAGTTAAGACCCTGTCCCCCTTGCAAGGGCCCCACTACAGGGCACCTTGAAGTTTTAGTGCACTAAATTTTAATAACATGCCTCTTTTCTATCCGGTCTTCTTCGTTTTCGGGGTGAATTCTCCTTTCAGTTTCTATCCCATTTCTACATTTCAGTTAAGACCCTGTCCCCCTTGCAAGGGCCCCACTACAGGGCACCTTGAAGTTTTAGTGCACTAAATTTTAATAACATGCCTCTTTTCTATCCGGTCTTCTTCGTTTTCGGGGTGAATTCTCCTTTCAGTTTCTAACACATTTCTACATTTCAGTTAAGACCCTCGCAAACCTCCAAGGGGCCCGGTACAGGGCCCCTATAAGTTTTAGTGCACTAAATATTTAATAACATGCCTCTTTTCTATCCGATCTTCTTCGTTTTTGGGGTGAATTCTCCTTTCAGTTTCTACCCCATTTCTACATTTCAGGTGAAACCCTGACAAACTTCCAAGGGGGCCGTTACAGGGCCCCTTGAAGCTTTAGTGCACTAAATTTTTAATAACATGCCTCTTTTCTATCCGATCTTCTTCATTTTTGGGGTGATTTCTCCTTTCAGTTTCTGTCCCATTTCTGCACTTTAGTTAAGACCCTGGAACCCTCTCAAGGGGCCCAATGCAGGGCCCCTTGAAGTTTTAGTACACTAAATTTTAATAACATGCCTGTTTTTCCATCCGGTCTTCTTCGTTTTGGGGGTGAATTCTCCTGTCAGTTTCTAACCCATTTCTACAATTCAGTTAAGTCCCTGGTAAACTTCCAAGGGGCCCGGTGCAGGGACCCTTGAAGTTTTAGTGCACTAAATTTTTAATAACATGCCTCTTTTCTATCCGATCTTCTTCGTTTTTCTGGTGATTTCTCCTTTCAGTTTCTACCCTATTTCTACATTTCAGTTAAAAGCCTGTCACCCTTGCAAGGGGCCGGTTCAAGGCCACTTGAAGTTTTAGTGCACTAAATTTTTAATAAATTGCTTCCCTTTTATCTGATCTTATTTTTGGATACATTCTCCATTTAGTTATTCTTCCGTTTCTACATTTCAGTTAAAGCCATGGCCCCGTCTAGGGTCCCGTAGGGTCCGATTCAGGGCCCATTAAATTTTTTGTGTGCCATGCGTTTTTCACAACCTATTTTTCTCACCTTCGCAGTGCATAATTTTAAAGTTGAGTCTGAACTCTTCTCCTTAGACTACAACTCACATATTTTTACTGGGGCCCTAGGGCCCTTTTTTAAACATTTCCCCAATTTTTTGCACATTTCTTTTAAATAATATTCTAATGATCCCTTTAAAATAGTCCGTTTCACTAGCTTTATATTTCTAACAAGTTCTCCAGCTTAGGTTAAGTTAGGTTCTCCAGCTGTTACATGAACGACAAAAAAATATTTCTGACTTCAAGTACCACCAATTTTGAATATAAATTGATATAAACTTAAGTTTTATTTAAGGTTATTATTTACAAACCCCGGGCAACGCCGGGCGGGCCAGCTAGTTTATAATAAAACACAAAAAAATGCTATATTACCTCTCAAAATAAAACAAAACTAAATTATAACTACACAGTTCTTAACTTTAAATATCTTTCTAAGAGGGGAAAAAAATAATATTACGTCAAGCAAGAATATTTAAAAACTTTCATCTCAAAAGAAGACAAATTTTCAAAAGTAATTAAAATTACTTTACTTGCAAAACTAATTCAAAAACGTTCTCAAAAGAACATAATTTACTTTTGTTCTTGGAAACAAAATACTCTCTCTCTTTTTTTTTTTTAAACCTTTTAAAATAAATTCAAATTTGAATGTTTAACCTATAAGAAAACTTATTCTTATAAAAGTTTGGTTCAAAATTTAATTTCGTTATTTCATAAATCAGCGTTATCCAAAACGAAACTCAACTTACTTACAAAAAAATTGTATTCTAACATACATATCTGTCAAAAGATACCATTTTAAGAGCTCTGATGGGTGAATTTCTTCCCACTTAAATCTTACCACTCCGTTAGCTCTGCTGCGGAGATATCATTTTTCTTTGTAAAATTAATTTTTGGCACCAGTAGTAAGGGAAAATAAAATTTACCTGACTTAATCAGAGCATTTTTGAAATTGTGTACTTGAAGGAAACCTCTTATAAAAAAGTGGGGCAGATCGAATAAAATTTGTGTAAGAGACGTCGGAGCGCAAAGAGTTAATAAAATACAGTTTATTAAATTCAAAACGACTAGTTTTCTCAAATTAAAACACAAAATATAATTTTCACATCAGTAAAAAATATGCTTTAATAGAACAACTTTGTTCTTAAATTATTCTTTTTATCTGAATCAATCAAAGATTCTTCTTTTAGAATTTAATTCTTACAGAAAACTTTTACGTTATCTAAGATTTCTAACTTCAGAACCTTTTTACCTCGTCTGTATGTCAGTGACAAAAGAGACACAATTTATTTTCTTAATGAGGAAATTGTATACTTTCAAATAAAATCTTAAACAATTTTAACATCAAAAGTTTAATAACATAAAATAAACAATATGAGAATGCAATAAACAAAAGTTTATTAAAATAAAATTACAAACTTATCTTCTTATAGCTGCTATACGCATCCATATTTTTATCTTGAAGTACTATAAGCCTTTTCGAATATAATATATTCTTGCTCTCTGTTCCAAAAATCGACGTCTCGGTAACAGAGTATTAAATCACTTTCACACATATATATGAAGCTCATGTAGAAAAAACATCTTACGCGGATCATATTTTCCTTCCTCAAAAGCACCAACACGTAGAGCAAGACACAGTTGAAACACCAGCATTTTTTTTTTTTAAATAGAAAACACCATCTTTCTACGAAGAAGCACAGCACCTCTTTTAAATTCGATATGCAGAAGCATTTTTTTTTTTACTCGTAGAGCATCAACATTTTTATTTACTCGGTTGGCCGTGGATTCAGGGGCCAAGGTCGGGGAAGCAATTTATAGCTACCTTCTTACTTTCCATGAGAAGGTGCCACAATATTTAATAAGACATTCATTACTCCAAAAGGACATGCCACTATATACTTTAGTAAAAAGAAAGTTTAATAAAAGTCTGTACTACAAGACATATTGTTACTTACAGGATGGCTGTACATATATACATAGTAAAGAACGGCAGAAGAAATTTGCGTGTGAAAGCATTGATTCGCAAACATTTCATCGTTTCCTGCATCTCATAAAAAATCCAGGGGGGAAAAAACAAGACAGTCTGCATTTTGCACCTTCTCCGAAGCGATACTCCAAAGCACTTTGCGAGGAAATCTAACGCAAGGCCGCGCGCATTTTCCAACCTATTCGAATCGCGCGTCTCAGAATTCTATACCGCAGGGGATGATGGGAGAAAATTATTTGGTAGCCGCTATATTTAGGGACTATAGTTTAGTGCTGCTATCTAGTGTTGCAATCTTTAAATATTTGTTACAATAGTAATTTACTCTATATTTATATTCATAATAAAAGTGAAAAAATTCTGCAGCTGCACTTCACCACTGGTCGCCAAAATAATAATAATAATAATAGTATCAATAAAATAATAATAATAGTAACAATAATAATAATAATAATAATAATAGTAACAATAATAATAATAATAATATAAAACAAACAAACGAAGAAGTTTTGCCTGTGTTCAAAAAGAAATATGTTAATTAGTTTGAAAATACATTGCTAAATCCAAAAAATTGCATTCAAATTTCTCTAGCATGCACTATTTTACAGAAAAACCGTTTTATAATGCATCATTAGATTAATTTAAAATGCTATGTAAATTTGAAAGCGTGAAAAGGTATTTTTTCTATCTTAGATAAGAAATCGATAAAATATATCATGAAAATCTATTTTGTTGATAATTGTGTTGTGCATTTTTCCCCCCTAGCTTGCCCATTTTATGTCTAGCAGAAACCAGTAACATTATTTAATTCTTTTGTAGCTGTAACTAGGCAAATATTTCATATACAGTTATTTATAGCTTACTTACTTAATATTAGATACATTTCCAACGTTTGTGCAGTTTTCCCTTATATTTTTGCAAGACACGAAAGAGCTTAATTTATAAAAACAAGTATTCCCACCAAAATATTTGTACGTTACTTTCATTCCATTGCCGTATTCTGATTCAGTAATATAAAATCTGCAAGAATCAGCTATAACTTTTACAGGAAGATTTGCGTGTCGACCAGTCTAACTGTACTGTTAATAATTTGCAGCAAACTTTCCAGTCATCCGACCGTTTTTATTACAAATGGTTACATAACCGAATTTTAACACAAATGGTCCATAATGTTATCAAAAAAGCTCAATAATATGTTTAAGAAACCGTTATCTCTAAAAACGGGCGAGTGAGTAATCACTGGGCTGCAGAATTTTAACAGTATAGTGTACATTTTCGTATGAGTTTAAAAACATTATTAAAGGCGACTTCATTATTGTAAAAGATATAAGACATAAAAATAAAAATGCAAATAGTTCCGTTTTAATTTGCAATTCAACATTCATACAAAAAATAAATAAATTAATGAAAAATGTTATACAAATATTTATAAAGAAGGTCAATGAGAGTAATAGTTAAATAACCGAAATTTAACACAAAAGGTCAATAATATCGTCAAATACACCCAATAATATGGTCAAGAAACCGTTATCTTAAAAAACAGTCGAATGAATTAACACTATGCAGCAGATTTTTAACAGTGTAGTGTATTCTCAATTTCCACATAAATTTAAAACAACATTATTAAAGAGGGCGTAATTATTTTAAAAGTTATAAGGCATAAAAATAAATTCCACGTTAATTTGGAGTTCATCACTGATAAAATAAGTAAATAAATAAACAAATATATAAAAAATGTTTGGCGTGAAAATAAAAATAATTCCGGGTTAATTTGCAATTTTATATTCATAAATAAATAAATAAATAAATAAATAAATAATGTTATTCAAATCCTTATACAGAAAATCAATTAAAATGTTAATAAAAAAGCTCTCAAAGTCGAAACCTGTGTTTTCCAAGGAATAAAATTCATTTTATCCCAAACTTCCTGGCTGTTCAAATGACAAGTTGCTTCAATATATATATATATATATATATATATATATATATCTTTAATTTAAAAAAAAAAGTTTTGTAATGTCATATTAAAATACCTATATGATACTTTGCTATATGCAGAAAATAACTCTGGATGTTATAAGAGTTTTTGACATTTTCGGCATCAGCAAACAAAAGTATTTTATATTGATTTGAAAAATTTAATTTGTATTAATATAAGGATATGCAATATTTCTTGAACAACAACAAAAAGAAATATCGAATCTGAATCATTCTTTTGTTTAACACTGATATAAAAGTTTTCATTATTTCAACTTTAATAAAAAATGAACATAATTCCTATTTTATTACTAAACTTCCATTGTTATTTTGTCAATATTAATTTTTTTCCACATCATAACGTAAAAAATCTGCAGCCATTCAATCGTTTTTAAAGAAACGGGGATTTAATCATAATTTATCTCTATTCTAACCAAAACTATTTAAAATCTGCATAAACTTCCCAATCAGTGAAATGTTTTTATGAAAAAAGGTGTAACTTAACAGCAACTTCTCTCTCTTCTTAACAATGAAAACGCTTCATAATATGGTCAAGTAACCGTTGTCCATACTATAGGAGAGACAGGGGAGGGTTGACCCACTTTTTGCAAAATGATTTTTTACTTTTTAAATATTGAACGCAGAATAAAGTTTTTTATATCGTTATATATAGTTATCAAAATAAAATTGCTACATAAGTGTAATATATAAGAAATTTGAAAAATGATTGATCTTGAGAAAATAATGAGTTAAGGCTTCCCACGTATTGGAGGCTTGACCCACTTTGCTTTATATTGAAATATTTGTGAAGAGAAATAAAATCAGTTTAAAAAAAGCAAAATAAATTTATGCTACATGCTTTAGTTCTTATAAAAAATATTTTTGAAAATAGGATGCTTAATCAAACTTGTTTAGATGCAATCGCAATTCAGAGAAGAAACATTTTGTTTTAAACAAGTCTTTGTCAGAGCAGGTATAATTGTACAGCAGGGAAAATGAAATTTTAACATTTAAGACAGTATTCCGTTAGAGACATGTTCTGTTTTCATAGGGTTTCATGCATTATTATGTCCAGATTTAGGAGCCACTGTCCCGCTCTTTTTTTTGCCTCCTTGTCCTACTTTTTGTGACACTCGACCTGAACATTCTAGTTGTCACATAGTTTTCCTTCAGCTCACTGTATTCAACTTGGTTATATTTGTCCACATACCTTCCTAAAGCTTTTCGATCAAATGCTATATTCTTTTGCAGCCGCATGAGCAATTAACTTATCATTAACATCTTTTAACCCTTTTGGGAGTTGTTTAGTACTTTCAGTACTAAAAGGTTGAAATAAATGACAGACACCGGAATTTACGAACAAATTTATTTGGAAATGAGAAAAAAGCTATATTTCACGAACATATTAAATGGAAATGATTTTAGCAAAATTTTGGTGCCATTGTGGCGTTTGGGAATTAAAATTAAGTGGTTTCATAAACTTACCACTGCCCCTGAAATGGTTAAGACTGCCGTTTTCATACTTTATAGTCCCTTCTATTCTTTTCAACTGTTTCAATTTACCTGTTGTAAGTAATATTTAAATGGAAAAAAGTTCCTATCAACTTTCCCATTTATTTTTCGTTATTAAAATTTTCCTTGCAGCTATAGCAATTGTTCACATCTTTGTTTTGTCAGTTTTAAACATATTCTTTTCCATCTCCCCCAGTTTACTGTAACTTTACACAATAAATTTACATTCTTTTTTTTTATATTTAATCATTAACCTTTCATTATGCACAGTGTATAATAAAAACATTTCCAAAACAGGCTAATTAAGAGAGACTTTTGCATCTTTTCAACCCTCCCTCACACTAACTGGGTCAAGTCTCCCCACATAATACTTTTCTAAAGAATAGCAAATTGTTATGTTAAACCTAACTTACTGTACAATCTTTATGACTAGAATGAAAACTTGATATTTCTGCATTACTTAAAACCTACTTACTTAAATTTCTATGTTTTATTTTATCTAAAAAAAGCTTACGAAATATTTCTAAAAAACACATTTTGTAGTTCGAAAACGCCTGACAATTGATTTTTTCCTCACCTGTTACGATTATCTGTATGAAACAAAGACTGTTGTTAGAGCATTCCAGTAGCTTTGGTTGGCACCTATTGATAAAACTCTCAAATTCTTTTAAATATGAATACTGATGGGTGGGCCAAGCCTCCCCTATGGTCAACCCTCCCTAGTCTCCCCTAAACGGTTTATCGATTGGATAGTTTGCTGCAGATTTTTAACAATAAATGGGAAAGTGTTCATTGTATTATCATAATATACATGGTAGATTATTGAACTTAGTCGATTAAAATATGCATCCAGAAGAATGCATTTTAATGCGGTTAAAAATAAATAAATAAATATTTCCTCCTATTAACAATACGAAACTATCTGACCCATCGTGGAGACATATTTAAATGTAAAAGCACAAAACTGGATGTTATGGTTATTGAAAAAAAATTGAATCGCATAACGTCTTTCATTTTTTGATAAATGTATTATATCTTGCATTATTTGTCATTGTTGTCTCGAGATTACTGTTCTCGGCTTCTTGCATCTGAACATATACTTCAAAACGCCATACTTGCAACACTTTTAAAAGTTCTAATTTTAAGGCGGTGTCCCACGAAAATATTTTCCCGCTCATCAATGCAAACTTTGACATCATTTTAAACGTAAAAGCACAAAACTAGTAGACAAGACTATTGCAATTTTTTTTAATGGAATGACGTCTTTTGATTTCGATGAGTTGTATCTTGCATTGTTAGCAATTGCTGTCACCTGATTACTGTTCTCCACTCGTTATGCATTGTTATTTTGTTCAAAACGGAATATCTAGTAGACTTTCTAAAAGTTCCTTTGCCTTTATCAAAAACTAGAAAACACTGTTTGGTTTTATATTTTATAACTAAGAACAAATGTCAATATTACATTTACTAACAAAAATAAATTCAGTAGTTAGTGAGAAATTAGTCAGTTTAAATGTGAAAACAGTTTTTACGTATTTTCCTGCACAAAGCTATGTCAACATGCAAGTGCAAGGAGAGTAAATGCATGAGAACTGTATGGGGAATTTGTTTAATTCATATATGCATATTAGTGGTACGATATTCAATTGAAATGTTTGTTTTAGTTCTAATAGAGTATTTTTGTTTCCCAAGTTTCTAAATATGAACACTCGACACACAACAATTTATTCTCTTATAATCTTAAACGGCAGAAAAAATCGCTTTTACTCTTTTCTAATTTTATTACCATGTGTATTTGTTTCGGAGAAAATAATAATAATTACTAGGAATAAATATAAAAGAAAAATTAACTTTATCTGAAAGCAATGAAGGCTGCTCTTCCTCAAAAATGAAAAAAAAAAATAAACAATAATGAGTATGATGATAATAATAATATTTATAATAATAAAATAATTGTTGTTGTTGTTTTTGTTATAACAGCCACACAAAGATAATAAAAATGCCCACTAATCTGTGTAAATTTCTGTACGTTCAGATAAAAACAACTTTATACACAGATAAAATAAATCCGTTTACACATTTATTTAAAAAAGTTTTTTTTATGGAAATTTTTTTAGATTTTTTTTTTTTATTATTTTTTTTTTTTTTTTTTTTTCAAAATTAGTGCTGCAAAGATCTTATTTTCTTTCTTTATGAAATCTGGCGAGAAAAATAATTTCTACATTTTTTCGGATTTCACTGCCCGAGATTTTTCGATAATTAAGAAAATAAATGCAGATTTCATTAACTAATTTCTATTTACAATACATTTATTCTGTAGTTAGAAAAAAGAAATAAGACGTATATTATTTTATTTATTTACATTGAGAGTGCGTTGAAAAGTACTTTAAAAAATTTTACGGAAAATATAATGATTGTTTCATTTAGTGTTGCGGCCGTATTTTGACTAGAAAATAAGCGTAATATTTGTAATAGATATTGAAATACTAGCCAAGCAATAATATTTAAAATTCACCATTAACGAATCGTATCAAGGTATATTCGGATGTCGAACGATTTCCCAAATGAACTTTTTTTTAATATAAGGCAACATTTGTTTTCGTTTTAAATGAGTTTATTTAACATATGTAGCAAAAACTATTATACACTCTAAGAATAACAATTTAGTACTCCCACATTCATTTCAATACAATTTATAATAATAAATACACAATAATAATTTAGCTCTCTAAAAATAAAATTTTCCCTTCCTGAGTTCGTAAAAAATTAAAATACGAAGTTTCCAACACTAATTTTGGAGAAAAAAAGGGGAAAAGGTTTGTTTTCTGATATTTTTGCTGTACTATATATTAATAGATATGTAAAAAGAATGAAATCGAAGACGATGCAGAATCCCTCATGTAAGTTTAAACACTTTTTATATTGTTATTGATGTATTTACTTTTATTAAACATGCATATTACATAGAGCCCTCATAGGAGCCGTTGAAAATTTAAATAAAATTCGCATGATTTCTGACGTGAAAAGAGATCGAACTTTATTAAGCGACTCACACCAGAGATTAAAAAATATTTCGCGTCACATCTAACATGTTCGTTAAGAGCATTTGTTATAACCAATCCTTCAGAAACGGAGAATTTTGGGAAAAACGTTTAAACAAAGACCCTTAAAGTTCATCCTAAATTAAAAGTGGAAGGATCATAAAACAAAATCTTTTTCTACCGTATTATGTCAAATTGTTTATATGTGTGCGTCATTAAGAAATACTGCTTAACCCCTTCACGCTCGAATTAAATTGCGGTTTAAAAATTCAAATTGCTTACCGGTACCACTTTTTTGAAAAAGAAATATTCACCTTATTTAATGACAGTTAAAATGATACCATAATAAAGCCAATTATACTATTTTATAAAACTGGTGGAAATCAAATAATCTTAATAAAAAACGCAGCCCGAGAATATCTCGGGAGCGAGAATTAAGGGGTTAAAAGCCAATTCGATTTATACATTGTCTTATATCAACAAGAATCTTTAAATTCAATTTTTAACTTGTTAATTTTAACCTCAAGCCGCGTTTTGTGCATCATTTTGCGTAAATCGATCACGATGTTTCTTTATCTATCATTTTATTTCTTTATTTATTTACTTTCGTTTCAAACCTGTAATTTTTTTTTTTTTTTTTTTATAATTTTACAGTGAATAAAATAATATATTTTTTTACGATTTGGCCGATATTTAACAAACCAACTAAAACATCGTCTGTGACCCAAAAAAAAGTTAACGACTCCATAGCTCGAAAATCACCGTTCTAGGAGGACAGTATCATATCATAAATCATTCATGTGTGTAAAGTTCGAATTTGACTAACAAAAATAAATAAATAAAATATATTTTTAAAAAATTATTTTCTACAGATATGACAGAAGCAGAAATAACGAGTTGTGTTTTGTATTTTGAGTTTAAAAAAATGGTGACATGTCACTTTTACTAACATCTTCTCTTTAAAGTCTTACCTCTCCCCCTCCCCTCCATAACATAAGCTCTATAATTATCAAGTAGGAGCTTGATGCAATATAATAAAAGCGTAAAAAATAGCAACGTCAAAAGCACCAAAATTTTAAATCCAAAGCATACCGGTTTCGGTAGCATATAGCATACCTTCCTCAGTGCTAAGGATGGCGGAAATTTGCTCACATATATAGGAGAGATGGGGATTCCAGTTAAAGGTTTATTGACCAATAGGAAAACAGAGGATTGCAGGCAACAACCAGTAGGAAAAAAGATGGGAAATGGAACCGAAGTAGTAAGGGGGGGGGGGGGGGGCAATTAAGAGAAAGAAGTTTTTATGTAATATTTCCAACAGTCTGATAATGGGGGAATAGCGAATTCGCAATTAACAATATTTTTTATATTTTTATAAATATGAAATGCTTCAAGGAAGTTAAGTTCGTGTATAGAAGTAGGTTTAGAGATTATTTTAACCGAATTGAAGTCAAAAGTATGATTCATCTCCCAGCAATGTTTTGCAATAGAGGATTTATTGATTTCTTGTTTTTTAATATATTGTTGATGTTCTTTGATACGAAATTTTAAGCAGCGTTTGGTTTGTCCAATATAGGAAAGGCCACACTGGCAATTAATACGGTAGATACCCCATGAATTGCGTAATTCAAATCTTTGAGTTTGGAGAGGGTGAGATTATTGGTAGGGGCAAAAATTATATTGAAGTCATGATGTCTAAGAATTTTAGCAATGGGAAAGCTTGATTTAGAAAAGAAGGGTAACACAATGCTAATATTGGAAAGAGTAAATAGTAAGCTCTATATTGAAGCGAGAAAAACAGATCTATAGGCGGGTATTTTGAACACTTTATCGTAAGAAATTTAACTAAAAAAGAATTAAAATCATGATATTTTAAATGCCTTGCAGTTTATAGGATAAGAAAATCTCCTTCAAATGATGTAATTTTATTCTCATTTATTAACAGAATATTCTGCATTTAATAGTTCATTTTTCTAAATTTCTTAGAAATAATCTATGAAAAGTTGTATATATTTTTATTTTTTAATTCATTGTAGTTACTGAAAATCAGTCCACTTAAATCAGAAATTGTAAATAAAGAATTGATTTATGAAGTAGTTTCTATATAAATATCAATACTTTTTGATAATTAAATTTAGTAATTTTTTTAATACTTTATTGGATATATATATATATATATATATATATATAATATATGTAGGAAAAAGTTTTTTTTTTTTTAAACATCAGCCAGTT
Source organism: Maratus speciosus (assembly GCA_963932465.1). Classification (NCBI taxonomy): domain Eukaryota; kingdom Metazoa; phylum Arthropoda; class Arachnida; order Araneae; family Salticidae; genus Maratus; species Maratus speciosus. The sequence goes on from OZ010799.1 coordinate 254,579,074, forward strand.
TTTGTCAAATTGTTTTAGAAGAAAAAGAATATAATTTAAATCGCATAAAGTTATTACTTAATTCTTTTCTGTGAAAAAAATGTGAAAAAAAAATTAAGAGAAAAAAGGAAAAGAAAAGAAGATAAAAAGTTTTTATAAAAAAAAAAAAAAAAACTCCAGCGTTTTAAAAAGGATTTTATGGGGGAAAAAAGGTTTTCAAACATATTCTGGCTACAACTATTGATTTTTATCCCGCTCCAATAATGTTTTCATTTGTTCTTAAAAGATGGCAGCACTATCGTCAACTTCTCTCACGATGATACTATAGAACCTTTCTCATATTTCCAAATTTCTTGTAGTTGTTTATGTGTCACACATAAACAAAACCAATAAGCTAATTCACAGATAAAGTTAATACATAAAAATAAACTAAAAATTTAGTGAAGAGTTTAATGGAGAGAAAAAAATATAGTTTAAATTCATATTTAAATTATTTTCATTTACCCAGTCTTCACAGACAAGAGTTCAGAGGTATTTTTCATCCCATCAAACTGTTTACTCATAAATTTTTAAATCTGAATTTAATCATGATCATTTGAAACCTTCAACTACTAAATATCGATGGGAATTTGTTCAGTTTACATTGAAATTAGAAGGTCCGTATTGTTTTAATTTATATTTAATAGATGGCAGCACTACTGTCAACTTTTCACATGATGAACATTTTAGATCTACCTATTACTGTTCGGTTTCGTTTCTGGCACAAAATCCTAATTTCGTTGAACGTTCATTTTCAGCGAAAATGCTGCTGAAACTATATGTATTTCAAAAAACTCGTTTCATCGTTCGGAAATTCTCCATAATCATTACTCATTGACAGTGGTGTAGTCGTAAAAAAAACAGAGGGTATACTCTCTAAGCAGAGGGTATACGCTCAAGGCCGAGCGTATACCCTAGAGTGTATTTACTATAGATTTTTTGAGAAACAGAGGGTATACGCTCAAGGCCGAGCGTATACCCTAGAGTGTATTTACTATAGATTTTTTGAGAAACAGAGGGTATACGGTGTTCCTTAAAAAAATCCAGAGGGTATACGGCGTATACCCTCCACTACATCCCTGCTCATTGATATAAGCTGTATCGGCTCAAATGAGACTCTCTTTATATAACACTATGAACTAGGAAATCTGCTATCCAAACAGCGCTAAAATGTTTTATTCCTTAAGGCTGTTCTCAAATCAAAAAGGGCAACTTCCTGACATAAGTTTTAATTTATTTTCGTTCGAAAATTAATGAAACTAGCTGGTGTTGTTGTTCGGAAACTATGTCATCGAGCTGTTTTTCCCATTTTTTTGCAAACGCAATAGATTTTTCAGAAAATAGCTTCAAGGTGGACGTTTTGAACCGAATTTCCGCGCGAAAGTAGAAAGATCACTCAAGAGCGTGCGAAAAATGGGTTTGTCACGTGATCGAAATTGCTTATAACTCAATGGGTAATTGATTGATCAAAAAATGGAAAAAACAGTTCAATACCAAATCGTTTCCATGGCCAGGCTTTCCAATTTTATATCTTTCCGTTAAAAAATGAATTTGTAATTGTGTCAGAACGTTTCGCGCTTGTTGAGCAGAGCAGTTAAGAATAGCCTTAAATGTGCAATGATGCTGAAATCCGGGGAGCCGATCGCAGCGACATCTGCGATAAATTTTCAAATTCCAAAGTAAACATCGTATTATTACAGCGTCTAGACCAAATCATCTTGGAGTTTTAGAAAATATCCTGCAGATGTCGCTATAATCGACTCACTGGATTTCAGAATCATTTTACATTTAAGGGATCCAATATTTTAGCACTTTTTTAAGTATTACTGGGATAGATGATTTCCACTAGATGATGTACTTTAGGTAATTTTTGGGTGTCATATATCAGTGGCAGTGTTGCCAGATAGTCAAAAGTCAATTTCCCTAAAGTTTCTAAAATTTTCCCCAAATCAGTATTTTTTCCGCAAAAGTCACCAACTCAGTTTTTACTCAAAAAGTGAATTTTTAAATTTTCAATTTACCACTATAAAAAATATTTAAGTAGTTTAAGCTCAAAAATTTCCCCCAATTCAAGCCTATTTTTGAAAAAATTCCCCATTTACAAAAAACAAACTTTTAAACTGGGCTGAATGCATATTCTGTAGCTACATTAAGAGAATGAGAGATATATTTTGCAGTGACAAGTTATTTTACGTTTGTTTTTATAAAAGTATTGTCTAACAATGTTGGACTATTGTTACATTAGCTCCATAGCTTCTTTAGACAATCTCTTATCAGTTGGGGTTTAAATGAATCAGAGATGGTACGCTGTTTTAATTCTTTTGTCATTCCCATACTGAAGTGCATAGTCATAATGCAAAGTATTTTCGCTGAATCAATCGATGTGCTTTTGTATATCATAAGAGAAGAATATCTGCTTCCCACGTATTTAAATTAAATTTTTTTAAGTCCTGCAGATTTAGTTACGTGCAGGTTTAAGCTGCTTAAGACTTTAGAGTCTGCTGCATCTGTAATACGTGTAAACTGTAATGTAGTAAACAACGAACACGACCACATCCAAGAGAATAATGATTGATATTTCCGATTTCTGGATTGTACTTTCGTTTTTCAAATCAAAATTGAGTTCGAGACAGATCCAGTTTTTCTACAGGACTAAAAGAAATCTTTACGGAAAATAGTAAAAAAAAAAATCCCCAAGTTATTCCCCAAAAATTTTGTAATCCCCAAATATTTCCCCACGGACAACTTGTCCCCAAAAAATTCCCCCAAAATGGGGACAAAATCCCCAATCTCGGAACAATGATCAGTGGCTTGAACAAGTCAGCTACCGATATATTGCAAAAACATATGGATATAACGACGGAAAAGTATAAAAGTTGTTGTTTTTATTTAAGCGATATTTTCAGGAATATTTCTGGTGTGAGTTTTAATTTAATATGCGGTTTATTTTTATGCTTATGATATAGTAACAAAAATATTTTAAAATATGAGTATGCATATACTTGCACACCTACTGCTGCCAGTAATCGCATGCTTCGACAAACGATCGGTGACGTATTTTAGCCGATGATTGTATATCGGACTGCTTGTATTAAAATTATTTTTGTTTGTAACCCATTATTTCGAATTAAAACGAGTATGCTTTACACGTTTGTAATTGGTTTTATCGTCGTTATCTCTCATAGTTTTCCATTTAGGATTCATAAATTTTGTAATTTTGCCACTACTGGACTTTATTATTTCTTGCATTAATAGCCGGCATAATCATTTTATTATACTATTGTCACTCTCCTTTCGCAAGTTTTTTTCCCCTCAAGACAAAAATATTTTTTTCTGGTTTCTTATATGCATATATATAATTAATTCAACACTATATGAAATTTTTTTGAATTCATAGGCACATCAAGCACTTCATAAAAAATGCAATATTTAATATTCCTAAATAAATATATGATCATAAAATTCAACAAATTCTATAAAGCATTTTTATACAAATTATCAATGTTGGTGTTGTTTTATGACGGCTAATTATTTACACTTGAGAAATGGACCTGAAGGAGGGAGTGCCCTCCATGGTGGGGGGGGGGGGTTTCTAAGGGAGCCTAATCCGTAGTTACGCAAGGAAATTCAAGGTCCGAAGAAAACCACGGAAAACTCCGAACGATTAGGCCGACGGACGCGATTAGATTTGAGCCCAGCACCTCCCGTCTACCAGCTTTGAGAACAGAACCTCTTGGCCGCTGGTGGGACACAAGTTATCAATACCGGTAACAATAAACTTTAGCATTTTTAGGGATGTGAAGGGGGGGGGGGGGATCACCTTAAAACTTTTTAAAAAGTTTTTTAAAAAAATTGTTGTTAATTATAAAAGAATAACATGTTACTGAACTTTAAAGAAAATATGTATATATATGACGATACTCCGACTGAAACCGGTTTTATGATAAAGTACGTGTGGCGATACCTTTCCAAATCAAGATAAATTTGAACATTAAATCCATTTTACTAAAATTACATGTTTTTGACATTGTACGCATCCTATGACCAAAACTAAGTAACATAGAAACTTTGTGAATTATATTGTATCTTATATAATTTTATAACCATTAGCTATTTTTAAGTAAGTACCTGTAAAATATTTATTTTCTTTTTAATTTTTATTCAAATTTTATCATAGATTTGCGTTTAATTGCCTGAAAAAAAGTATTTTAATCTGTAAAATTGATTATTATTTTAGCTTGAACTTAAAGTACGATATTGTAAGAATATATATATATATAAAGTGGATATATTAAATATTTTTTATAATCCCGCGCGCAACACATGTATGTAATTGAAAACCCTTAATTAGTATGTCTTAATTAAACTAAATTCTAATTATGTATCATTAAAATTATTTAAAGGAATAAATAAACAAAGATTTGTACAATTTATTCTAAAAAAATGGTTTAGTTTGAAGAAATATTTACAAAAGCTCCAATTTTTATTATTATTATTATTTATTTATTTTTTTAATATTGTGTTGAGATAAAGCAATATCAAGCTGCTGTAGGTGACCTCCCCCCCCCCTCCCCCTTAATGGAATATAAATGCTTATTAAACTAATTATAAAATATCAGAACAATAATTTTACCCATACCAGTTATCGACCAACATATTTCTCAGGATAAGGCATAAAGGCTGAATAACTCCACCCCCTTGTTAAAAGAAATATCTCTATCAGGTTTCGGAAGGCGCACCAAACTTTCATTAAATATTCAAATGAAATAAATGCACATCAAGTGATTCCAAACTCAAAAAGTCATTTAAATAACAAATGAATAAATTTTTTACTACATTTAGGACATATTCAATAACTGGATAAAATCTTTATACTATTCACCATTCATTCAAATTTTAATAAATCACGCTTGGGAAACCACTGTTCGAAGAAAACCAGGAAAACTCCGAACGATTGGGTCGACGGGCGCGACTGGGATCGAACCCAGCACCTCCCGTCTACCAGCTTCGAGAGCCGAACTTCTCGGCCACTGGTGGGACCCCACTGAATTAGGAATTGGGTATCTTTGACCTTTTTGATATTTTTAGAATAAATTACATTTACATTTTTAAAATTTTTATGAACTTTATGTTTTTTCAGAAATTTTTAAGCTAATATTTTTTCTATTGACGAAAATTAATGTAATTTACTTCTAGAATTATTTTTGTCTTTATTAAATTTACTTTTATTTACATTTTTATAATTTAAGCGCAGATCTATAATAATAATGATAGATGTATATTTTTTTACAGTACGGAATTTTAAATGGAAAATTATATATTTTTTCCATAATATATACAAAATATTTTTCATGTCGAATCTCTCGAATGTATTCACGATTAGATAATTTCAACACCATATTTAAAAAAGAGTAATAAAATGTTAAAGTAGTAACACTTATATGTAAGTTTTTGCCAGCTGTATAAATTTGTAATGTCCTGTAAATACATTTATCTCTAAAGTTCGAACTCAACGTAATTTTTTATCTGCAAAGGTAAATAATGACAGATTAAATTTAAAATATTTGTTTCATTCTAACAATTATAAACATTGTTGACGTGTTTCTTAGAAAATGAACTGCAAATGACATATATAATTTGCAATGCAAATATAAATAAGTTAAATGTAAATAAACTACAAATCATTTGCTAAAATGGTGTATGAACATTTAATACAGATTAAAATCTTAAAAACACTAAAATATCTATTCTACGGTTTCAGCACACCTCCGTGGCCTTCTTCGGGAATCTAAATAAACCAAGATGTCAGCTAGTCAAAACTCCGCCCGACAGAAATACGTGCACATAGGGGAAATAAACCAGTGACCGGGAAATAAGAATTTACTGGTGCCATCTGTTGAGATAATATAAATACTCTGTCACCATCTGTGGAGATATGATCATAATATAAATACTCTGTCGCCATCTATGTGCGAAAATAGTTTTTAAATTGCACAACTCAAAATCAAACGTTTCTAAGGATATGTAACCAAAGTTTTGGAATATTATATGATATATTGTCATTACATACTTCATCTTTTCTTAATGAAATTTCTATTGATTCTCAAATTAAATTTTTATGTAAGTCATTAACTGGAACAATAATGTTAGCATTCTCAAAATCAATATAGCAATGATAATTATTGAGATAAAATCTCGACAAGGCTGTAGACGGTTTTTGATATTTTATGTCATAACGGTGCTTCTTTAAACTGGGAGGTGAGGAAGTAATGAGAGTTATATTAAAATTAATTAAAAAATTTCTGAGTCTTTCAAACATAATAGGTATATATTGAAACTTCCTAAACACTCTTGTGGGGAAATCTAAATCTCTATGTTGAACCAAAGAACTGTCAAACTTCCTGATGATTCTATTAATGTAACTAATAGGGAAACCATGATCAACAGCAATTCCCCTGGTAAAATCAAGTTCGTTTTGCAATTGAGTGCCAGAACAAACCTGCTGGCAAACCCCCCCCCCCCCCCCATGAAATACCCATTACTAGTGAGAACAATAGGAAGATATATTATATAGGCATGACAAAGAGGAAGTTTGTGGAAAGGTTATTATAACAGCAATGAAAATTGCTGTTATAATAATAATTTTTCATTCAGGAATACCAAGCATAAGAGCTTCAATTGTTAACCACATCGTAATAACTGATCCTTATTATATTTTACTGATTACGTATCTTCTATATTATAAAGAACAAACGTATTTGTGCGTAACGCTGACGTCATTTTGCGAATGGCAACACTTCACGATCAAATTTCGGTCTTGAAATTTTCGTTACTGCATTTTTTTAATCTTCTGACCATCGTACATTTTCAATTTTCGTCGCATAGGGTAAAATTTACTTTCAAATGCAATTTGTTTAAAAACTGTATCTTAATTGACTTATGTATTATGTTTTTTAAAATAATTTTTAAGTGTGATTTTTTTAAAGTTTATCTCATCACGTGCCGGTTTCAATACATAATAATAATAAACATTTTGCACATAAAGCAACAAACATTGTTCAACATTTGTTTCTGACTATTTTTGCATAAAAAAAATTAATACTTTCTTTATAAACAAATAAAAGAATAATATTAAAAAAACCCAATCTAACATATTTGTGAAAGACAAATTAACGAAATTAGTACTTCTTTTATAAACAAATAAAAGAATAATATTAAAAAAATAATAATAAAATAAATCTAACATATTTGTAATCATACAATTTAAATTTTTAGATCATCAAATAGGATTTTTTTTTTTTTCAAATGGAATTTGTTTGCAAAGTTCATCTCAGTTTACTGATTGCCTATGGTTTTAAAAACAGTTTTAATGCATAAAATATTTTTAAATTTATCTATATCGCGCGGAGCTCGATTACGAAAGATTAATTTGTTTGGCCTTAAAACAAAATAAAGATTTCATCATTTTCTGACGGCTAATATCCATTAAAAAAACTTTCCTAAGAATAAATAAATAAAATAATATAAATAAAACACAAATTTAACAGACATATATAAGCTCTGAAATTATCAGAATATAAAGGATGCCGTAAGTAGCAAAATCTTGGTCAAATAACTCTTAGCATGCGGCTAATAAGAAAATATAGCTTTTGATAAATTTTAAAAATTTATTTGATTGTATAATTCGTATTTTTCATATGAAAAATGCTTTTTAATGTAAGTGGGCAATCGAAAAAACTTACTGCATATTAAAAAATTATTAGTTTTCAATTTTAAAAAAATGTATTCACCTATTTTCTGTAACCCGGGAACGATCTCCTAGTTTTATTCACGATTGAAAATTTGAACAAGATATATAAATAAATAAATAAATATAGGGAGAGTGTGAACTAATAGTAGGAATTGAAAAAAGGATAAAATAAGTATTTTTAGTCAGAACTCCTCGACGTAAAAATCCATGTTTTCTAGTTTTTAGTACCTAGATTTTAACTTTTTTTTTTCTGGGGTGGGGGAGGTCGGTCCAAGAAGGGATCGGCCCGAACATTTAAGTTTTCTACCGCCCGGACCATTAATTTCTTTTTGTACGGGATGAACTTTTAGATTTTATACCGGGGCGGGTAGTTGATTATTTTTCTACGGTCCGGGCCAAACTTTTCCCTATGAGCAAGCCGAACTTTTTTTTCTGTGGACGGGGCCTGGAAATTTCGGCCCGTAGAGACATCTAGTTTGGCTCTTTCCAGTTAACCTCCAACACAGTTTAATATAAAAGACTTCATCTACATAAAATCAAAACCAAAATAATTATAGCTTAGGCTCAATTATTTCCTCTTGCGCGATAAATTTGATACGAAAAGTAGAATGGCGTCATCTTTACTTCCAACCAACCATTCCTACTTCCGCAAATGAGTCGAGAGTCGAGTCAGTATGTCGACTCATCAATCAAGTGAGTCGACTCAGCTTCGACTCCTCAAGATGAGTGGAAATGCCCAAACGCCACTATTGTTAAATCTGCTGCTTGTATGTTTCAGCTGCAGATTTGTTTCAAACCACATAAAAAATATAACAACACAGATAAAAGTGTCTGTCTTTTACTTTACAGATTTTTCAAATTATTTTTCTGGTGTGAATCAATACTTAATGTGTACATTTTTTTCGATCGTTTAACTTTACCAGAGATATCTCCTCTATTGCAGCCACAAATGAGTACATTTACCGTACTAAACTTAGTTTAATAATTCTAATTAATCATATCTTCCTACCACGTATCAGTTTTATTACTTAATGTATATCAGGCTTTTAATAACACACTTTGGCACCCGATTCACGACGCTTTCTTCTGCGTTTTGTATTTGTGCATGCAAAAAAATATTTCTTTCGAAACTGTATGAAAAATTGCAGCATTCAATGCGGTTTCAAGCACCTCACAAAATATGCAACATATAATATTCTTCAATTATTATATGAACAAAATATCAGGATTCATATTGCATGCTTATCCGAAATGATCAGAGTCATTAACAATATATTTTTAACTTGTTTGACAAAATATAATATCGTAATAAATTTATTATAAAACATGAGAATAAGAACTTTAACTATTCAAATTGATCGACCAATCTCATTCTTGTCCTAGGTTCAAACGCTGGATAATTCCGCCCTCATTTTTAAAGTAATACTTCCACCAGATTTCGGAGGCGTGCCATACTTACATTGAAAATTAAAATGAAACTTGGTTCATAAATAATTAAATGCTTCCGAACTAAAAAGTCAGTAAAATAAGAACGGAATAAAATCTTCACAATCTTTTAGGACGCCTTCAATAATTCAATAAACGCGCCATAATATTTTCTATTTATTGTAATCTTAAATAAAAAATTTCAAAACATGAAAATCATCCATCTACACTGTAAGTTGAATCTGTTCCCACATCCATCTCTACACACTCTGCAATCACACTTTAGCGAAGAAATATTCTTTTCACAAGCTAACATTCGTCAAGAAGTTATGCTGCGATTCCATATCACTGCCACTCCTTCTTTAAATATGTCAAAATAGTATTTAAAATTTTATGTACAATAAAAGAGCAAAAATGTTTGCAGCTGTACTTGACCACGGGATGAGTTCCATATCCTGTGCCGGAAGATTTTTGGCGAAAAAAAATCTCGCCAAAATGCCGTTTTGGCGACATGAAAATTTTTCCAAGATTGCAGAAAAACATCATTTTTAAATCTTTATATTAATTATAAATCAATGATTTTGCACCATTTTTAAAGATAGAAAATGATATAAAAACATGGATTTATAAATTACACAAAGATTTAAAAACGAAGTTTTTGCTCCATCTTGGAAATTTTTTTCCGATACAATTACACAAATATACGCATTCTAAATAAATGTCCTTTTTGAGATTAATACTTGTTATTGTCAGGGAGGCTCTGCCCCCCTGAACCCCCCGTTCTTAAAACATTTTCGACAATAAAAAAAGAGAAAAAACTGGCCAGAAACTTTTTATAAATTTCAAAAAATATTATTTTTAATGCAGGTAAAATCCCGCTCACAACTACCAAAAAGAAAAAAAGTATAAAAAAGATGTATAAAAATAGAAAAAATGTATAAAAATAATTTAAAGAAATAATAGAAAAGATGGAACATAGAAAAAATGTATAAAAATAATTTAAAAATGCTAACACACACACAAAAAAAAACAGTAAGAATTTAATGTTTATAAAATGATCCCATTTAGGGTCTGAAACAGGGTACCAACTATTCATCTGAAAAAGCACATGTTTAGATTTATTTAGAATGCTACTAAAATTCGAGCAATTGCATCGGAAGAAATTTTCAAAGTGGCGCAAAAACTTCGTTTTTAAATCTTTATGTAATTTATAAATCCATGTTTTTACATCATTTTCTCTTTTTAAAAATGGTGTAAAATCATTAATTTATAAATAATATAAAGATTTAAAAATGATGTTTTTCCGCAATCTTGGAAAAATTAACGAGACTTTACTTACATCGACCAGCACAGAGAGTAATCCGAATGCGAGTGTCAGTGTGGCCTGTGGCGTCGGAGCAAATTCTTATCTAACCGAATTCAAAATTTGCTGACTAACAGTTCCCGTGATACTAGTAAACCAATAAGCTTCAAGATATCACGTCAACCAGTTGTCCGGTTTTAAAAAGGCATTTCTGAAAAAAAGCAACCCTAAAGCCGTTCCAACGATCCGAAATCCGACGAACAAACTTAAACCAGATCGAAACATTTATCGCCAAACAAAGCGCGCCAAAAAAATCGCCAAATCTTCCGGCACAGGTTATGGGACTCTTCCCTTGACCACTGTCGACAAAATAATAATAATAATAATAATAATAATAATAATAATAATAATTAGTGATGGGCGATTCTCGAGAATTCGACAATCGAGAAAAATCGTCATCGTAAAAAATCACAATCGATACAGCCATCGATTAATTCCTAGAATCTACAATCGAGATGTTTTGCAATTGATTATAACGAGAGAAGCTAAAAACAGTTGCTGGAAAACTTAGTTATTATTCTGGCCGACAATTTCATAGTAGTGATAGGGCTTAGTGATGGGCGATTCTTGACATTTTACCAATCGAAAAAAATCGTCATCCTAAAATACACCATCGATACAGTCATCGATTACTTTCGAGAATCTACAAAAGAGATGTTCTACAATCGATTATTGAAATCATTGTTTTAACATATATATAAGGCAGATTTTATTAAATATAGGATAACTGAAAACAGATGGAATAAAAAAACAAAAAAACCAAAGGGAGGCTATAATGGAGCCACAAGACTGGAAAAGTGATATGAGGGCGCCCCCTGGTTGAAAAAAGTTGAAAAACCGCGAGTAGCTATGAAGCGGTAAGGGGAGTTTAAGTATAAAAAATTAGAATTTTTCGGCAATTAGCGCCAAAATGGCCAAAGAAATAAGAATCAAAAGCACCCCTCGTGGCAAAAACATGAACTAAAGGATGGTAAATAGGATCATTCTTTTTTATTGATTTTCCTACGTCATTTGAGATTGGATCGTTAATTTCTCCGTTTTTAGAAAGCAATAAGAAGTTGTAAGAATAGCATGTATATTAATAGAGTTATAGCGGTTTATTTAAAAAAATAAAAAATTCTTGCATATTTTTTGCTTATAACATGCAGGGTTTTCAACCAAATTTAACTCCGGTTTCAGAAAAATTGACAAAATATAGTAGAAACAATGTAGTGCAATTGGAATATAAATATATTAAATATTTTAGGAAATATGAGCAATTGTATGAAATAGTTTTTAAATGCGCATGCGCGAACGATAACAAAGATCATTTTACATAATTTAATAGTCAACTCTATGGAGCAACTTATTTAAAAAAATCTAGCCAAATATCGTAAAAATTCAGAAAGATATCGGCGTTAGAGTGAGCAGATTTTTAGTAGTTCTCTAAAAGCAGCTGAATGACAAGGGATTTTCCACAAATTGTCATTTTTAATTTTTAATTTTTTTAAAATTTAATTTTTTATTGATGCTTTAGTACTTCTTGGATAATCACCAGAACGAGCCTATACCATGATCAAAAGAAGTGTAAAAATAGAAGCATTTTTTCCGAATCTACTCGTTGATACTCTCTAAATACTAACTTTTTTCTGAAAGTCAGTTAATAAAGAATGACAATTTGTGTAAAATCCCTTATCATTCAGCTGCTTTTAGAAAAGAACTAAAAATTTGCTCACTTTAATGCCGATATCTTTCTGACTTTTACGATATTTGACTAGATTTTTTTTAATAAGTTGCTCCATAGAGTTGACTATTAAATTATGTAAAATGATCCTTGTTATCGTTTGCGCATGCGCAGATAAAAATTATTTCATACAACAGCTCATATTTCCTAAAATATTTAATATATTTATATTCCAATTACACTATATTGTTTCTACTATATTTTGTCAATTTTTCTGAAACCGGCGTTAAATTTGGTTGAAAACCCTGCGCTGTTATAAGCAAAAAACATGCAAGAATTTTTTAATTTTTTTAAAATAAATTGCTATATCTCTATTAATATACGTGCTATTCTTACACAAAAGATTACATATATTGCACAATGTCTGTTTATTTATATTCGGTAGCGGTAGATCATTTCGTGCATTTTATTTTACAGGGTGATTCCAAGTATTATTTTTTTCTTTGATTTTTTGTTGGCCCCATAATTGCCCCTCTTATCAAATCGACATTGCTAAATATGAGGTCATACCTGTTCTTTTCAATCCTGAAATTCCAGAAGAATTTGTCAAGTATATTTCTAAATATTCGACAAAATGTCTAAAATTGAAAGTTGCCGGTCATTAATGGCAATATAGTGCATATATATATACACTATATGGCCAAAGGTGACCGGTCACTTGCGATTTTTGACGTTTTGTTAAATATCTAGAAAAATACATGATGAATTAACCTGAAATTGCTGGTGTGTAAGCAGTATTGTATAGGTCATATATTTCCGCGAAGATTTTTTTCCGAAACCTCATAGGGGGCCGTCAAAAAATTGAAAAAGAAAGGATATCTTTTGAATAACCCTGTAAAAACTAATGTAGCAAAAGCGTTTAAACTCGACATTGTTAATAAGTAGCTTATTGTAATATACTGTGTTCATTTTTACGAGGATAGCATGTATGCTCGTAGAGAAATTAAGGTTTTTATAAAAACAGTCCCAAATTTCGCCAAGTTTTTTGCTTATAATTTGCAGAGTTCTTAATATAAAAAAAAAGTTCTTTTCAGAAAATATGACGAACAAGGTTGCACACAATACCCCGCAATCAGAATGAAAAAATAATAAAAATTGGATGAAAAATGAGCAGGATTACTAAAAAATGTTCCATTGCGCATGCGCGAATGCAATCAAAATATAATGTGCATAATGTGTTAGATAAGTGTATAGGGCAACTTTTGTAAAAGTCTCAAAAACATAGTTTGAAAAGTCTGATAACAATCGTTTATAGAATAAGCTCAAAATCCGTTGTTCCCAAAATGAAGCAAAAACATAAGGTGTTTTATCCATATATCCATTGATTAGTGTCAATTTAGCATACACAATATTGCACGTAATACTGTATTTGGATACAATAACTCATCTTTTTGCTTCATTTTGGGAACAACGGATTTTGAGCTTATTCTATAAACGATTATTATCAGACTTTTCAAACTATGTTTTTGAGAATTTTACAAAAGTTGCCCTATACACTTAGCTAACACATAATGTACATTATATTTTGATTGCATTCGTGCATGCGCAGTGGAACATTTTTTAGTAAACCTGCTCATTTTTCATCCAATTTTTATTATTTTTCCATTCTGATTGCGGGGTATTGTGTGCAATGTTTTCGTCATATTTTCTGAAAAGAACGTTTTTTTATATTAAGAACTCTGCAAATTATAACCAAAAAACTTGGCGAAATTTGGGACTGTTTTTATAAAAACCTTAATTTCTCTACGAGCATACATGCTATCCTCATAAAAATGAACACAGTATATTACAATAAGCCACTTATTAATAATCTCGAGTTTAAACGCTTTTGCTCCATTAATTTTTACAGGGTTATCCAAAAGATATTCTTTATTTTTCAATTTTGTGACGGCCCCCTATGGGGTTTCGGAAAAAAAATCTTCGCGGAAATATTTGACCTATACAATACTGTTTACACACCTGCAATTTCAGGTTAATTCCTCATGTATTTTTCTAGATATTTAACAAAACGTCAAAAATCGGCGCGGCAAGACAGAGATATTTAAATGAATTATTTTCATGTTCGTTTGTTTTAAACTGTGTTTCCTATGTATCATGAGTTTTCCAGCTGAGTCAAATTGAAATATCTATAAGATGGCCTTATTAGCATATATCCCTATATAGGTTCCTCCAAAATCACGAGAATCTAAAATTCAATCATATATGGGTATTTATTGTTTGAAATAATATTCAGTCTCTAAACTTAACACATTTTACATTGCTATTTTAAAGAAGAATTTCAGAAAGAGCGCAGCAAAATTTATGTTGCTGAATTTTTGCATTGATGTTTACATGAAAGTATATCCCACTGACAAGGGGCAGAGTTTAAAACTACAAAAGAAACAGTACTGCAACAGCATAATAAAGGCGTTTTATTATATTTCCTACGTTTGATTTTTTAAAAAATGTTCCTAGAAACCAAAAAAAGGATAAAGTAACAGACAGACATTTCGGTCCATACGTTGTCATTTAAAAAAATCGGGAACTTCCAAAAGAAGAAGGGAACTGAAATTAAGAAATAACACTATCAGCAAAATTTATATATCGAGGCATAAGTATTAAGTTATTATTAGTCATGATATTCCGGGTGCCCTGTTGTACAGAGATTTTCTTTACTTTACTTTACATATGAGAAACTTCGACAGAATCGTTTTATATTTAAGAATTTTAAACGCACAAACTAGTCAAAATTTTTTTGAAAAATTTTCGTGTTTAAGAGCGTCAGCTTTTCACAAATGTTAAACTTCAAGGCGTGGAATGTATTTTCGTTTTTAAAATATTTCATCAGGAAATTAATATTTAAAAAATACATGTATAGTCATTTTTAAAAGATATGTCTGTCTTTATTTTAGTTCTGAAAATATTTCTAAAATGTATATTTAATTTCAATTGAAGTTCTAAAATCCTACCCGCATCTCAATAGCTGTTAACTCATAAAATATTAAATTATGCATACATTTTAGAACAATTTGGAAAAAAAAAAAAAAAAAAAAAAAAAATTAAAGACATGCTTCAAAAAGAACGTCCAGAAAAAATAATTCAAATATGAGATTTCTGAGAAAATATTTCAAAAATACGAATGCATTCTACGCTCATAGGTTTAACACTAGCAAAAGGAATTTGATATCACACTGACAAACACCCTTAATTTTTAAGGGTGTTGGTCAGAGTTTGAACATACAACAGACTTTAAAATATTAATAATACTTTAAAGTCTGTTGTTTATAATGAATCGTATACACACAAAAATTCGTTATTTACTTTTTTTTTAAAAAGAAATAATCATAACCAATTTCTCAAATTGCGTGAAAATTAAATATAAGCTTTCCAGATTCTCAGCTGACTAAAAAATATTCACTTTCTAAAATTCATAAAAAATTTAATGTATATATATAAAAAAAAATACCTACTGTTTTAATATTACTATGCTTTTTGTTAATAAAAGACAATTTTTCGTATTGATTAATTGAATATGGTGTATGCCGGACACCGGTGTAGAGATCCAGTATGTTATAAACTTTGGATTTTTCTTAAAAAAGAAAGAAAAAAAAGGCTTTGGTAGAGGAATCATTTCAATTGCTTTTCTTAAAACTAATATAAAAATAACGCAGAAGATCGATTTCTAACGTTTTACTTCAATAATAATTTTTTAAAAATACTGACTTTATAATGGATGTGTTTTGAATAAAAGTGGAAGCCTTTTACCTTACTTGAGTGCATATAACGTATGCGTGTATATTAACTTTGAAATTTGGGTTTTTTATATACGGCTAATTTCATGGAAACTTGTCATGTCTGTCACACAGCTCAAAATCGCTATGCTTGTTGGCCACCGTTATTTTCGAAAAGTTTGCATCGCGTTATTCGATTGACGAGATATCTCCGATAAAATAAGTCACATTTTTCCGTTCTAAAATACTGGTAGCCAAAAATCACAGTCGTGCCCATCAACTAACGTCTCAATACTCGAGGCCTCTGGACTGATTTCGTGACGTACCAAATGAAGATTAACCCCTTGAACGGCAAGCAAATGCGTTTATGCAATGCTTAATTCCCACCGGAAATTTAGAAAAAATTTATTTCAAAATAAGGTAAAGCAATTTTGCGACTTTTCTCTACAAAGGTCAGAAAACTAAAATTTCCTAACATTTTTCTGGTGCAAATCCTGATTAATCGTAGGTGGGATAAAATATATCCCACCGCCCCTCAAGGGGTTAACGGGCGGCGGTATATATTATATATCACCTACGATTAATCAGGATTTGCACCAGAAAAATGTTAGGAAATTTTAGTTTTCTAACTTTAGTGGAGAAAAGTCGTAAAATTGCTTTTTCTAATTTTGAAATAAAATTTTTCTAAATTTCCGGTGGGAATTAAGCATTACACAAACGCAATTGCTTGCCCTTCAAGGGATAAATCTTCATTTGGTACGTCACGAAATCAGTCCGGTGGCCGTGAGTATTGAGACGGTAATGGCCCATCCGCCTAGTTCGTAGTTTTCAGTGGTTTTCTTCTAACCTTGGATTTCATTGCGTAAATACCGGTTAGGTTCCCTTAGAAAGAGCCACATGGATGGCACTCCCCACTTTCGGGACTATATCCCTCGTGTTGATAATTGGCCGCAATTAAACAACAAACTGAAACGACATACGGAAATTGTTTTAGTAATTTCTGTCCCTACCCTAATTTTCTGAAATTGAAAGGCTCTCAATTAGCTGTAAGAACGTATTCCGAGACCTCTCATGATTTTAGTGATGGAATTTGCGGAGAGGAAATAGTGCAGAATACAACTACCGTGATAAGGTACAAAAATTTTTTCTTAAATTCTACTAACTTTTAGGGGTGAGCTGTGGCAAGGAGGGGTGTCGGAGAGATGGTTTATTGTAACAGAATAATCCAGAAATAAAAAGTAAGCACTGTTTCTTTTCGTCTTTCTTTCAAACTAAAATATCAGTTAGATAATTATATAAATATATTATTCTTATATGTATAATTTTAAAACAGTACATTGAATGGATTTTTTAAATTTTCTTAATTTAAACCATACACGGAAGGACGGAAGATATTTTTGGAATTTCCAGTCCTTCCGTCTTACCAAAAGTTCGGAGGAGGCGCTCAAAAACATCTCTCTCGATTTATTATAATTTGGTGTTTAAAGATAAGATTATCTTGACAACGTGCAAAATATATTTTTATCTTATGTAAATTTTTATCACCTGGAGGATGGTATTGGCATAAGTCTTTAACGTACGTCATCCATAATTGTTATTACTAAGTCTTCAGCTTGAATTTATCAGCTACAGACTTATTTTAAGATGATACTAGGAATTTAACATTTAACTAAGTGTTCTATTTTAAGTCTATATATAGTTTCTCATACTATTTTTGTGGTGTGAGTGAAAACTTAAAGTATACATTATTTTCATATCTTTCTTCTACTGCAGCCGCTGATGTGTACCTTCGTTTACTAATTCAAATAAATTATATCTTTCTTATTCATGTCAATTTTATTAGAAATGCTGCACATAATGCAATAGTGCTTCATTATATACCGGGTAGCTTATAATGACACACTTCGACATATGGTTTGCTCTACGTTTTGTATATATGTATGTAAATAAGTCATTTTTTCGCAACTGTATGACAATTGCTGTATTCAGTGAGACTTCAAACACCTCACAAACTATGCAACCTATAATATTCTTCAATAATTATGATAACAAAATATCAGAATTCATAAAGCTTGTTTCCCCCAAATAATCAAAATTGTTAACAATATTTTAAACTTTTTTGATATAATTTATACATAACACATTTTGCAAACATTTGAAATGCATTGTAATAAAATAATCATAAAGCATGAAAACAAGAACTTTAATTATTCAAATTGATCAATCAGTCTCATTCTTGTCATAGGTGCAAAGGCTGGATAACTCCGCCCACATTTTTAAAGCAATATTTCTAACGGGTTTCGAAAGGCGTGCCATACTTACATTGAAAATTAAAATGGAACTTCCATAAAAAAAATAATTAAATGCTTCCAAACTAAAAAAGTCACTAAATAATAACAGAATAAAACCTTCTCAATATTTCAAGCCAATTGATAAAAACCGTCACAATATTTTCTATTTGGCATAAACTTAAATAATAAATTTCAAAAACGAAACGCTATACCTATACTGTAGCTTCTATCTGTTCCCATATCCATATCTATACACTGTGCAATCACACTTTAGTGAAGAAATATTTTTTCAGAAATTTACAGAACCTAATATTCCTCAAAAGGTTATGCTGCGAGGTATCGCTGCCTACGCTTCTTTATATATTTTTAAATAGTATTTTCAATTTTATATGAATAAGTTGTAATTATAAAATGTATATAAATTTAAAAACGAATGAGGCGTATTTCTTGTTAAAAAAACTCACACTTATTTTGTCAGATAGATCTCAATATACGTTACTTTTGAAATTCCAAAAATAACTATTCAAGAATGGTGCATTATTATCACTATCGTTTGCTTTCTTTAACTATAAACAATATTGATATATTTTCCTATACTCATGAATATCGTACTGAAATATAAGAAAACCCTCGATGTAGATAACAATAATTTGTATTGTGACTTAGTCTATATTTATATTTATAATAAAAGTGAAAAAAGGTTTGCAGCAGCTGTACTTGTCCACTGGTCGACAAAATAATAATAAAATAATAATAATAATAATATATTAAGAACAAACAAATGGGCTTAGATGTCTTATATTCCCAGATGGCCGCCATCTTGAATGTTTTACAATTTCTTGGCGATTTTATGTTGGCGATTTTTATCGATATGTGGAACCCCGTGTGACTTGTGTGTTCTGGCGTATCGTGTTCTGGCAACCCCTGAGAAGCTCATTTTCGCTTAGGATTTTGATATCGTGTTATATTGTTCTGTCATTTATTTTTATGTTAAATTTATTGGATGTATTTGATTGACTATGGTTTCTGTAGTCTGTTTAAACGCTTTTGCTGAAGTAATTAAGAAATTTGAAGAAATTTTCACGAAAAAAGGTTTGTTTACAGCGTGTCAATGCGTATTCATAAGCCTATTTTTGAAATGACGGTGATGCTATGACAGTATTTTGTGCTTGAGCTTTCAAGAAAACAGATGTCTGTTAAGGTATGCTGATAATTTTATGTATATTTTGTTGCCTTTCGAGTCTTTTACATTTTGAGATTGCTACGCAGCGAGAACTGCTGAATTTTGAGAATGCTACACAGCGAGAGCACAGCGAGATCCAGAGATTTTTTTTCGGTTAATGAGCACGTAGCGCTCATACGATGATTACTGATTGCCACTTTAACGAGTTTTGTTTATTATTTACATTTTATTTTTTTTTAAGCCTAACATGCGTATAAACGTGTTTGGCGTGTGGTTGTTACATGCGTGTTTGGCGACATTTACTACTTGGCGGAAAGGGTGTTTTCACGCCAAGAAATATTCCAAGATGGCGGCCCCGGGAATTTATGGCATCTGTTCCAACAAATGAACAAGCAAAAAAGTTTCGCCTCACTTAAAAAAAAAAAAAAAAAAAAAAAAAAAAAAATGTGTGTTAGTTGGAAAAGTATTGCTAAATCTAATAATTCTAACCAAATTTCTCTAGCATGCACCATTTTACAGTAAAACCGTTTTATAATGGATCATTAGATTAATTTAAATTGCTAAATAAATTTGAAAGCGTGAAAAGGTATTTTTTCTATCATAGATAAGAAATCGATAAAATATATCATGAAAATCTATTTTGTTGAGATTTGCGTTGTGCATTTTTTTTCTAACTTGCCCATTTAATGCTTAGCAGAAACCACTAACATCATTTCATTCCTTTTGCAGCTGTAACTCGGCGAATGTTTCATATACATTTATTTATAGTTTATTTACTCAATATTAGATAAATTTTTAATGCTTATATATATTTCCCTTATGTTTTTTAAGACATAAAATAACTTAATTTATAATAACATCTACTCCCACCAAAATATTAGTATATTATTTTCATTCCATTACCGTATTTTGATTTAGTAATGTAAAATCTGTAAGAATCAACTATATTTTTTACAAGGAAAATTTGGGTGTCGACCAGTCTAACTGTACTATTAATAATTTGCAGCAAACTGTCCAGTCACCCGATCGTTTTTATTGAAAATGCTTACATAACCGAAGTTTAATACAAATGGTCTATAAGATTGTCAAAAACGCTCAATAATATGTTTAAGAAGCCGTTATGTTTAAAAATGGGCGAATGAGTGATCATTACGCAGCAGTATTTTAACAGTATAGTGTACTTTCCATTTTCATATGAGTTTAAAAACATTATTACATAGCTGTCAACTTGTACGGATTTTTGATACCAATTAAATTTAATAGAAAAAGTTGCCTAATTCAATCGCCGAATTGCAGTAAATGTTGATAATTAAATAAGGCGGAAATTTCTGTTAAATTTTCGTGGTAGCAAAAATCCGTAAAAGTTGGCAGCTAAGTTATTAAATGTGACGTAATTGCTAGGGCAATTCCATATGTGACGGAATGACATTTTGAGGTGTAGAATTACAGCTAAAGCAATTACCCTGAAGCTATTTTCATACAAAAATTATTTTTTCACTTTGCACATGACTGTTATTGATTATAAGATTTTAAAAATATCTGAAACAATTTTTTTACATATTTTATTCTCTCATTTTTGGGTAATATCTTATGGTGTGACGGAATGATATTTTTGCAGACATGACTCTAACTTTAAAACTGGAAAAATTTGAAAATGGAAACATTTGTGAATTAGGAAACAGATTTTAAACTAATACGTATATTAAATATGATGTATAAGCAGCACAAAATTAGAATTTAGAGCAACCTATCTGTACTAGGATTGAAGTTATTAACTGTTATTTGACGTGATGGAATGACTGAAAGTTTCTTAAACGTTTATTTAAAAAAAAAAAAAAAAAATATTAAACTAATAAATTTCAGAAAGAATGTAAGAAAGAACATTTTCATAACTACGTACTCCCTTTTGATAGCTTTTTCAAAAACACATCGAGCACGATTACCTACTATTTGAAATTAAAAATATGCACAAAACCATGTGACAGATTGACACAACACAAGACTTTATTTTGCATGCATTATTATCAAGAATATGGCTTTAACCCCTTCGGGACGGGAGCCTTTTACGAAATTTTTAATCTTTTGTCACCGTTTTTCAAAAACATTGTGTCTTCTTGAATCGAGAAAATGCGTTGATTAAATAAGGCAAATTTTATAGTAAAATTTTACTGGTGATGCAAAACAAGGATTCTGAGCGTTTCATGCGGCACGTATACGTGTCGCTCGTCTCCAAGGGGTTAAGCAAGGCTCGCACCGTTCCTAAAATTTTCTCACTTTGCTACCAGTATTTAAATAAGAATTCTTCGTGGTAGATTCCTTTAACATCTATAATAAAATTATACAACAAAGATTATCTTTTAATTTAGTGGTAGCAAAGTGCGAAAATTTTAGGAACGGTGCGAACCCTGGGTTAAGTCTAACTATTAAATATTATACTACATGCATTCATTTATTAAAGAAATTGCAAAATAAACAACAATTACCTTATTTTACCAAGTGTTCTTCAAGAATACTATTTGTACACAACTCTGCAAGCACTCTACTTTTCAGCCATTTTTTTTTTTTTTTTTTTTTTACTATTGCCAGTTGCAAATAAAATAAAAGTTTTGAGTCTAAAACATTCACTTGAAAAGTTACAATATATTTCAATATATTTTTTTTAACTTAATTTATAAAAATTATAAAAAAAAAAATTTTGATCAAGGTTGACACTTGTACCAAACTGCCCATTATAAAAGATATAAGGCATAACATTAAAAATAATTCCGTTTTGATTTGAAATTAATCATTCTTACAAAAATAAACAGATAAATAACGTTTTTCGAATCATTATAAAGAAGATCAGTTAGAATATTATTAAAAAAGCTCTCAAAGTGGAAAACCTGTGTTTTCCAAGGAATGAAATTCATTTCATCCTAAACTTCCAAGTTGTTGTCAAAAGACCAGTTGCTTTTTTTAATTAACACTCAAGAAATCCATATATCTTATTAAAAAATGTTTTGTAATATCATACTAAAATAACTATACCATACTTTTATATATGCAGAACATAACTCTGAATGTTAAAGGTTAAAGGAATTTTTTGACATTTTTGACGTAAGAAAATGAAGGTACTTTATATTGATTTGAATAATTCAATTTTCATTAAAATAAGGATAAGCCTTGTTTCTTATAATAACAACAAAATAAATAAATAAAAATATTAATAACTGAATGCTTATTTTGTTTAACACTAATATAAAAGTATTCATTATTTTAACATTACTAAACTATATAAACATAATTCCTCTTTTACTGTGGTTTTCTGCGAACCTTGGATTTCGTTGCGTAAATACGGGTTAGGTTCCTTTACAAAGGCACCCTTCGGTCCTAAATCCTTGGTGTAGATAATTGGCCCTCATTAACAACATCCACACCACCTCTTTTATTATTAAATTATTATTTATAATATTTTAATAGTAATTTTTTTCTACAACATAACGTAAAAAATGAGCAACTATTACATCATTTTTAAAGAAACGTTTACTTAACCGTAATATATCTCTATTCTAACCAAAACCGTTGCAAATCTGCATAAAACTGTCCAATGAATCAAACTGTTTTATGAAAAAGGTGTTATGTAATCGTAACTTATCTCTCTTCTTAACAATGAGACCGCTTCATAATATGGTCTTTGTCTGAGCTATAAATTGTTCAATCATTCGACAGCTTTCTAGAGATGTTTAACAATAAATGGGAAAGTGATTATTTCAATCCATTGTCATAATACGCATGGTAGATTATTGTATTTAATCGATTAAAATTCGCATCCAAAAGAATAAATTTTGATTCGGTTTAAAAAAAATAAGTAAATATTTTCCCCTATCAACAACGCGAAACTTTCTGAGTCATCGTGGCCATACCTTTTAATGTAAAAGCACAAAACTGGCTGATATAGATATTAAAAAAATATTGAATCTAATAAAGCTTTCATCTTCCGATAAATCTGTTACGGCTTGCATTATTAGTGATTGTAGGATATTTACTTCCAAACGCGCTACTTGCAATAAGTTCAAAAAGTTCTAATTTTAAGTCGGTGTGCCACAAAAATAATTTCTCGCTCAGCAATCCGAAACTTTATGACACAAGTCGGTTTCGTTTTAAACGTAAAAGCACAAAACTGGAGGATAATACTATTGAAAATGTTTTGAATGGTATAAAGTCTTTCGTTTTTCGTTAAGTGAGTTGTAACTTGTGTTATTAGGGATTGCTGTCTCGTGATTACCGTTCTCCGCTCATTTTGCCTTCATATTTGATTCAAAACGGAATATATGCCATATTTTCGGAAACGCTGCTATTTGATTTTAAAGTTTCTAACTAAGAATAAATGCCAATTTTACGTTTATCAACAAAATAAATTCAGGAATGGTGAGAAATTAGTCAGTTTAAATGTGAAATTAGTTTTTACGTATTTTCCTGTACAAGGCAGAGCCAACATGCAAGTGCAAGGAGAGTGTACTACATGTTGAATTGTTTATTTTAGTTCCAATAGAGTATTTCTGTTTCCCCAAGTTTCTAAATATGAACATTCAGTTCACAACACTTCATTGCCTTACAATCTTAAACGATAGAAAAATTGCGCTTTTAATCTTTCCTAATTTAATTACCATGTGTATTTATTTCGGAGAAAAAATATTAATTAACTATAAATATAAAAGAAAATTATTTTTATCTGAAAGCAATGAAGGCTGCTCATCCTCAACTAAATAATAATAATAATAATAATGATAATGATAATGATAATGATAATAATAATAATGATAATAATAATAATAATAATAATAATAATTTTTTAATTCTTAACAACAATAATAACAATAATAAAAACGCCCGCTAAGCTGTGTAAATTTTTGTACGTTCAGGCTTGGGTTGGGTTGATTTTTGACGGCCGATTATCTACTCGAGAGATATGGGCCCGAGGGGGGAGTGCTATCCGTAGGCGTCTTTCTAAGGGAGCCTAACCCGTATTTACGCAAGGTTTCCCAAGTTTTGTAAGGTCAGATAAAAACATCTTTATGCTCAGTTAAAAATAAATAAATTCACACGCTTATTAAGAAAGGGTTTTTTTAATATAATTTTTTATACATACATAGCTGCCAACTTGTACGGATTTTTCTTACTACTAAAATTTAATGCAATTTCTTTATTTAAAGGTTAAAATTAATTGAATTTCGGTGATTCAATTAGCTAAAATTTTCTATTAAATTTTAGTGGTATAAAAAATCCATACAAGTTGGCAGCTATGTATATATAATTTTCAAAATTAGTGCTGCAAAGCTGTTATTTTCACTTGTTTATGAACTCTGGAGAGAAAAATAATTCATATTTTTTTTCGGATTTCACTGCTTGAGATTTTTCCATAATTTATAAAATAAATGCAAATTTCGGTTACTAATATGTATCTACCGAATTTTTATTCTATAGTTAATAATAAGAAAAAAGAAGTATTTTCCCCCTTTTTTACACTGAAAGTGCATTGGATAAAAAGTTTTATGGAAAATATTATGATTGTTTCATTTAGTGGTGTTGCCATCTCCTGGCTAGAAAAAAACCTCAAATTTGTAATACATATTGAAATACTAGCCAAGCAATAATTTTTAAAATTCATCACTAACGAAGCGTATCAAGGCATATTAGTCGTTGAGACAGGGAATCGTGTGGTTTCATGTCAGCGAACTTGGTAAACCATATATCTTTGGATTCACCACAACATCAGCATGACATTTATCAATGATACTTTCAAAACCAGGGTAGCTAATGGACACCATATTGAAAAATGGCCGCCGTCATTGAGTCAGTGTTTCGTGTGGTTTCATGTCAACGTACTTGGTAAACCATACATTTTTGGATTTACCACAACATCAGCATGTCATTTATCCATGATATTTTTAAAAAACAGGATAATGGACGCCATAGTGGAAAATGGCCGCAGATAAACAGTGTGGAAGGAAAGCATTTCTTGGTTTTACATGCTCTTAAAGTAATAAAGCGATTGAAGTGACAATAAATTAAGACATACAATAAATTAAGTGATGTTGTTAACATCATTGACGGAATGCGCTTTGTTCAAAATCTACCGCAGGAGCTACAAACATTTGGACAACCAGCAAATAATCTGTTTAGGTGTCGAAAGGTACAACAAATTTCGGTCAAAGACCGGTCGCAGTTGAGGGATATTTTTGATATGAGGGCAGCATTTTTTCACATGATTCGTTAAAGACCCAAAACCAGTTCTCCAGAAAAATCTGTTCTACATCCAGATCTCTCTTTGAGCAGGATCCAGAAAGATGAAGGTGATATCTCAGATTTACAGAACATGATTATCAATGAATGGATAAATCTAGACATGGTAATAAAATCAACTGGAGCAATGCCAAATCTAGAAAATGGCAAAAAGACATGGTCAAAGCTCATGAGGTGGGTGAAGAAGTTTACCAAACTTTCGAGAGAGAATATCAGTCTGAAGACTCAAAGCCAGAAAAGTTTTTCAAACCTCCAAAGAAAAAGAAGCTAAAGACATTTTCTGACTTGAAGAAGAAACAGAGAGTAAAGTTTAACCCCTTAACGCTCGAATTAAATTACGGTTTAAAAATTCTAATTCCTTATTGGCACCACTTATTTGAAAAAGAAATATTCATCTTACTTAATGATAGGTAAAACGATACTAAAATAAAGCCAATTACACTATTTTATAAAACTGGTCGGAATCGAACAATTTGAATTGCTGAGCGAAGAAATTTGGATATGAGATCTGTTTTTTCCTACCATCTAGGGCCTCTTCTATGCTCCTTAGCAACACCTGATAGTTCAATGCGAAAAACTGCAAAATCAAACTGATGGATGTTATAAAAAAAGACTGCGACTGCTGAAAGAATTGCAAATGATGGTGTTGTTAACATCATTGACGGAATGTGCTTTGTTCAAAATCTACCGCAGGAGCTACAAACATTTGGACAGCCAGCAAATAATCTGTTTTCTAAAATAATACAAGAATCTACATCCTTTTAAAGAATACATGTTGTGTTTGATACATACAAGCAGGTGTCAATAAAAAGTGATGAACGAAAAAAAATGAGCTGTTGGTGATGCTATAAAAGTAATATAAGTCCTGGACACTCAGTACGAAAATAGAAGCAGTTTCTATCTGATGAGGAGAACAAGAAAGAACTTAAACATTTCATTTCACAAGAATGGCAAAATGAGCGTTATCTGAAACAGTTGAACACACGAGTGATTTACTTTACCTCTGGAGAAAAATGCTATAAATTCACGAAATAAATAGTTGAAGAAATCACTAAATTGACGTGCTTCCAAGAAGAGGTGGATACGGGAATTTTATTTCACGCACAACATGCTTTAGAGTCTGGATTGTGTCAACCGACATTGATAGCGATGAAGAAGACTAAGATTTATGTCATTTATTCATTCTTAAGAGACTGGGTATAATATTTTCACCATTACTAATCATTTCTTAAATTGCTGTGCCTCATCAGCATGAAAATAATAGGCATTAAAATGCAAAACAAGATTTCGGTTTTCTTTCATCGCAAATGTCTTTTCAACTGTTTATGCAATTAAAAATGTTTATAAACATAAAGTTAAATATAATGATAAACAGTATGTTAAAATAAAATGTTAATAAACATAATTTGTGTGACATTTTATGTTCAGCAATATTTGTTCTTTAAATTTTTTCATCGAAATTCTTTTTAATTATGTGATAATGGCAAAAATAATCATACATATATATGTGTGATAGATGTCGCCCATCTTTTCAATACGGCTACCACAAATATAAGCTACCACAAGTTTCAGAGTATCATCATAAAATGAGCTCCTTGGACCATTGGGAATCCAAAAAGGTATAAATCATCAAGTCCTCAAAAATGATACCAAAAGCACGAATTTTGGCTTCTGGCTCAACGACTATATTCCGATGTCGAACGATTTCCAAAAAGAATTTTTTTTAAATATAATGCAGCATTTGTTTTCGTTTTAAATAAGTTTATTTAACGTATGTAGCAAAATCTATTATACTTTCTAAAAATAATTTGATCATCCCACATACAATTCAATACAGTTTATAATAATAATAACACAATAATAATTTTACACTCTAAAAATACAATTTTCCGTACCTGAGTTAGTAAAAAATAAAAATACGAAGTTTCCAACACTAATTTTTTGGGGGAAAATTGTGGGTTTTGTTTTCTGATATTTTTGCTGCGCTATATATTAATCGATGTGTAAAAAGAATAAAATCGGAAGACGATGCAGAATACCTGATGTAAATTTAAACACATTTTATATTGTTATTAACATATTTACTTTTATTAAACATGGACAACAAGCCCTGATAGGAGCAGGTGAAAATGCAAATAAAATTCGCTTTGATTTCAGACGTGAAAAGAGATTAGATCGCTCTCTTAGAATTTCTCTCTTAGAACTTTATTAAGCAACTCACCCCAGAGATTAAAAAATGTTTCGCGTAAATATATGCCCGTCAATATGTACGTCAATGTAATATGTACGTGTAAAAAAAAAAAAATCTATAACCAATTCTACAGAAACAGAGAATTGTGTAAAAAAGTGTAAACAAAGACCATTAAAGTTCATCCTAAGTTAAAAATGAAATAATCATAAAAGAAAATCTTTCTCTACTATATTATGTCAAATACGTTTATATGTATGCGTCGTTAAGAAATACTGCTTAAAAGCCAATTCGATTTATACATTCTATTATATCAACAAAAAACTCTAAATTCAATTTGCAACTTGTTAAATTTAACCTCAAATCGCTTTTTATACAACATTTTGCACAACACGTTACGATGTTTCTTTTTCTAAAATTTTATTTATTTATTTTTGTTTTAAACCTATAAAATTTAACGATTTGGTCGACCCTTAACAAGCTGCCTAACAATCATCTGCTATCCAAAAGGGGGTCACGACTCTATGGCTTGAAAATCGTTGCTCTATCGGGACCCTATCACATTATGAATTATTCATGTGCGTAAAGTTCGAAACTTTTAAATGTTATACCGAGACGGGCCGAACATTTTTCTATGGGTGGGTCGGGCCAGGTCCTATAAATTTCGGTCATCTTGACAACCAACCAATCGTACTCTGCAAGTGAGTCGTGAACTAAACGTTGCATCGAAGTTGTACTAAATAGTTTAAAAAGTATTTAACAAATTACAAATATGGATGTAAATATCATATAGGGTTTTCCAATGTATTTCCAGACAATTCTAAGCAATCATATGCATATATTTAATTAAAACAAACAGAAGGAAAACATCGCAATACTCAGGGCCCGACTTATGCAAGGGCATGCGGGGCAACTGCCCAGGGCCCCCCTTTTTAGGGGGCCCCCATGAGAGTAGTCAGGATTTTCATCAAAAGGAGCCAAATGATTAAAATTAGCCAAAAGTAACCAAAATTCATATTTTTAAACATTTAGAAAGGGAGTGTGGTCCCCCTTCCCCTCTCTGCTTCCAGTACCCTCACCACTCATGCAAAATACAAACTCTATCATTAGAAAACTATTGATTAATATTTTATTGTGATAACTTACTAGTCTATTGTTTTCAAAATAAATTCCTTATTAATGTTTTCTTCGTAATGTGGCAAGTAAAAACCATTAATAATGACCCATCTGGGGCATTTTCTTTTAGACATCTTATAACGTACGTAGACAAGTAAAGTAAAAGTTTGCAAATAAATACTCGTATCAACCAATCTATGATTTTTTTCCCTACTATTATCCTATAAGCATTTTTTCTTAAAGTTGTGACCTCTGCGTGAGTTCTTTGTGACACTCTGTATACAGATGTGAGCAGTACCGGGTACAAAATTTATGCATATAATACAATAAGTATGAAGTTTAGTACTAGCCACTTCCATATTATTAAAAATATCTAAAGATAGAAGGGGGCCCCCATAGCCTAAGTCGGGCCCTGGCAATACTCTGATATCCACTATATATTGGTACTGTAGTATCGCAAGTTCCACTCTTTTTCTGCTCTAATGGATGTTGCCACCGAGCCGCTGCAGAATCAAGAAGTAATGGGGGAATAACATTGAATGGTTAATCTAATTATTTTACGATATCTATGGCCGAGAGTCGATCACTATGAACTCGTTCAAAAACGACGACCACGTCGCCTGGGCGCGAAGGAGACTGAGGCATATGGAGTGAGTTTTATTTTAAACATACAGTTACAGTGCATTTGGGGGCTCAACACTCAGCAGCTTTGTATTAACCTCAAAGTAAAGATAATAAGAGTTTATATAAGAAATCTGTGGTATTACCCAACATTTTTATTAGAAAAATAAGGCAGAGTTCCGCAGAGTGTTTTTAAAAGAGAATAGCTATGTATGCACAGAACGAATGTTAAGTTCAAAGTTTTTGTCCAATCTATGACAGCTTATTACAGAGCTGGTGATAGCCTAGTCTCTTCCTTCGCTTGAAAAATTGTGTTTTTTTTTTTTTTTTTTTTTTTTTTTGTTGTTTTTTAAATAATTACAACATTTATTTTGATGCATTTTCTCATAAAAATTTTGTTAAGTGCTTTGTAAATCTTGAATATTTGTTAAATAAATTATGTGCTTTTTGCAGTAAAGTACATTTTAAAGCACATATTTTTCTTTTTCAGTGTATTTAAAGATAATTTTTTTTTAATCATTATTTTGTAATGTTGGAAATTGTTTTTCTAATCTATGTGCGACACATTATTTTCCTTGAAACTTGTTTACACTTGAGAAAAAGTCATTAGGGAAAGAACTGCTTGTTAAGTGAATCCCGCCACTGTTTTTTTATGGTGTATATTGTTTTTTGTCGAGCTTTTCAACCGAATCAATCCACCTGCCAGAACAAGTGAAAACGTAAACAAAAAAGTCCAAGCACGTGATCATAGCGACCACCGGGAGTAAAATTTGCTGCTGATCGGTTATGATTAATATCAGATCACGTGACACTTTTCATGATTGTTTAGGATTTCGTCAGAGTGCATATAGTATTCCTATTACGAGAGCCATTTTTTGGAAAGGTAAGAAGATTTAGTCATTGTTTCACTTGTTTTGAACCATAAAATTACGAAATAATTAAATGATTTCGAAATTCCTTACTTCTTTAAGACCTACTCCATGAGAGATATCTCCCTGCGCCCAGGCGCTCCGATCTGCGTCTGTGAACAAGCTCTAAGTCGACTCTTCAGTTAAGTGAGCCCTACACCATAAATCTACGGTTTTACAATTAAACGACTTATTACGCCCGTTTCTCTCACAGCAAATCACAATACGCATGCGCGCAGAAAGATCCGTTTTTTGAAATCGTAGACTAAGTCTAAGGCAGGGACTAGACGCTTGTAACGCATAACTCATGTTTCGCCACTCCATGGATTGACTGATTTATATATCAACCGGCTGCTTGACGAGGTCAGCTGCTAGTTTATTTTAACGTATCGTCAATAAAACTACTACAATAATTTACTGGCTTTTATTTAAAATCTCAGTTTTATACATTTTCTGGTGTGAGTACTAACTTAAAATGTTCATTATTTTACAATCAATTTGTAAAATATATATGTTACGGTCAATTTGATTATTATTCGGTTATTATTAGTAATACCAAAATAAACTGGTTAATATGATTAATTTATCAGAACTTATCAAATTACCCGTTATGTTTAACAATGACCAATCAAGTTCGGTTAATTTCTTTTAAGGGGTCTTGCACCTTTTAAACGCGTCGAAAGTTAACGAAAATCTTCAAAGTTCGAATTAGTCTATCTTCAAAACCTTTATATGTATAAACATGAAATTTTGGATATTGATTAAACAGATTGTGCTTTGTAATATACTGTCATTAGAAATTTATTAGCCTTTTACAGAATTCGTATATTGCTGAAATAGAAATAGCTCTTTTTTTTTACTCCAGAAGTCATTGCGCGCATGATATCTTGAAAAAGTATGTATGGATTGTCATGAAATTTGGTAAAGATACTTTATAAATATGTGTGTTTAAAATGAACTACTTTTAAGTATTTACAATGGTAATATTTTTAGTTATCACTATTTTTATTCATAAAAATACAAAATTTTTATTTTTATTTTTACAAAAATATTTTTTATATAGTTAATGATATAATTTTTGTCTAAGAGTAGTTCATTTTAAACACAGATATATGTTAAGTATCTTTACAAAATTTCATGACAATCCATACATACTTTCAAAAGATATCATGCTCCCAATGACTTCTGGAGTAAAAAAAAGGAGCTATTTTGATTTCAACAATACACAAATTCTGTAAAAGACTAATAAATTTCTAATGACAACCTATTACAAAGCACAATCTGTTTAATCAATATCCGAAATTTCATGTTTATACATAAAAGAGGTTTTGAAGATAGACTAATTCGAACTTTGAATTTTTTTATTAAATTTCGTCGCGTTTAAAAGGTACGAGACCCCTTAAACGAAAATAACGAAATATTCCCAAATTTAATTTAATTGTTATAATCCACCCCCCTATTTTTTGTGTGTGGGCATCTGAAGATCAATTTTCAATATAGAAATAACTTAAAATGTACAGAATTAAAATTTCATTTAAATAATAGGATGAAAAAATATGCTCTTACACAGAATTAACACTAAAACTACCGCGAGGGGTCAAATGACCCTTTTGGATTTTTTTTTTTTTTTTTTTTTAATTTCTTAAACTATACTCCAATTTTTTAACGCAGACGCTTGTCCTTCACACTCGTCTTTCGTCAACTGACATGAAAATCACGTATCGTACCGTCCCATCCGTGACATTCTTTAAGCCCGGAGAAAATGGGGGACAGTTAAAATCTAAAATACCGAACAGGGATAAGGAGTCTCTTCCACCCTCTCTCGCAGTATACGAACTTCCCACCCTCATCTCGAGTCACAAAGATTTCGGTACGGGAATGCTTGTATTTCTAATCACCATTATAGATAATCTTTTTTATGGAGATTCTGATTTTAAAAACAACTGTCTACATATTATTGTAGCTTTTTTAATGTGAATACAAGAACTAAAAAAAAAATAAAATAAAAAGGTGCGAATTTAAATTTTTAACACTCATTTAATACGAAATGATCATTCATATAGTTTTTAGTTTCTTTCTTCGCTATTTTGCGACCGTTGTCTTTTTTTGCGACCGTTGTGGATGATTTTCACTTATCGGATATATCTGTTGTTTGTTTCCTCTGTTTTAAAATATCATAATAGCCGTTAACACCCCTCCCCCCCCAAAAAAAAAATCATTTTATCAAATTTTTGTTACGGTTTTGGATAGCATGATGCAAAAGATAAACCACATTATTGAATAATTATCTTCCTAGGGGAACCTGAATCACATTTACGCAACGTTCAAAGAGAACCACCGATAACTCCGAACTATTAGGCCGACGAGCACGTTTTGGATCAAACCCACCACTTCCCGTCTACCAGCTTTGATAGAAGAACGTCTGGGATAGATATTGGTGGAGTCCATTCAGTCGTTAGAAAAAATCGCAAAATCCTAAGTCGGTTGTGGGTGGGAAAATATCAAGAGTTCTCTAAAATGATCAAAAATAAAATTAAAATAAATAAATAAACCCGCAAAATTTGACAATCGGTAGAAGGTTAAAATAACAAAGCACAATATTTAAAATCAAAATTTTGCTCACAAAAAGGGGTTGGGCGTAGAATAAATAGAATTATTCTAAAGACTACATGCTTATTTATGTGCATGAGTTAAATTTTTACTAGGTACAAGTTCACAACAATTTTGTATATGTAAGAATATAAATAACTGCTTGAATAGGTCAGAAAGTAGTCAGTTTTGAATTTGATAAGAGCCTTAAGTGTCGTGTCGTTACATCTATTTTAGGCAACATGATGCAAATTCTTGTGATTATTTTAAAGAAATTGAAAGAAATAGAGGCCGAATGATAATAATTATCTAAGAGATTAAAATGTTGGAGAATTACAGAAATTTTCAAAATAAGTAACTTACACTCTAAAATTGGGAGGAGTGAAATGTTCTCTCTTTAAAAGAGTGACATGCATTTCCATTCTTTTTGGAGTGACTTTTATAAAAATACGCTGCTTAAAGAGTGGGATTTTCCACTTCCTAGAAAGGAGTGATATAGTATTTCACTCCATTGTCGAGAGTGAAATGTGTCACTCCGTTGTCGAGAGTGAAATATGTCAATCCGATGACGAGAGTGAAAGCTTGTCATTATACAATTTAACATTTTTCTGTTCAACTTTGAACCAATATATGGATTAACATAATGAAAAGCACCAAAATATGTCACTTCTTCATTTTCAAAAACTCCATTTCATAATGTAATCTTGGAAAGTACGCTGATTTGGTACTAAAACGCACTCCTTTTCAAGAGTGAATACTCACTCTAAGCAGGAGTGAGTATTGTATGTATTCGTATTACTCATCAGCCAATCAGAACAGTCTTGATTACGAGCCTTTTTTAAAGTTATAAGAGAAAGACGTCTGCCATTTTAGGATAAAATTATGCTAATATTATTAACGTAATTCTTTATGGAACTTTTTAGTGAAAAAGTAGTGAAGGGGCCTTTAAAGGACCTGAATTCTTCGTAATTAGATCCCTGGTAATACTAATGTAATAATTTAATTCAGTGGCGTATTCAGCAAGTGGGTTGATGGGGCGTAAATATATTTTTCAATTGATTAAGAGTTTGGAAATATTATTACTTTCAGGCTTTTAAAAATGGACCTTTTTTCGAAATATGAAATAAATTTCTATTGATAAGGAATTTTTTCAAACTGAATGAATTAATTAAAAAAAAATAAATAAAAAGATTAAAAAAATGTCTAAAAAAGTAGACAAATTTCAAAAATGTCGGACACTGAACATTGTAATCTTTTCTCGCACAACGCACGTGTCGACAAAAGATGGTTAAATTGCTTTGCATTCTTTTTGAACCTATAAAACTTTTTTAACTGAAGTATTTTGATCAATTTTGACATTGAATAGAGTATAAAATAAATGTTTACTTTAAAAACAGTGTGCGTCACTGTGTTTATTATACATTTCTCGATAAAACTACAATCAAATTCAAACTCTCATTAAACAATGCATATATATATATTATTTAATAGCATAGCGTCACTCAAGATTTGATATCACTACTTTTAAAATCCATGTATAAAATCCTTTGAGCGATAAGATTAATGCTGAGTCACAAACTTTTAAGCTATTTTGATATCATTACTTTTTTTGGTTAATGATCAAAAGATTTAAAAAAAAATTAAAAGAGTTATGCTATTTGATGTAGAATTTAAGAAGCCAAAATCTAAACACTAACGTTTTGATCACATTAGAAATATCTTGTATTTTATAGGTTTTAATCCCGAAACAGATGTGATTTAAAATAGATGAAAATTATGTCACTCTGAAGCGACTCTTATCAAAAGACCTTTCATGAATGAAAATGCAAATTCGCTTATAAGTCTGTTTTCAAATCCAAACTACCTACTATCTAACATATTTTTCAATTTATTTTGTTCGCAAAAATTATCAAGTTCTCTCATGCAGGAACTGTGTAATCCAGTTCCATTTTTTGGTAAAGGCAGAATATTTTTCAGAAAATACTGTAAAAATTACAGTTTTGAACCACATTTCCAGTCGGCGATAGAGAGGCAAAGAGAAAAACTGGCGTCGGGACAACAATCGCTTTAAACTCAAGATGTTATTCATAAATCCAAAAATAAAAAACTTGAACTACTTTAAATAGTCATTTTTAGCCAGGCTCAGTGTGTGTGTTTGTGTTGAGGGGTGGGGGGGGGGTATTTTGTTTAAGTAAAGCATTTTAGCTTTGCGAGCGAATGTAGCTTTGAAAGCGAGATAGCCAAACCTTGAAATTGTACGATACTCAGGGGTCGCTTTCTATAGGGAAACTTTCATTGTTCCTACCACTATTTCGAAAATAACATCTTTATTGCATCTTTCTTTAAAATATGTTAAATAAAATTATCATGAAGGTAACTCATTATGGGTTCTGGTAGGAACAATAAAATTTTCCCTATATAATGCGACTCGTAGATGCAAATAAAGTACTTAAGTACTTACGTAGCCGTTTGTTCATAGATTTACCTAGCTATTTTTTTTTCTTAAAATACCCATGTGACTTTTAACTTATTACCTATACTAAAGTACATAAGTACTACTTAATTTATATGTTTTTGGTATAAATAAATCTAATATTTTCACTTTTAGTGCTTTTTTTAGACACATTGACATCAAAGGTTTTCCTTACAACGCTCTTTATTGACATATAATTTATATAATCTGCCTGGCTTAAATTTCTTTTAGTTGTTTACACTTTTTGAAACAGGACCTGATATCCCATATGAAAAAAAATATATAAATAAACGCGTGTGGAACATAGACCCTCCTGTTCCACTTACCCCATTTTTATGGGCAACTGGACCCACGAGGAAAGAAAGATGAAATATGCATATTTTTATATTTTTAAATATTAAAATGTAATTTTGAGCATTTCTGTTTGATAAAGGAACCTAACTGAACATATTTACAGACGTTCAGACTTTAATTCAAATGAACATTAGCTTTTTGAAGCTGAATTGGCAGAAGCTCCAGAGCATTGTAAAATCATGGCCCAGTTGCCCCAACTAACTTTATAAGTGGTTAAAATATTATTATCGAATGTTATTAATGTGGACTCACACTTAAATTGAAATTCAATGAACTCGAAACATAACGAAAACTTTAATAACACATAATGGCATAAAACCAACTGAATGATAATTTGAGGATTACTTGGTTAAAAGGTAATATTTTTTCATTTATAACGTTTATATTTTTCGTCAAGAAAGGGATTATTAAATTACATGTTTACATGTAATATTCTTTTGTAAAGCCCATGTATTTTTTGTTTTTTTGTCATAATCTACCTAGATGGAAAGTTAGAAAAGCAATTATTAATTCATTTTGACGTCGGATACTTTCATTCATAGAAAAATACTTTGATATTTATAATGTTATCATGGTATATTTTGATCTAGGGCTTATTGATTACGAGATTGATGCTAAAATATCGTTTCCTTAGGCAACAATATTCTAAAAGGACTTAGAAATAATTGACTACATAAAAATAACAATGATATCAGAAACATTATAGAATAAATTTTAATATATATTTTAAAAGGTTTAATAGAGTAGTGGAAAATTGGCGCAAAGAAGGAGCCTATTGACGCCACTAAAATTTAGTAGAATTTTTCGGATTATCTAATGACAGAATTCCTGAGCTTTTATTTAGGTGAGAATACAATAAAATATTAGTGGTGTCAATAGGCTCCTCCCCTGCGCCAATTTTCCACCACTGTTTAATACTGATATTGGGATAGCTTGACACAAAAGATAACTCGATTGAAATAAAACACTTCAATGTATGATATAGACTCAGTCAAAATTTTATATATTTAATATTGTACTGGAAAATTTTAAAATATCGTTTGGATGCGAAAATATATTTAAAAAGAAAAACCAAAAATAATTTTTATCGAATTTTAAAATAAACATTTCAAAGACCTATAAATTCGCCAACTCAAATTTACATATCATCTCATTTAAAACCCATATATTGAATTTATCAGAGACCTGAATGAAAAAGCATTAGTGAATAAATTGTATATATATCAATTGATGTTGAAAATACTATTTGCACTTTTGAATATAAATAGAAACTAGTATGTTGTGACCATCACAAAAATTTCTTCTATATAAATCACGTCAATTAAATCATTTAAATAGTACAAGAAATAACGATTTAGCACCAATTCATATCAAAGTATATCTGAATTTGCAGTTGGATGAAAATTCGCGCATTAGTTCTTGAGATAGAGCTATAGCGGAAATTCTGAAAAAATGTAGCATAGCAGCGCCTTCTGTTGAGCGATTTACACCAAAAGTAAACAGCACTAAACGATATCAAGGTATACCTGAATCTGAAGTTTGTTGAAAATCCAAACATTAGTTCTTGAGATAAAGCTATTGTGGAAATCGCAAAAAATACAGCATAGAAGCGCCACCTGTTGAGCGATATACACCAAAAATTAAACAGCACTAATTAATACATCAATTCATGTCAAGGACTAACTAAATCTGAAGTTTGATGAAAATCCGTGCAATAGTTCTTGAGATACAGCTCTTATGGAAATCGTGAAAAATGCAGCACAGAAGCGCCACCTGTTGAGCGATTTACACTAAAAATTAAACGGCACTAATTTATACATCAATTCATGTCAAGGACTAACTAAATCTGAAGTTTGATGAAAATCCGTGCAATAGTTCTTGAGATACACCTCTTGTAGAAATCGTGAAAAATGCAGCACAGCAGCGCCACCTGTTGGGCGATTTGCACCAAAAATTAAGCAGCACTAATTTATATCAGGGACTAACTGAATCTGAAGTTTGATGAAAATCCGTGCATTTTTTCTTGAGTTAGAGCTATTGTGATAATCATGAACAATGCAGCATACCAGCGCCACCTGTTGGGCGATTTTCACAAAAAAGTAATCAGCACCAAACTGTATCCTGGACTAACTGAATCTGAAGTTTTATGAAAATCCGTGCAGTAGTTCTTGAGATACAGCTATTGCAGAAATCGTTAAAAATGCCGCATAGCAGCGTCACCTGTTGGGCGATTTTCACCAAAAACTAATCAGTTCCAGTTTATATCAAGGTCTAACTAAATATGAAGTTTTGTGAAATTTCGTCCATTAGTTCTTGAGATAGAGCGCCTACAAAATTTGTGTCACATACAGGCAGACAGACGGACGGACAGACAGACAGACTCACAGACAGACATTTTGTAAAAACATGTTTTTTGGAATCTCTGACTCATAAAACGTGTAAATCCGTCGAAAACTGGAATTCGAAAATTTTCATGAAACCAATACTTTCTTCTTGTAAAGATAGAAGAAAGTAAAAAGAAAATGATGATATATTTTTCTTAATGATATATTTTTCTGATGATATATTTTTCTTTAATTAATAGCTAAGCGTTACCGAATTTTTAATATCATTATTTTTAATGCTTATATTTAAAATTTTTAGAGCCATAAGGTAAAGTGCTGTTTCACAAACGTTTAACACGTTGAGGGGTTTTGTACTGATTTTAATTACTAATAAAAATTGTAATTGAAAAATCCATGTTTCTCATTTTTGAGTTCTTCTATCTTTACAAGAGGAAATTAGTTGGATTCGGGAAAATTTTAGACTTCCGGTTTTCGATGGATTTATACGTTATAGACATTCCTGAACACGATTTAATGGTTTTTAGAAAATGTCTGTCTGTCACTCTGTCTGTGAGTCTGTCTGTATGTGACAAAAATTTTGTGGGCGCTCTATCTCAATAACTAATACACGAAATTTCACAAACCTATAGATTCAGTTAGACCTTGATATAAATTGGTGCTAATTAGTGTTTGGTGTATATCGCCCAACAAGTACCGTTGCTATGCTGATTTTTTCACGATTTCAGCAATACCTCTATCAAGAATTGATGTACGGAATTTAATAAAACTTTAGATTCAGTTAGGACTTCATATAAACTAGCTTGATTAGTTTTGGTGTATATCGCCCAACAGGCGGCGCTGCTGTGCTGCTTTATGTACGATTTCTGAGTAACTAATAGCTCTATCTCAAGAACTAATGCACGAATTTTCATTAAATTTCATATTCAGTTAGACGTTGATGTAAGCTGTCACTGATTAGCTTTTGGAGTAAATCGCACAACAGGTGCCGCTGCTATGCTGAATTTTTCACAATTTTCGCAAAAGCTATACCTCAAAAACTAATGCACGGAATTTTATCAAACTTAGTATTCTGTTACATTTTCACGTAAATAGATCCTTATTAGACTTGGGTGTATATTGAACAACAAGTGTTGATTTTGATACTCTGGGTTAGAATTTTCGTTGCGGGCATCTAAGAGGTGGGGTTCCGAAATTCAATGATTTGTTTGAAACATTGCCATACTTATATCTTCTTATTAAATACATCCATTATTATTATATTCAACGTACCTATATACCTTTACATCGCTCATGATGGACATATATTGCCATTTAATTTTAGCACTGTGATAATCCGTACTTTTATTTTTAGGATTTTGTATCTCGCATCAATACTTAAAAGGCAGATTTTTTAAAAAATGTATTCTAGTATTTACTTTCATAAAATAATAACGAGTGTTTTTTCTTTTCTAAAAGACAGAAATTTTATAAAATGTTACCTCTTTCATTATGTTTAAGTTGTCTGTAATATTGTTTTAATTTATCTTTATTGAACATTAATAAATATAAAATCCGTCTCCAGTAAAAATCAATCCAAAAGAAAAAATAAACTGATTTTATTCAGATTTAAAAAAATTAATAATACAAATAAATGATGATATCAAGCAATTTAAATCCGGTTTTAAATAAAGCTCATTTATCTTGTACATGAATGATATTTGTTAGCTGTTTTATTATTTTTTTTCTTATTTCTAAAAACTATGAAGACAGGATATGCAACGCCCCGCTTTTAAGCTAAAAGTAAACAAAGCATCCTATGAGCCAGAGCGCCGTGCTAGGGAATTTCGCGGGTGCATTTGTGATATGCGCTGTCGTGAGGGGCGCGATTTAAAAGCTAGTCAATGCAGCGACTTCTGGTAAAGGATATCGGGAGTATGGACTGTACAGATAGTTTCTTTTTCATTTCAAGTTATTCTGATCACCAACTCCATCTTTTTCTTCAATTTAATTCGCAATCTAGTTTGACGTTGACGTAAGCACATAGGCCAGCACACTTACCTACTGTATATTCGGTTCGGATTTTAATATGGTATTTCTCAGTATATTTTTCTGGTATGAAATGTTGAACATTCTGAAACACTTACGAGTATGAAGGCAATCGCTGTGTCATAGAAGTTTGAAATTATTATTTTACATGTTTGTGGTATCGCGTGCTACTAAGAAAATATCTCTTATTCGTTAAGTATTATTTTGTTTTAAAATTATTTTTGTTATTATCTCCATGTGTTAATGAGTTAAACATAATCCTAATAATATTATAAAACTGAAAGTCTGAAAATCTTTGTCTGAAGTCAGCATCAAAACAAATGATTAAATGCCTCTATATTCATTATCCAGTATATATTTTTTTCCAATATGCAAATTTTGCCCCTTAAGTTAATATAATTTACATATTTTATTTCTTTGTAATACATAAGATAAAAATGATAAAAATGAAGCCTATTTTCAATCAAATGTTACAATCAAAAGTTTCGTTTGAAATACAGAGAGATTTCAAAAACAGAAAAATACGAAAATTCATTTGGCATTTCATTAATAATAGGTACAACAAGCTTAACCTTACTAAAAATGTACATGATGCAACTACCCGCGAGTGATTTTGTTTCCCAATTTATATAAAATATTTTTTTTTCTAATAATGCGTGAATATGTGCGAAATGTTAATTGACAAAAACATATTTTTCAATTTCACTATTAAAATTTCCAACATAAAATAAATATTTTTGCAATATGGACGTTTGGTTGAAGATTATTACAATAGCAGTATTTCTGCAGTATTGACATTTCATTAAAAGTATTTCCAATGTAATTACATTAATATTGATATTTTTGTTCAAGTATCATCGGTAACAATCAGTGTTGAAAATTAGGCGTATTTTTGTATATATCAGAATCTTATGATAATTTTTTTCGCTTTATTTAATTGCAGTCATCTGTCGATTAAATAAAATGGAAATTACTATTTCACAAATTTTGGTAGATAATTTAAATTCAGAATTCCGCTAAATTGGCAACACTGTCAGCGATGATTGCAAATATTGGTACAATATAGCCAACATAACTGACACTGGTTTTCAGGGTAACTGTTTTCTGGATTTTTATAATCGCTTTTTTTAAATAAGTAGTCTTCACCTTATTTAATCTCATAATTTATAAGACGAATATTACTATTGGTATGAAATAGTAGTTATAAAAATTTTCGAAACACAATCACTTAGGTTTTCGAAACAGGTATATTTTTAGCAAGGTTAACTTCACTGAACCTATTATTATTGCAATATCTGATTGATTTTTCGTCTTTTCCTGCCTTTGAAATGTCAAAATATTAAAAACGGAATGAATATTATTATCTTTAATTTTATTGAAAATAGGTTTTCGTTTTAGAACTTTTATTTTATGTATTACAAAGAAATATATTATGTAAATTTTCTTAATTTAAATTACAATTTTGCACATTGGAAAAAAAATTAACATAATGTATAATGAATTCAAAGGCGTTTAATCATCCGTTTTGACGCTGACTTAGCCAAACATTTTCAGACTTTCGCATTTTTAATATTATCAGGATTCAGATACTATCATTACTACATGGAAATAATAGCGAAACAAATTGTTAAAATAAAATAATATTCAATGAAAAGACTT
Source organism: Maratus speciosus (assembly GCA_963932465.1). Taxonomy (NCBI): domain Eukaryota; kingdom Metazoa; phylum Arthropoda; class Arachnida; order Araneae; family Salticidae; genus Maratus; species Maratus speciosus. The sequence goes on from OZ010799.1 coordinate 254,621,097, forward strand.
CTTCTCTTAATCGAATGATAGACCACGAGTGGGTTAAATAAGAATTCCATACCTCTGTAACATAGGTGTATAGTTATATACCTTTCATAAGTGTTTCAGAATATTTAAATTTTGTACCAGAAAAAGATACTGAGAAATACCAGTGTCGAATGTGAACCGAGTAGCTAGCGTGAATATCCGTGCTGCACCACGTACTATAAATTCAGTCATCACTTATTATTAGCATTGAAGGTATATCATTTCGAAATATGTCGTGCTTAGTTTATGAATGAAATAAGCGTCTATTATTCAAATTCAAACGTAGGAAAAGAATATTTTATAGATATACAAGGTGTCCGGAAAGTCTGGAAAAGGTCGAATAACTCGAGAAATACATATCAGATTGAAGCGAAAAAATATGTGTTAAATATTTTTTTTAAAGCTATTCAGTGATACCAAAATTGACTCCTGTGGGTCAGAGAGAGTCCAACCTTAAAATCTTGAAATATAAGCGCCATTTCTTATTGCAGATTCGAATTCTACGGGCAAAAAAAATCTAACTTTTGTACATAACATTTTTTTCGGATCCTCGTTGATCATGGTGAAATCGAGCAAATTCGATAGATACATATTTTGGTTTTCCCAACCAAGTTTTGTCTCTTGAAATCTGATTGGCCAGAACTTTCTTCGTCAAAGTGGCCGTCTATTGCGTAAATAGTGTTTCTCGAAAACCATTAGTGGCAGTTGTTTCGATGACGCTTTATACGCTTTTTCCACACAAAAAAAAAATATCAGAAATATATTAAATTAGTTTTCTATTTGCATACTTTTATCCATCAATCATTTCTAAATAACAACCTGCAAGTTTTGATCTTTTAACGTGTAAATATGCACCTTCCCTCCCGAACAGAAAAAGGACAATTTTCATTATTTGGGGGCGGGGTGTGTGGATATTCTGTGTTTCGATGGCTTTTGCTGTTCTTAAAAAAAAAAAAAAAAAAAAAAAAAAAAAAAAAAAAAAAAAAAATCTTAAAAAAAAAAAAAAAAAAAAAAAAAAAAAAAAAAAAAAAAAAATCATCCAATTTGGCGGGCTCATGCGGGTATAGGGGTCATTCTCTGAAAAGTGGCTGTTTTTTTAAAAAAATTGCGATCAAATAGAATTGCCTCAAAAGTCTCAAAATTTAGCGAACCAAAAAACTGCACTTGATAGATCTTCTGAGATTTTAAATCCAAACCACTTTCATTGCTAAAATGTTCAAATAAATTATTTGCACCGGAACTTAAGAACAAATTTATTTGTAAATAGGAAAAATACTATATTTCACATACATGTTAAATAGAAAAATATTTATAAAAAGTCTGGTGCAATTTGGCGCTTGGGAATTAAAATTACATAAACATACCACCGCCCTTGAAAGAGTTAAAAAAAGAAAAGAAATTATAATTAAAAGTCACACTGTAAATAAATAATATTTTTTATTTTTTTTTTACTCTATGTCAATTGAAAATATAAAGATAAAGCATTAACATTTAGCAGAGTTAATGTTTATTTGAATTTGTACAAAAAATAAATTTTATTTCTTTTTAACTTCTCCCAGTAAAATAATAAAAATTAAAAATGTATTATCTTTACTTACGCTAATTAAAAGTCTTATGAGTTTTTTAATGTGTATTTTTTTTTGCTTTAGATTTTCTTATTTTACTGTTTAGAACATATATAAATAAATTTAGATATAGCTGCCAACATCTTACGCTTTTTCAGACCAGAAAAAGTTTATAGTAAATTTTACCTTTTTAATTCGCCATAATCTGGTGATTAAATAAGGCAAAAATTTCTATTAAATTTTTGTGGTCTGAAAAACCGGAAGAGTTGGCAGCTATGATTTAGATCATTCCCTCATATATTGAAATTATGAGGGAATGATGAAATACTTCTGAAAAACATTTTTTACAAAAATTTTTAGTCTGACGTATATTTTCAATTACTAAATATCTTTTGAAACACATTTCTAATAACAAGATAAAAAAAAAAAGACACTTCATTAGTTTTTTACAAAATTTAAAATAGATCAGGAAATGATGGATAATAAAAATACTTACTTTGAAAGCCATGTGCTAGCTATTCAGGAATGTTTTTGAGCAAACAACAAGATAGCTGCTTCACTTTACTCATGTACAAACTGGCCTAGACATAAATAAAGCATGTGCTGCTTTTTACTAAGTAAATAGGGGCAAATATGCAGTTATATGAGGGAATGATGACAAATACTAGGGACATCATTAAAAAGTGTCCTAATTCTTTCATTATATAAAATATAAATATAATTAAATGGCTAAATATTTATTTAAGTCTGTTTAATGGATTGAGAAAAAAATAATTATAAACATACGTGCTGCAATGGCAGAGAGAGCATTTTCTTTCCGTCATATGTGAATGGGGACATAGCGAGGGAATGATATTTGCATTAAAAAATACATTTAATTTATCATAATTCAATTTCAATAAGGAAATAATTACAGTTTATATGTATAACTGATTAATATTGATAGCATAAATCACTTTTTCTATGTTTAATTTTAAAAATATGTCTTCAAGACCCCTGGGAAATAAAATTGCCACTTTTCAGAGAATGACTCATGGTTTCTTTAAATTATTACTATAGAACAACATGTAGGACAAAGTAATTCAAAGAACATATAAAATGGTTTTGCGCTGGCTGAGCAAAGAATGGAGAAGTAGCGTAAATTTCTGGTGGGGTTTGAATTATATGTTTTGATGATTGATTAGTTACTGCAACTACAAAATAACAAAAAGGGCAGAAATTTTTTCATTAATAAATATAATATTTTTTTTAAATTAATATATCTTTTCAATTTAACTTTTTTTCTTAATTTTAAACAATTGAAAAGTTTTGATATTTTAAATTTCTTTAAATTTAAAAAATAAATTAGCTCTTTAACCCTCTCGGGACTTGTGATACATATATACATCATCAAAAGGTGCATGTGGAATTTGCTTTTGGCACCATTAATAAATAAATAATAATATTTGACTTTTTAAATTAGAGTATTTTTTGGTATTTCAAAAGTAAAGGTAACTGTTTAAAATCACGGTGTATTTCAAATAAAATTTGTGTACGCGATGCGATCTCGAAAGGGTTAAGGTGTAATGATTATTTGCTGGGGTAGACGACGTTTTAATTTTCATAACAGAAGTATGATGTAGAAAATTGTTTATTTATTTATTTATTTATTATTACAATAAAATAACAAATGTGACAAAAAAGATAAACTAAAACATAATTGGCAGAACAAATTAAAAACAAATCAGTTTATTTCCTACATTTTTTTTAAGCCCGAGAAGGGGTATTTATTAATATATTTCATTCAGCTAGTTCTACGTTCAATGATAAATTTTTGTAACAAACAAGTTAAACCAATTAAACAATTAAAAAAATAAATAAAACAATATGATACATAAAACACATTAAAAATTTAGTTTCCGTTAAAAAGAAATCTAAATAAATTTTAGATTTTTTTTCATTTTTAAGTTGCAATATTTGTATTGCAGATTTTGTATTATGCTTATGATGAGTGTGTACAAAACGATAAGGCACATGTAAAATTCAAAAACATTTTTAAAAGTCTAAGATTTATTCCAATTTAATTTGAAGGGAACCTAAGCTTTTAGGATATTTAAATTACCATATTGTTTGAATTTTTTTTTTTTTTTTTTTTTTTTTTTTTTTTTTTTTTTATGTTCATTTGGTTTATCAAATCATCAGTACAAAATCATCAGTAGAGATTGTTTTGATGGCGCTTTATATGCTTTTCCCATAAAAATTAATAGAAATAGATTAAATTAGTTTTCTCTTTGTATTATCCCTTACCACCGCGGAGTAATTCTGTTTATAAACTGATGAAATGATAGACTGACATCAGAATTTATAAACGAGTTTATTAATAAATACAAACTTGCTTATTTTCAAGTGCGTTATAAATGGAAAATTTTAATTAAATATTCTGGATGCCAGTAAAATAAAATTTAGGTGTCCTTTTTTACGGACAATGTCCACAAAAGGGTTAACTTATTTGTTACCAGTGTTGCCAGATTAGGGGCTTTTTTGTCCCCAGATTGTTGACTGTCACCGCTTTTTTTCAATAGAAATATTCGACCTATTTAAAAATAGATTAAAAATTCTGAAAAATAAGGCGAATTATACTATTTTTAAAAAGTGGTGATAGCCAAATAATCTCAATTAAAAGAGTCCCCCAATCTGGCAACACTGTTTGTTACAAAAAATTAACATTAAACGTAGAACTAACTGAATGAAATATACGAATAAATGTTCCTTCTTGGGCTTAAAAAATGTAGAAAATAAACTGATTTGTTATTAATTTGTTCTACAAATAACGTTTTTGTTTATATATTTTTTCACATTTGTTATATTATTGTAATAATTAATAAATAATTAAACAGTTTTCTACATTATCCTTCCCCTATGAAAAATAAAACGTCTTCTCCCGCATTAAATAATCATCTGAGCTTAAAGAGTTAAATTATATTTTAAATTAAAAAGTTTAAAATATTAAAATTTTTCCAATTGTTTAAAATTAATAAATTTAAAATTATGAAAAAAATGTTAAAATGGAAAAATACATTAATTTACAAAAAATTATTAAATTTATTAGAATTTTTTAATGTTTTCTGCCCTACTTACTAGTCAGTAGTTGCAGTAACTAAACAATCATCAAAACCTATAATCCCAGCCCCGCCCCCCTCCCTGAAATTTACGCTACTTCCCATTCTTTGCTCAGCCAGCACAAAAAAATTGTATATGCTTTTTTTTTTTTTGTCCCATATGTTATTCTATAGTAATAATTTAAAAAAAAAACTTATGCACTCCCATCCGGCCCCAAATTAAGTGATTTTTTTAACATCAGAAGACATCGAAACGCAGAATATCAACACATTTCTGTTGAATTAACCCCAAATAATGAAGACTATCATTTTTCTGTTCGGGAGGGGAGGTGCATATTTACTTGTTAAAACATCAAAATACGCAGTTTATTATTTAAAAATGATCAACTGGATAATACAAAGAGAAAACTAATTTAATCTATTTCTATTAATTTTTATGGGAAAAGCATATAAAGCGCCATCAAAACAATCTCTACTGATGATTTTCGAGAAACACTATTCCCGCAAAAGACAGCAACTTTGACATCAAAAGTTCTGGCCAATCAGATTCAGATTGGCAAAACCTGGTTGGCAAAACCAAAATATGCATCTGTCTTACTTGCTCGATTACACTGTGATCAACAAATATCCGAAAAAAATGTTAGTTACAAAAGTTACGTATTTTTGTCCATAGAATTCGAATCTGCAATAAAAAATGGGGGTTATCATTCAAGATTTGAAAGTTGGATCCCCTCTGACCCCCGGGGTGGGGGGGGGGTGATTATGGGGATAAAATTTGGTATCACTGAGTAGCTTTTTAAACAATATTTGATACGTATTTTTTTGTTTTTCAATCTGATATGTATTTTTCGAGTTATTCAACCGTTTCCAAACTTTTCGGACACCCTGTATATTAGTAAACTGGTATTTTACAAGTAATTTTCTATGTACATGTGTTCAGTAAAAAACAAAAAAAAAAAAAAAACCGGCATTATCGATGAAAAAATGAATAAAAATCTTCGTTGAATCGTGTTTTTACAACAGCAAAAACAGCTAAAGCTAAACGCCGGACTGTCAAAATATAAATGATTGAAAATCACAAGCACCGCCTACATTACTGCGTTTATCCATGAACAGTTGTTTGAAGCAATACTCGAAATGCCATAAAATGGCGGATCACAGTTTGCATTATCAGTACAGTCATTCAAAGGTAACTTTGACCCGCATTTTCTCTATTTTCATATGCCACACTCTTATTTTAAAAATATTGTTGCAACTAGGGGCATAAAAGAGAAGAAATCATCCTAAATTATTGTATGACTATCAAAAATTAAGGAATAATAATGATAAAAGCTATACACAATGAATTTTTAACCTGGTTTAAAGTTACCCAGCCATTTAGGGTACCTTTGCACCATTTGATAAATATTTTCTAAATTAATTCATTATAAAATAATGTATTATAGTTAGGACAACTCTGAACACCAAACAATATTTTCAGATATGTAAAGACTCCGAATTTATATTTCCCAACATCACAAGATTTGTATAATTTATGATATTACAACAAATTATCAGGCATAAGAAAAGTGGAAGAAGAGAACCATGAACATTTAGAAATAAAGAAAACCTGTGTATTGTTCATATAAAACATAAAAATGCAGTGGAAAACAATTTTCAATATTTTATCTCATTAATGTATCCATAGTTACCACAGTTAAAAAATGTCGAATGTAGGAAATGTCAAATTTGAGTAGCTCCGCCCCGAATTCCGCCTTTAAATGAATTTTATGTATTTTAAACATATTTGTAAAAAATACATGTTATATCTAATGTTCGCTTTCGGCATTTATATAAAATATACGTGCAAGTATGGGAAATTCTTGACAATAGCACCTATAATTAGTAAATCATAAGCATCAGTATAACTTTGAGCTGGCTCAAAGTTATCCTGAAAATGTGGTAAAATGTTTGTGCCTTCTTATTTTACATTTTATTAACTATTAATAAATAAATAATCACAAAATATTATCACATTTACAACATTTAGAAAATAAGGAACAGATGTGTTATTATCCCACCCTCCGCCATCTTGGATTTTTTTTGGCGAGAAAACCCCTTTTCCGCCAAGTAGTAAATGTCGCCAAGCACCCGTTTCTACGCATGTTTGGCTCAACGTAAATAAAATGTAAATAATAAACAAAATTCGCTAAACTGGCAAATCAGTAATCCTTGTATGAGCGCTTCGCGCACATTTAACGGAAAAAAAAACATCGCCGAATTCAGCATTTCTCGCTAATATAGCATTCTCAAAATTCAGCAGTTCTCGTCTTGTAGCAATCTCAAAATGTAAAAAACTCTTAAAACAGCAAAATATACCTAAAAAACGAGACTCGCTAAAGTGGCAATCAGCAATAGTTTTATGAGCGCTTCGCGCTCATTTTCCGAAAAAAAAAACATCGCCGAATTCAGCATTTCTCGCTAATATAGCATTCTCAAAATTCAGCAGTTCTCGTCTTGTAGCAATCTCAAAATGTAAAAAACTCTTAAAACAGCAAAATATACCTAAAAAACGAGACTCGCTAAAGTGGCAATCAGCAATAGTTGTATGAGCGCTTCGCGCTCATTTTCCGAAAAAAAAACATCGCCGAATTCAGCATTTTTCGCGATATAGAATTCTCAAAATTCATTAGTTCTCGTTTTGTAGCAATCTCAAAATGTAAAAAACTCTTAAAGCAACAAAATATACATAAAATTATCAACATACCGTAACAGACATCTGCTTTCTTGAAACCTACAGCACAAACTATAACACCGCCGTCATTTTCCAAAATCGGCTTAATACGCATTAACACGCTATAAACAAATCCCCCTTTCATGTCAAAATTTCCTCATATTTCTTAATTACTTCAGCAAGAGCGTTTAAACGGACTACAGAAACTATAGTCAATGAAATACATCCAATAAATTTAACATAAAAATAAAAAGACAGCCATAGAACACGATATCAAAGAGTATCTGGTACAAGAGTCAACCAACCGTCAGCAACAACACCCGGCAGTGAAATGAATGTTCACGCTCTCGCGTCGTAAAAAAGGGGGTTGCCATAATAAGTTACTAGACGCCAAACGCCGGGGTTGCCAGAGCGATAAAAATCGCCAAATACTCAACATCGCGGAGGGTGGGATAATAACACATCTTAGCCGAAAATAATATGTCTGATAAATGAGTATATTGTTACTCACTATAAAAATTTAATTGGATTACAACAACTTCAAAACAGCATTCAAAAGTAACTTGAAAACAGTACTTCACAAAAATAGTTAGATGATGCATTTAATTGCGTATAATGTTGCTAATTTATTTTCTAAAATAAAGAGAAAGAGTAGAAATCCCAGTTTAGAACTTTGCCAACAGAACAGAGTTCTGGAGCTTATTTTTGGAGTAAAAAGTATTGAAAAATAGGAGGTGGTGCAAAGTCACACCCCATGGCTTAAGGTTACCGTGAAAGATTGTACCATCTACTTAAGATACCACGTTATTCCGCAAAGGAACAACATTCTTTAAATCATGTAGTGAGGAATTCGTTTCACTGTTAAAAACATTTATAATATTAATATAAGTTTATTTTATAATATTTTTGAGTTGAATTATTTTTCTAAATCACATTTCATTTCAAGGTCCTCTTTAATTTTTTATGTCGAAAGGATCCATATTTTAACATCTTATTTCGTAATCAATAAGCCACAAATAAAATTATTATCCTAGAAACATTATAAACATAAAAATGTGTTTCAATCAATGAAAACGTCCAAACGGATGGATTACTGCTTTTTGGATTTTCGATATCGACAGATTCTGGAATAGGACAAATAGGACAGGGTGTTATATGTTATGTATCGCCAACCTTTAATTTCTCAACCGTTGGTCTTAGACTTATAGTTCCAATTACAAAAGCATTTCAAATGAGGTAAATACTCATGTTGTGGCATTGTTTAAAGTAAAAAAACAATTTTGTAAAAATTACGAAATCTAATTTTTTTTATACGGGCCCCCCAATCCCTATAGTTATATTTAGTAAAAGTTTACACATAACAGATATAACGCAAAAAGTTTGACTTCTGTAGTACAAAAATTGACACTGTTATTAAAATTCAAAGTTTCAGATTTTTGCACATGATTTTGTCTTTCATTGAGGGATCAGTTAAAAGATGAATCAAAGCATTTCGAGATCAAAATCAGGGTGCAATGTCCTTTTTACGGCGAAACCAACTTTAGCCAGTGTCACCAAAGAGGGTTGTTTCATCTAAAAATATGGGGAGTTTTAGGGGTCGTATACAAAGCGAAAACTTTTATAGGTCGAACAACATTCAAACGTCAAAGTAGGTAGAATCGACACCCAAAAAATAAAACACTCACTAAGAACTAGAACTAGATAAACGGCAGTGGAATACAAACGACCAGCCGAGCTAAAACGTGCATGAAAATTGGGATTATGCAAATTACAATAGTACCACAGCGCCACATGTTCGGGATAAAACAACATCTAGCATTGGATATGCTAATCAGCGCTTAGATCGTGATGGTAGGCTACACTTACATGCAATATGCAGAAATGATACTTATTTATGGCGAATGTCAATGGAATGCAAGAGAGGCTGCGAGTGTTTATTCATAACGTCTCCCAAAGGATCTACATCCAACGCATGAAACTATATCTCATGCATTTCACCATCTTAGAGAGACAGGCTCTGTTGCACCACGACCCTGAACAAGTAGACGGGCAAGATATAATGTTCGAGTGACACCCGAGGAGGGGCTTGCATTCGCCCTTTTAATTCCACAATTGAGCACGGCGAAATAAGCGTGGCATGTGGTCAAAAAGTCTGGCATTTGTTACATGCACATGATGCGCATCCATAGCATCCGACACTGGTGAAAGCATTGATGCTGAGTAACCATGCACGACGATTTGATTATTGCAATTTCATTCTCAACATCTTAGAGGATAATCCGTCGTTCCTTTGTGAAATTCTGTGGACAGATGAGTCAACGTTTACATTGTGAACGTGCACAATATGCATTACTGGTCTCTGGAAAACCTGGACATAGCCCGCACAGTACGACACGTGTGGTGTGGTATATGGGGAACCCAGATTGTTGGGCCCATCTTCTACGATGGGACTTTAATGGGTGATCGTTTCCTACATCTGCTACAAAACACAGTACGTGACTGGTAAGAAGAGCTGCCTCTCCGACATGTATGGCGGGTGTGGTTTCAACAAGATGGGGCCCCTCCGGATAAAGCATCAAACGTCCGTGCGTATCTGGCCACCAAATTCGGTGAACAGATCCTTGGTTATGGTGGTCCGGTAGAGTGGCCATCGCATTTTTTATAGTAGACCATTTTCTGATATTATAATAAATTGATATTTATTTTTCTGTTTAATTTCAACATTTCATTCTTCCCTTTGTATACGACCCCTAAAAGTTGTTAGATAAAAAATGAGACTGAACATGAAATAACAATAATAACATTCAATCACAAAATAAAGATAAGGTAAAACTCCTTACCTTTTAGTTCTAGATCGTCCACGTCGAAACAGGTAAGTTTCTTCATCATATCAATTGAAAGGCAATATCTATATCCACTGATTATTTAAGTATCTTTTAGATTAATCCTGTAAAAAAAAAACTTGGTTTTATTTTATTCTTATGTGTCCCTTTTTATGCATAATGTATCCAATGGATTCTTCAGAATTCTAGTTTAAAATACTATATTTTATATGTCTTTAAAATTACAAACTGGAGCATACATTTTTGCTCCTTACTGATTACATTTCAAAATACACACTGAAGAAAATTATAACTTACAAAAAAATATTATTGATATATGATTAAAAATAACATAAACAAAAAAAATTTTGATTACTTATATGTATAAAACACTAAATACTTAAAGTCATAAATTATTAAAATAGTCCTTTAATATGTCACAATAGCAGTCATTTAATCCGAATGTTTATCAGTTTCTTAATGACATATTTCACAAACAAGGAAGTAATTTTGAGAAGTAATAATCAAGTCTTTATTTATGACAGCTATAAAGTGTTTTTGAAAAACAGTTTATCTTGATTGATGATGTTTATCTAATTCTGAAAGAGATTAGTTTTTCTAACATGCCCCCTTAATCTCTTTAGACTGATGAGGCAAACAAGTTCATTGAATTTCTGTGATTCACTAATTCAGGTTTGGGGACTGGTTTAGTTAGTGCATCAGCAATCATATATTTCGATGGACAGTACTTTAATTCAATTATTGAGTTGTTTTATAGCATGAAAACGAATGTCGATATGTTTACTTCTTTTTGAAAACTTTTCACTTTCTATCATTTTGATACAACTTTGATTATCTTCATATAAACAGATAGGTTTTGTCTGTGCTAAGTCCAAATCTTCCAGGAGTTTCAATAAATAAATAATTTCTTGCCCTGCAATTGCGGCTGAGACATATTCAGCCTCTGCTGATGAAAGAGCAATGCATGACTGTTTTTTTGTAATCCATTGAATTGGATTATTACCTAAGGTAAAAAGGTTGCCGCTGGTTGATTTTCTTGTACTAGTGTCACCTGCCCAGTCGGCATCCGCAAAAGCCTTTAAAATCGGTTCAGATTTAGTGTCAATGCGCAAGTTTAGTTGTCTTGTACAGTTTAAATATCGTATTATTCTTTTAGCTGCCATCCAGTCCTTTTGACGCGGGGATTCGTTTCTTCTACTTAATATATTAACCGCAGCAGAAATGTCAGGTCTACTGACAGATGCGATATAAAGCAATGAACCTATCGCCTGTCTGTATTTAATATTATTTGGCAGTAAATTGTCATTGTCTTCTAATCTATTAAAATTAGGTTCCATCGGAGTACCATCTGGTTTAGCTTCCTCTAAATCAAACTTTTTTACTAGTTCTTCTATTTTAACCCTTTGATTTAATTCGTAACCTTCTGCTGTTTTCTCTATTTTTATTCCTAAATAATAATTTAGTTCTCCTAGATTTTTTAATTCATATTCTTGCTTAAGTTTTTCTATTATTTCTTTAATTTCGTCATCTTTTCCTGCTATCAAAATATCATCCACATAAACGATAATATACGTTTTGTTTTCTCCTTCATTTCGAATATATAAACACGTGTCTGAATTAGACTGTTTAAAATTTAAATCATTTAAGGATTATTTTTATCTTAGTGTGCCATGCCCTGGCTGCTTGTTTCAAGCCGTAAATGGATTTATTTAAGCGGCATTCATTGTTTTCCTGATTTGGAAGAAAAGTAAGAGAAATAAAATCTAAATATGAGATTACTCCTTATAGACGGATTGCACATAACGTCACGCTTCATGTGGCGCCCAAACATAAGGCGAATGTGGTGCTCTCCATTTGACTTATTAGGCTTATTTGCACTATAATAATAAAAATAAGAAAGATCTAAATTAAACAGAAAGATAACACGTGGTTTTAATGGCAAACGGGCAGTTCTGTGCTCCACGTGTGTGCTCCAGATGCAATACTATCAGTCGTTTGCTATAAGCAACGTTTATCACGTTGCTATTAGCAACGTGACGTCAATGCAAGCCGTCTATACTCACAATCTAGCGATAGTCGGACAGTGTGGATCGTTGGAAAATTTTTTCAACTTGTCGTTCTAATACGCAGTACCTTGGTCAGGTAGTCCAATATCTGTAGCTCCTATCGTCTTCACATCCATCTCTACACTTTCTGTAATCATACTTGCGATTCCATTCAGCTACCACTGCTTCATTAAACATTCTTATGTAATATTTAATCAGTTTATAATATAAATTAGCCTGCTCTAAAACAAAACTATTTATTAAACTGAAGATCATTATTGAAGATTCTATTAAATCTTGTATTTTCTGGTTTATTAATATACTTTTGAAAATCGTTTTATGGAACGTTTTAAGGAAATCTTCGCTGTCGCATATGGAAATTATGTAAGACAAGTTGTGTGAAATATTAGAGGTGTTTTTGTTATGGCTGATTACCTGCACTTAGAAACAATGCTAAAATGCTTTACATAAGCTAAATCACTCTAAATCCCCCCTCCCTTACTCCCCGCGCGCGCAAACACACACAAATACATATACTGCGCCTCCGTAGCATATAAAGCTGTGAAATTCTACGTTTTGAAAAAAATCCCTTGCGTTTCTTAATTTGTAGTAAAAAGGAATAACTAAAGATTTCTATAAACCCTCCGCGTCACAGCAGGCAGCTAATCTTAAAATAAATAAATAAGCTGATCATAATGTCACGTAAAAGCAGGGGGGAAATGTGTGAAAATAATAAAAGTTTTCTTTTTCGATTGACAAAACTTTTTGTCAGATATAACAAGACCAAGTATTTTGTGAATACAAGTTTTCAGATGGATAAAATCAACCACAAATATGCTTTATTATTTGTAATAATAGTTCCTAAATTTCCCTGTAATTTTGTGAAAAAAATTACTAAATTCCTCCCTAAGAATTTCCAAATAATTGTTCCTTTCACTGTATATACTGAACTTTTATTCAATACAGGCATTCAGTTTTACATATTTTGCAATTTAATTATATTTTCAAAAGTTAATTTTATTCCTTAGAAATACAATAGTTTATTTGTACATATTACTATTTCAATAAAAGAAGATCTAATAATCACATAAACAGCGCGCAACTGCATTCATTCACCGTCAATTTTCAGTAATTCCCTTTCTCTCTTTCCATAGCTGTATACTTCAATTTACCTTCTTGACATTAATTAATAAAGTACTACTCCCTTAATGCCTAACCCAAGGTTGTCAGATTGAGCAGCATACAGTCAGTCATACACTCAAGAAGAGGGGGCATTACATTAATCCTAACTCAATTGTAGTTCTTGCGTATAAAACACTCACCCACCTCACTCCTCTGGAGGCATGACATTGTCATGACAAAAGTTTTTTGGAGGTACCTCATACAAGCGGTCAGCACTAAATCGCACAATGCTCCGGTATAAACAAATCGAAGACTCCTCCCTTGCTAGAAATGAGCGCCATCTACTGGTTAATCCACTAAAAATAACATTCTGAGGGTTTTTAAAATTAATTTTACATTTCTTTTTTCTTCTTAACAATGAATTAAAAACATCCTTCATTTTATTCTTAAAACAACAATAATAAAAATATGTTCTTTCTGTGACTATCCATAAAATTTTCATTTTATGATTTAACCAGGGCTCGCACCGTTCCTAAAATTTTCGCACTTTGCTACCAGTATTTTAAATAAGAATTCTTCGTGGTACATTCCTTTAAAATCTATAATAGAACTAAACAACAAGTTATTATCGTTTTTGTTTAGTGGTAGCAAAGTACGAAAATTTTAGGAACGGTGCGAGCCCTGTTTAACATCATAAGCAGTGTTGCCAGATTGGAGACTTTTTTGTCCCCAGATTGTTGATTGTCACAGCTTTTTTGAAATAGAAATATTCTATCTATTTAGAAATAGATTAAAAATTATGAAAAATAAGGCGTATTATACTATTTTAAAAAATGGTGACCGTCGAATAATCTGAATTAAAAAAGTCCCAATCTATAAACACTGATCATAAGATAGCGAATTTGAAATAAAAATTCTTTAAAGTAAAGGTTTTTTTTAAAAGAGAGAGAGAAAGAAGGAGGGGGTATATATTTTAATACCAAATATTTAATTTTTATGCTTTAATATTGAAGTTGTATTTAAATACTTGTTTGTATCTTGACTTAGGACTAGTATCTGTTAATATCAGCATGTTGTATTTGTTATTTCTTTTTTACTTTAAAGAAAATTTATTTCAAATTTACTAGTTTATGATGTCATGCAGTAAATCGAAAAATTTACGACCAGTCATAGAAAAATCATATTTAATTATTATTATTTAAGAATTTAAAGAAGAGCTTTTTTTTTTTATTCATTATTTTTGCATCTTATTAAGAAACAAGAAAAGTTTTAATTGAAAACCCCCCTAGGATCTTAATTTTCATCATAATATTTTGAATTTATACTTAATAAAAGCGAAAGGGGGAGAAAAAAAAATATTAAAAATTACTTTCTAATAATTTGAGCTATCAGTTACTTTCCAATACCTTTAGACTTCTGACTTAAATAAATAATAAATTTTTATGAATAAAAGAAGCCAAATTTATACAAAAGATTTTTCATAGCTATTCATATGTTTCTAATAATTTAGTAGAGAAAAATGATTTTAATGTAAAAAAACAATAACTGCAAAAAGACACGATTTATTTAAGTTATTTTTGATAAATAACTATTTAAGATTATGTTACATAAAAAAAAAAACTATGTACTGTTATATGTGGATTTAAAAAATAGGTAATAAATATATTTTTTAAATATATCTAAAAATTTAAATCCAAATTTTGCATTTAAAACTTTTAAAAATCCTATGAATTCATTAATTTAAATCAATAAGTATAGTACAAGATTTATGTAAGATTTAGCTAAAGTAACTGGAAAGTAATTGATAGCTAAAATTAGGGATGCACCGAACAGTGATTTTGGCCGAATACCGAATATTCGGCTAACAGGTAAACCGAATACTGAATATTTGGCCGAATACCGAATATTTGGCTTGCCGACTACCTTTAAATTTCAGAATTTGAAAGTATGAAAAAGTTAAATTTTGATACAATTTTACATAGTATTTAACACATACACTGCCATAGTGATAAAGAAGATATTTTTACAAGTAAATTCTACTGTAACAAAATTATGATTTGAATTGTTATTTAAGAAGAGGGTAGCTTTAAAGCTTCTTTAATTGATAAAAATTTAAATTTCTGGATTCCTCTCTGAATTAAAACAAATGAATAAAATTGTCTTATATTCTAAAACAAATATTTTAAAATCAAAGTGAAATTTTGAAGGAATTGGAAGAAAAATTATACAGTCATATAGTGTTTATTTGTCAGGAAGGGACTAAAATCGTCATTATTGGTTAAATTTCTTACGTGATACTTTTCAAATAGTAAATAAAAAATGTAAAAACATTCTCTTTTATTTAAATACAATTCCATTTCTAATAATTAAATATCTTTATTAACTGACAAAAATAGCAGTTGTCTTAAGGTTTTTAAAAATATTTTTTAAAAAGGTCTTTTAAGTGTTCGGTCTGGCCGAATATTTTGATCTTCGGCCAAACTGAATATTTGGCATACCTAATAGTTTTATATTCGGCCTAACCGAATATTCGGTTGTATGGCCGAATAACGAATGGATACCGAATATGGGATGCATCCCTAGCTAAAATTATTAGAAAGTAAATGTTAATAATAATAATTTTTGTTCTCTCCCCTTCTCTTTTATGAAGTATGAATTAAAAATATTTTTATGAAAGGTAAAACCCTAGGGGGCTCTTCAAATTAAACTTTTCTTGTTGCTTAATAAGTTGCAAAAATAATGAATAAAAAAAAAAAGCTCTTTGAATCCTTAAATAATAATAATAATAATAATAATTAAATATGATTTTTCTAACAATAGCCGTAATTTTTTCAGTTTACTGCATGATATCATAAACTAGTAAATGTAAAATAAATTTTCGTTAAAGTAAAAAAAAAAAAAAAAAAAAAATAAAATAAATAAATAACAAATAAATAAAACATGCTAATATTAAGATATGCTAGTCCTAAGTCAAGATAAAGTGTAAAGGTTTTTTTTTTTTTTTTGAAAGAAAATTATTCATGCATATGTATTGCAGTACACTTACACACATTACTTAGATATAACTTCAGTGCTAAAGCATATAAATTAAATATTTGGTACTAAAATACCCCCCCCCCCCCCTTCTTTCTCTTTTTTTAAAACTTTACTTTAAATAATTTTTATTTGAAATTCACTAGCTTATGATGTCATATCATAAAATGAAAAGTAATGAGCAGTCGCGGAAAGAACATATTATAATTTTTGTTATTATTTTAAGAATACAGTGAAGAAAGTTTTCAATTCATTGTTAAGAAGTAAAAAGAACTGCAAAATTAGTTTAAAGAACCCTCCAGGTGTTATTTTTAGAGGATTAGCCAATAGATAGCGCTGGTTTCTAGTGTGGGAGGAACCTCAGTTTGTTTATACCGGAGCGTTGTGCGATTTAGCGTCGACCTTTGGTTAGGGATGGGTAGAGAAATGTGGAACAAGTTCCTAGAGAAAAAAAAACCGAAGGAACTGTTACTCTTCGCCAAAAAGAACTGTTCTTTTTGAGCTAAATTTTCATCTGTTGCCAAACCAAACGTTAACACCTTTTTCTTTCACTTGCGATTGGTTCATGATGTCAAAAGGTTACCAAACAATGAGAAACATCATCAAAGTATAAATATCTATTACAAGATACCAGAAAAGTGGATAAATCACCTGATTAACGATGCCAAGTCAGAGGAGCAGTGTAAAAGGAACACATGTTTGGAGTTTCTCATCATTACGCAGCCGCGGAAAAACGCAAGGAGCAGATAGTGGAATCAGCAATGTGGAATGGGGCAGGGGAACGTACGAGTAAAAACGAACGATCGAGGAACGTACTTCAGGAACATGTTCATTTTTCTGTCTCTTCTTTATTCTTATCAATTTCGAAGTATTCTGCTTGGGTTAGTGTTTTTTTTTTTTTTTGGGGGGGGGGTAATTTTTCGTAAGAAGCTCTGGGAAGAAAGGAACTTTGGTGCCAGGTTGAAAATTCAGCTTTCACTTTGACATGAGGACATGACGGATAGAATCTGCCTGTCGCTGATAAATTAAACAAATAAAGAAAAGGGGAGAAGGCCTCTTTACCCTTTTTGCGAAAGATACGTCTGATTAAAGGTCTTTTGCCTTTTTATGGCTTCTAAGAACAATAGGGGTTACATAAAGGAGACATGTAATTTAATACATTATTAATGTAATAAACGGTAAAGTATGAGTATTACTCGCGTACGTACAATAAGTATATGAATTATTAACTGTATTATTAAAAAAGGATCGTTACAAAAAGAAAAATAAGACTTTGTAAAAAACTATAAAACGTAGGATTTGGTAAAGCTGTATATATACTAGAAAAGTATGAATGGGTATACCGTAAAAATTCACAGCGATATGAAGCCTAAATAGTATCATAATATCAAATACTGCTATTCTGTATAACCCTTATTTAAATCTTATTCCAATCTGTTTACGATGAACTTATTTCGGCACTGACAATAAAAGTAGTGCATATTGAAACTTTATTTGACATTTCATAAAACTAAATTCAGCGTCGTAATAATCTTTTCTTTTTATGGTGTAGATAAAACAAAACCCTTGTTAAAAGTTTAAACTTGACATTTTGCAAAGCGCACTTCGAAAGGAGTTTGCAATGTACCAACGCCGCCTTGGTCGGTGCCGCGTTTTTCCAGATAGGTTTTTAATTAACTTTTAAAGCCACGGGATGCGTATTAAGAGATCTACTCAATGCATACTAGCTGCGAATCCCATAGTATTTATATGATTAATTCTAATTAAATTAGTCTGTTTTTAATAATTTGACGTTTATTGCTTTTAAACTGCTACTGGACTTTGTATTACACATACAGTTGTTATCTAGGCTTTAAAAGCCGGTCGTACATAGAGTACGCCGCCCCTATCATTATATATGTCCAATCCGCTCGGGTCTTTAAGGGTTAATATCTCGGGTAATTACAGACGATTTATTTCAAAAATCATTATCAACAATGCTTTTATACTTCTGCTACGATAGGTACCTCCAGCGCTCCTCAACACTTTTGCTGAATGCCCGCAAATCGAAATTTGTGTGAAACTGACCATTGTGTGAAAATCCATTCAATTAGCTAATTTTTTAGCAAAAGTACATAGCAATTTTAGGCATTTGCGAATAAAAATGAAATGAAGAACGTGTCAGACAGGACCGGGAAATACACAGTTTAGGTTTGAGCAGCCTTAAGATAATCAAGAAAGTACGCGAGGTCAGACAGTTTTAAAATTCTCAATTAAACACATATTCGGGAAAAATCCATTACACACATTAATGCGAATTTTCAGATTTTTATAAACATCACATAAAAAAATATAGTTTATTATTAGTGTTATATTTATATAATTTTAATTATGATGACCAATGAAAACCAAATGAAAATATTCCTTAAAGGACATTTTTTAAGGGCTTTTCTCGAAAAATAAAGATAATTTATCGTGAGTTGTTTTATGGATTCAAGTCAATTGGATAAATAGTCCTTTAGAAGATTTCGCCAAAAAATAAATAAAAAAGAATGTACGAAAGAAAAGAAAAGAAAGAAACTGCATTCAGTTTGAAGCGGCACATCTTTCTTCATGTATTCATTCGAAATATATTGGTGTCAGCTTAATAATGTATGCTTGAAAACTTTGAAGCAGTGTCAGATATGTTTTAAATTAATTAATATCGGAATTAAGGTTTACAGAAGCAGCTACAAAACACTAAGAGTATTTCCATTTAAAGAGTTGCTTAGATTCTATTAGAAACAACTTTTAAAGTTTTTTAAACGATTTTTTTAATGCAATTTTGAAATACACAACCAAGAGCCCCTGCAGCAAAAAAAAAAAAAAAAAAAAAAAAAAAAAAAAATCCACAGTGGCACAAGATATTTGAACGAACATGTTATCAATTGTCCACGCTGCGTTTTTTTTTTTTTTTTTTTTTTTTTTTTTTAATTGTTGTATATACACATGAAATAGAATTTGGAAGAATTGAAACATCTTATAATCTTTGTTGTTGGGATCCATCCACCTCCCGTTTAAGATAATTTTAAGGTCATGAACTTAAGAGAAACACATTTAAATATTATCTTCAACAAGAGATTTAGGGAGAGAAATCTTACCCCTCACCAAAAAATCCTTAATTATATTCTCTCGTACTGTAATTTATTATTATTATTTTACGTTACTTGAAATATAAATAAATAATATTCATTTTTTAAAAATCATCAGATAAAAAAAAGTTTAGTTAATTGAATTTGAAAACTGAAGGAATTGCAATTGCCGTCACTTTCCCCCGCCTTCCTAGCGCCATGACTATATCTCAGTTCTTAGCATTCTTTTCCATTTTTAGTTTATTAATTTTAATAAGAAGTCTCAAAAATTTTAGTTTATCTAATCTTAATTGTTTTAGTTTAGAATGAATAAGCTTGAAAAAAGACATTTCACGGAATGTATTTATTCGATTATCTTAAAACCTTGAGGGACAAGCACGTTTGTGTAATGCTGAATTCCCACCGGAAAATTAGAAAATTTTATTTCAAAATAAGGAAAAGGCTTTTTACGCCTTTTTTCCACCAAATTTAGAAAAGCAAAATTTCATAAAATTTTTCTGGTGTAAATCTTCATCAGTCGCAGGTGGGATAAAATATATCCCACTGCCCCTCAATGAGTTAAAGCCAGTTTCAAGTCAAGTGCCAACATAGTACAGGGTTATTCTAAAGGATGGACCCATTTTCAAAAAATTGTATTTATTAAAGTACAAATCCAAAATGAATAATCTTTATATCAATGAAAAGAGGAAGTTTCAAAGTTTTTTTAAGACATTATAAATGTTCAATGTGTTTACCGTTTGCTGCACGGCGAACATCTACGAGATAGCCAAACTCGTCCCACACATGAGAAAGCTTATCTGCTGTTACTGAGTGCACAGCTTTCAAAGCGGTGATAGTCCAGAAACGGCAGTTAGAGGTCGCGCGACAATACGCCGCGACTCAGTAACAGCCATGGACTTCTAATATAACTGGACGCAGAAATGGGAACATTTTATTGAAGCACATATCATGTTTCCCACCATCACGTGACGGTGGGGAGAATGCACGCCAAACCGGTTTTTCCCGCATCCCACCAAGACCTATTTCGCGAGCTATTTCGTCTACGTTCGTTTTGAAGCGTTTCTTTTATCACGAAAATGAAAACAGAAAATTGCCAAGAAAGGGATCACCGCCCAAAAACGACACCCTTTTGGCGATGAGATCTCCGGCATGAGTGCATCAGGGTTCGACGGAGAGAACAAAGGGATTCGCTCTCTATTCAATTCCTCCTCTAAGGTAACAGATACGCTTTCTCGTGTGTGGGGCGAGTTTGGCTATCGCGTAGATGTTTGCCGTACAGCAAACGATGGACACATTGAACATTTATAATGTCTTAAAAAAATTTGAAACTTCCTCTTTTCATTGGTATAAAGATTATTCATTTTAGATTTGTACTTTAATAAATACAATTTTTTGAAAATGGGGCCATCGTTTAGAATAACCCTGTATTTACTGCAATTGTTTTAAATATTGGCCATGGGTTTCATTTTTATATTACTGAAAATATTATTAAAACGTATTTTTTGATTATTTCATTTCTTTTTCAAGCAACATCTTCTTCATTTTTTCTACAATCGAACCTCTATTTTGCGAATTTCTCTATTTTACGAACATTTCCTTCGGACCAAGAACATTTCGCGAATTTCTTCGTAAAATAACCTCCAAATAGCGAAGTGCATTCTCTATTTAACGAACTTTTTCTTGGAATCTAAAATTTCTTTCTCCCTATTTGTCAAAATATTACTGGACATTTCAAACTTATTCTTTCTTTTAACATATTTTATGATGATCAATGACCATGAACAAGTCTTACCAGCACCTAACTCACCGAGAGCAGTAAAATCGCTGTGATTATTTGCTTTTCATCCAAGAAGTGTCTGATCATTCAGTCGTGCTGGTAATTTCGGTTTTTTTTTGCTCGAAAATGTCAAAGAGAAAGTGTTTGGCATAAAAGAAAAAAAAATCTTAATGTGGTGGATAAAAGCGTGAAGAAAAAGAATATTGCTTTAAAATTTGGTGTTCCTCCAAACAGCTTATCGAACATAATAAAAAATCGTGATTGTAATGTAAAATTATTTTTTTTTACTGAAAATACAATGTATTTTCAGACAATGTTTTGTTTCATTCTTATTTCCCTTGCAAGTTTCTTTTTGAAGGGTAAAATATATAAAACAGATATAATTTATACAAAAAGTGTGATTAATTACTTTTTAAAAATTATATTTAGTGTTTATGGGTTTAAAATATGTTTTATGTAGTTTAAAGAATTTTAAAAGGTGACTCTCTGTTTAACGAATTTTCCATATAACGAACTTTTTTCGGGATTTAGCGACTTTGTTAAATAGAGGTCCGACTGTATAATCAAAATTTCCACTTGAAACTCAAAACTTAAAAGAAAAAGAAAAAACAATATGATGTATCCAGATTTTCTTTTGTATCCGAAACCCTCATTGTTTTAAATTACCTTCCCCAGTGTTATGTACTCAGTAAAGAAAAGATGGCTTTTTTTAATCGCTGAAATTGAACAATCAATCAATGCCCTGTCAAAGAATGTGCAGGAAAAAATCTTCCTGAAAGATCTTTGGCACTGTCTTTTATTAGAGCAGCAGGGAACAGGTTAAAGGAACAGTTCCAGGTTCTGAAGAAACCGTTTTCGTTTTTCAGAAGTAGCAAGGTTCGTCTACATAAGGTTGTTCCATTTGAAGGATAGCCAATGAGAGTAGAGCAGGACTGAAACGTCACGTGGCGGACAAGATCGGAGATCGAAAGTAAATAGATGCGTAAAAAGACCTAAATACGAAGTAAATAAATTTTTAAAAAGCAGATCTTCGAAAGTTAATTGAACGAAATCATTTTCCTTAAAATAATTTGGACAAACACTGATTGGAGTTAATTAAACATAAAATACATAATGGTTAAATAATATCGCGATACGTTTGTTTACATTCAAATAGTTGAGTAAAGTCGCAAAAAAAAAAAAAAAAATTACATTTTTAATGTGTAAAAGTACAAATGAAAACTTTTAAACTATTGTAAAATAAAATGAATGACTGAATTATACGAATATGGTTACACAGGAGTAGTAATAAAAAAGACTAGCATTATCAAACAGAATAAATTAAACAAAACTCACACATCAAAACTTTTAACAACAATGCATTGTCCAATTACTAGATATGTTTTTAAAATATTTCGAATGTCACTATGCTTATACAGGTTCAAAATAATACAAAAATATTACACTGTAATTAAACTAATTCTATTATGAAAAAAATATGTACTATACATATTATTTACATTATATTATACAAATAACAATATCGTTATTTCATATATACAAAATTTCAGAAAAAATTGAAAGAGTTAAAACAACTTCAGCATTAAAATTTCCATGTTATCTTATAAAACACATCAAATGTAACATTTCTTCATACAAATAGGAATAATATGGAAAGAATATTTATGGAAGTATACAGTTTTAACAATGTATTAACATTTTAAAAAAATAGGAAAGAAAAAAAAAGTAAGAACCATTATCATACTTTCAATAATGCATGTGAATGATACTTTTTACACACTATCATGTTGCAAAATCATTAATGCTCATTAATAACCGAAATAATTTTTAAATTCTTTAGTTTCAAATGCACATCAATATGATTCAAATAGCTGTAACAATATATATATATATATACACACAGGGCTTAGTTTTAAGCAAAAAAAAAAAAAGTATCGGAGCTTTAATATTCTGCACTAATAACAAATAAGGGCTTACCCCCGTCCCCTCCATCCGCATATTTATATTTCTTACAATATTTGAAAAATTGAAATCAATTTCGTCTTCAGGATAGGAAATTTATTTTATTTATTTTTACTATATTAGGCAGGAGTGGAGATTTTCAGAAAATTCTACTTGCCAGTGATTTCTTTGTATCAATCAGTAGGCTTCAGTGCGCAGTATTTATAAGCTCCGGTGGGTTCCGGCTAATTAAATATTCACTAAAAATAAAGAAGCGCTGGAGCTGCGCTCATTTGAACTTCGGTGCAAATTAAGTAATGCTTGGAGCTTAAAAGTTGATAGGAAAGAATATTTTAAAAATTCGAACGAAAAGCAGCGATTAAAAACGGTAAATACAGTTGTGATTAATTCTGGCATTCCTCCCCGCCGTTCGAAAACCACCCATACAGTAAGTCATTAAGTATATATTTGCGAGGGCTAGATGTAAGGTAATCAAATGTATTAAATACGTATGCTCTAACGTTTGCGACACACTACGTTACACATGTAAGCGCAGCGTCGGTGTAACCATCGGACAAACGGGCGCCTGCCCGGGGCTCCATGTTTGTCTTTAAACGTTTATTCGCGAGAAAAAGCGAATATTAACTTTATTTCTTATATCAAAACTAACCACGTGCTAGAGGTCTGTACGGGCTGGAATTTCCAAGACCAATCCAAACGAAAACTATCTTGGACCGACCCGGGGCTGGCCCGAAACGTACAAAAATCAGGGAAAACCGACCCGGCCAGCGTTTAAATCAATTATATCAGGGCCTGTCCGGCCCGGCTCAATTTCTACCAAAAATTTCGATATTCCCTAGCATACAATTAAGATTCCTTTAAAGAATACTGCATACATATGTGTGGGAAAAATTTATAGTATATTTTAGATTACTGTGTGTTCGCAAGACAGAAATTACGCAATAGCAACATTATTGATTAATTACGCTCTTAGACTTTTCACAATTCAAATAAAGATTTATTAAAAAAAATTAACGTAGTTTATAATAAAAGAAAAAAAGAGGCTTAAAAACATTATAACTTTTGAAGTTGTATAATAAAAAAAATAGATTTTGTGAAATATATCTCTAATTTATTGATGCTGTTCTCTAATCCAGAGGAGCTACACATTTTGACACATTTCTGAATTCATTTTTGTTCGGAAACGCATAAAATTGGCATGTTATCTTATTCAGAAAATATGTATTCGAATCGCGATTTCCATTTTTTGATAAAGGCAAAAGATATTTCAGAAAATACTGTCAAAATTGCCATTGTGAACCGAATTCGCGGACGTGATAGCCCGGGAAAGGAGAAAACCATGTCGTCAAGTGACAAGAATAGCTTATAATTCGATAAGAAGGTTATTTATCAAAAAAGGGAAAACGCTATTCAATTGTAAATCGCTTCAATAATCAGACCTGGCAATTTTATGCCTTTACAGTTAAAAATGAGACAGAAAGTTTCGAGTTATTGAGCAAGAAATTTGAGAACTATCTTTCGGTATATTTCCAAGTTCATTATAGCTATTACTATATTTACTAAACATATTCCCTATCCGACACATTCTGGTAACAATTAAGTCCAGTCAGGGCTTAATTTGTGCCCGGAGCCCACCGGTGCTCAGCTCCGGTACTTCTCTGCTTTTAGTAAATATTTAAATATTGGTCGGAATTCACCGGAGCTCATAAATACAGGGCTCCGGAGCCCAGTGCAATAGCTTTTATCACCAGAGGTCGCGCTACTCGCACGCGATCGGGGATCTAGACGAAAAATCCCCTTAAGGAATCCAATATTATAGCACTTAAGTTTTACTGGGATAGGCGATTTCCACTAGACGCTTACTGTGTACTTTTGATAACTGTTGGGTGTGATCTATCGGTGGCTTGAACAAGTCAGTTACCGATATATTTCAAATAGATATCGGTTTAACAACGAATACATGTAAAAGTTATTGTTATTATTTAAGATATATTTTCAAAAATATTTCTGGTGTGAGTTTTTATTTAATATGCAGATTATTTTTTACTTGTGGTAAATGAAAATATTTTAAAATATGAGTATGCCTGTACTTGCACGTCTACTACTACCAGTAATGGCAAGCTTCGGCACACAATCGGTGACGTATTTTAGCCGATGATTGTATATCGGACTGTTTCTATTAACGTTATTTTTGTATATAATCCATTGTTTCAAATTAAAACTAGTATGCTTTACACGTTTGCAATTGGTTTTATCGTCGTTATCTCTCATAGTTTTCCAGTTAGAATTCATAAATTTTATAATTTGCGACTACTGAACATTACTATTTGTTGCATTAATAGCCAGCATAATCATTTTACTATACTATTGTCACTCTCCTTTCGCAAGTTTTTCCCCCCTCAAGACAAATATTTTTTTTCTGGTTTTTTATATGCATATATATATACAAATGCGATTATATACAAATTATATATATCATATATATAATTAATTCAACACTAAAATGAAATTTTTTTTAAAATCATAGGCACTTCAAGCACTTCATAAAAAATGCAACATTTTATATTCCTAAATAAATATATTAACATAAAATTCAATAAATTCTATAAAGCATGTTTATACAAATTACCAATTTTGGTGTTTTGACGGTCAATTATCTACACTTGGGATATAGGCTCGAAGGGGGCGGGGGCTCCGCGGGGTATTTCTAAGGGAACTTTACCCGTATTTACGCAAGGAAATTCAAGGTCCGAAGAAAACCACGGAAAACTTCTAACGATTAGGCCGACGGGCGCGATTGGGTTCGAGCCCAGCACCTCCACTCTATCAGCTTTGAGAGTAGAACTTCTCGACCGAAGGTGGGGCACAAATTATCAATATCGATAACAATAAACTTTAGCATTTTAGGGGTGTGTGGGGGGAGATTACCTTAAATTTAAACAAATTTAAAAGTAAAAAAAAGTAAAGAAAAAAAATTTGTTGTCTATTATAAAAGAACTAGCAAACCCCGCGGCTTTGCTCGCGTAATATTTGAAATATGCCAAGTGATATTTATATGTCTAATTTTTATTAAAAGATACTAACTAAATTTTTATTTTATTAAAAGGTCAGTATTCATTTCAGTATTCATTTGAAGATTTTAATTTTTAGAAACCATTTTCTTACATCTTAAAATTAACCATCATGTCAAATTCCAAGTCCTACCACCTCTCTCAACATAAAGGGCTATGTTGAAACAGGAACTGTCACCATTAATTTGCCAACATTAATTTTGAAATCGGTTTGTTATTTCCTAATATTCCACAGAAACGGAATTTAAAAACATTTTAAAGCCCTCTTTTAGAACGTTTGTTGTTCCTGTGAGCCCCAAGTGGTAGAATCACCGGCATAAAATATAGCCTGTGTAGGATCAGAGACTGTTACCATTATTCGCATTGATTACTTTTATAACCGGTTTATATTCCCTGAAATTGCATAGAATCGTAATTTAGAACTTTTTTAGAATGCTTTCTGCACCTCCCCTTCGCTTCACCCCTTTTTAATTCTAATTTATTTTCGACGTTCCTTTGAGGGCATTTATATTTTATAAGTAACTACCATGTCATATTTAAAGATTCTAGGCTTTTCAGTATCACAGAAATCGCAATGTAGAAAGTTTTTAGCTCCTGCAACCCTCTGGTGGTAGTGGAACAGACATAAAATATAGCTTATGTTCGAGCAGGTTCTATCACCAAAATTTGTCATTATTATTTTTTTAATCGGTTTGGTAATTTATAAGTTTGCTTAAAAGTTGTAATTTATAACGCTTTTCACTCACTTCATTTTTTTAAATTTGGAATTTTCTTTCGACAGTTCTTAGAAAGCAGTTGCATCTTGTAAGTAAATACCATGCCATACTTCAAAGTGTTTGACCCCTCAGTTGTGCAAAAAACGCAAATTAGAACATGTTTTGCTTTTCCAACCCTCAGATGGTAGTGACAGCAACATAAAGTATAACCTATGTTATACCAGGGACTGTCACCACTGATTTGCAACCATTACTTTTGAAATAGCTTTGGTATTTCCTTAGATTGAGTAGAAATCGCAATTTAGAACGTTTTTAGGACGCTTTTCGCGCATTTTCACCCCTTTTTAAATTTCCAATTTTTTCGAAACTGTTCTTAAAGATCATTTATATCTAATAAATATGTACCTTGCCTAATTTTAAGTTGCTAGCCCCTACCGATCACAAAAATCGAAATTTAAAACGATTTTTTGATCCTGCAACGTCTTGGTGATAGTGATACCGACATAAAATAGCGTCTATGTTAGAGCAGGGGCTGTCAGCATGAATTTCCTACCATTACGTTTGAAATCAGATTCATTAATCCTGAGATATTGCCGACAAATCGGCATTTAGAACGCTTTTCGCGCATTTTGCTCCTGCATCTCCTCTGGGGTATTGGAAACAGATATTAAATATAGCCTATCTTGGAGCAAGATCTGTCACCATCATTTTTGCACCATTATATTTGAAATCGGTTCAGTATTTCCTGAGATTGCATAGAAATCGCAATTTAGAAAGTTTTTTACAACGCTTTCTGCGCATTTTGACCCCCTGTTAAATTTCGATTTTTTTAGGAAATGTCCTTAGCGATCATTAATATCTTATAACTAACTACCATTCCGAATTTCAGGATTCTAGGCCCTTGCGTAACACAAAAGCCGCAATTTAGAACGTTTTTCTCCTGCACCCCCTTTGGGGTAGTGGCACCGACATAAAACATCGCCTATGTTGGAGCAAGTGTTGTCACCATCATTTTGACGTCATTATTTTTTAGATCGGTTTGGTATTTCCTGAGATTGTGTAGAAACCACCATTAGAACGTTTTTTTAGAACGCTTTTCGCGCATTTTCACTCCTTTTAAATTTCGAATTGTTTAAGAACTGTTCTTAGGAACACTTTATATCTAGTAAGTAGCTAATATTTCAAATTTCATATTTCTAGGCCCTTCGGTAACCCAAAAATCGCATTTTTAGAACGTTTTTTGCTCCTGCACCACCTTTCGGGTAGTGGTACCGACATAAAACATAGCCTATCTTGGAGCAAGCGTTGTCACCATTATTTTGACACCAATATTTTTTAGATCGGTTTGGAATTTCCTGAGATTGTTTTGAAACTACCATTTAGAACGTTTTTAGAACGCTTTTTGTGCATTTTCACCTCTTTTAAATTTCGAATTGTTTAAGAACTGTTCTTAGACATCATTTATATCTTATAAGTAACTAATATTCAAAATTTCATATTTCTAGGCCCTTCAGTAACGCTAAAATCGCATTTTTAGAACGTTTTTTGTTCCTGCACACCCTTTGGGGTAGTGACACCAACATAAAACATAGCCTATCTTGGAGCAAGCGTTTTCATCATCATTTTGACACCAATATGTTTTAAATCGGTTTGGTATTTCCTGAGATTGTGTAGAAACTACCATTTAGAACGTTTTTTAGAACGCTTTTTGTGCATTTTCAACCCTTTTAAAATTTCAAATTGTTTAAGAACTGTTCTTAGACATAATTTATATCTTATAAGTAACTAATATTCAAAATTTCATATTTCTAGGCCCTTCAGTAACGCTAAAATCGCATTTTTAGAACGTTTTTTGCTCCTGCACCCCTTTGGGGTAGTGGCACCGACATAAAACATAGCCTATGTTGGAGCAGGGATTTTCACCATCATTTTGACGCCATTATTTTTCAAATCGGTTTGGTATTTCCTGAGATTGTGTAGAAACTACCATTTAAAACGTTTTTTAGAACGCTTTTCGCGCATTTTCACCCCTTTTAAATTTAGAATTGTTTAAGAACTGTTCTTAGAAATCCTTTATATCTAATAAGTAGCTGATACTTCAAATTTCATATTTCTAGGTCCATCAGTAACACATAAATCGCATTTTTAGAACGTTTTTTGCTCCTACACCCCCTTTGGGGTAGTGGCACCGACATAAAACATAACCTATCTTGGAGCAAACGTTGTCACTATCATTTTGACACCAATATTTTTTAAATCGGTTTGGTATTTCCTGAGATTATGTAGAAACTACCATTTAGAACGTTTTTTTAGAACGCTTTTTGTGCATTTTCACCCCTTTTAAATTTCGAATTGTTTAAGAACTGTTCTTAGACACCATTTATATCTTATAAGTAACTAATATTCCAAATTTCATATTTCTAGGTCCTTCAGTAACGCAAAAATCGCATTTTTAGAACGTTTTTTGCTCATGCACCCGCTTTGGGGTAGTGGCACCGACATAAAATATAGCCTATGTTCTAAGTTGGACTAACACCATCATTTTGATACCATTACTTTTGAAATCGGTTTGGTATTTCCTGAGATTATGTAGAAACTACCATTTAGAACGTTTTTAAAACGCTTTTTGTGCATTTTCACCCCTTTTAAATTTCGAATTGTTTAAGAACTGTTCTTATACACCATTTATATCTTATAAGTAACTAATTTTCCAAATTTCATATTTCTAGGCACTTCAGTAACGCAAAAATTGCATTTTTAGAACGTTTTTTGCTCCTGCACCCCCTTAGGGGTAGTGGCACCGACATAAGATATAGCCTATGTTCTAAGTTGGGCGAACACCATCATTTTGATATCATTACATTTGGAATCGGTTCGGTAGTTCCTGAGCTTATCTCCGACAAATAAACAATTTTTACCTCTTTATAATAGGAGTATGATAACATGTTACCGAACTAAAATAAATAAATAAATAAATAAATATGACGATACTCCAACTGAAACCGGTTTTATGATAAAGTATGTGTGGCGATACCTTTCCAAATCAAGATAAATTTGAACATTAAAGCCATTTTGCTCAAACTAGATGTTTTTGACATTGTGCGCATCCTATTACCAAAACTAAGTAACATAGAAATTTTAAATTGAGAATTGTATTGTATCTTATATAACTTTATAACCTTTAGCTATTTTTAAGTAAGTACCTGTAAAATATTTATTTTCTTTTTAATTTTTATTGAAATTTTATCATAGATTTTGCGTTTGATTACCTGAAAAAAATATTTTCATCTGTAAAATTGATTATTATTTTAGCTTGAAGTTAAAGTACGATATTGTAAGAATATATACATTAAGTGGATACATCGAATATATTTTTATAATCCTGCACGCAACACATGTATGTCATTGAAAATCCTTAATTAATAAGTCTTAATTAAACTAAATTCTAGTTATGTATCATTAAAATTATATAAAGGAATACGTAAACAAAGATTTGTACAATTTATTCTAAAAAAGTTGTTTAGCTTAAAGAAATATTTACAGATAAAGCAATATCAAGCTGCTGTAGGTGATCTCCCCCCTACCCCTCACTTAATGGAATATAAATGTTTATTAAAATAATTATAAAATTTCAGAACAAAAATTTTACCCATACCAGTTTATCGACCAGAATATTTTTCGGGATAAGGCATAAAGGCTGAATAACTCCACCCACTTGTTAAAAGGAATATTTCTACCAGGTTTCGGAAGGCGTGCGAAACTTACATTAAACATTAACCCTCCGTCTACCAGACGGGTCCAATGGGCCCGATGGGTACATTCGAAATATTTATTCTAACCAGAAATTTCTTTAAAATAAACTAAATGTGTAAACCAGACAATAATGAGTTAAGTAAATAAGTTCCATAGTTTTAAATAAGAATTCTGATGTGCAATATTTTTATAAAACTTGAGTAAAATTTTCGGTAGTTCTAGGGTTAAAATAAAATTCACTGATATGGCATTAAGTGATTCCAAACTCAAAAAATTATTTAAATAACAAATGAATAATTTTTTTTACGATATCTAAGACATCTTCAATAATTGAATAAAATCTTTATAATATTTACCATTCATTCAAATTTTAATAAATGCAAAACATGAAATGAAAGGTGGCCCATTTCCATCTGCACCTGCAAGAAAAATAAGAGAGATAAAATCCAAATGAGGTTACTCCTTATACTCAAAATCTAGCTGTAGTCGAACAATGTGGATCGTTGGAAAATTTTTTTCAACTTGTCGTTGGCAACTTGTGGCCAGGCATTCCACTATCTGTAGCTCCTATCGTCTCCCACATCCCTCTCTTCACTTTCTGTAATCAGACTTGCGATTCCATCCAGCTACCACTGCTTCATTAAACATTTTTATGTAATATTTAAATACTTAGTTATTATTAGAATATGAATTAGCCAACTAAGAAAAAAAAACTGATAAATTCAAGACCATTTTTGCAGATTTTAATAAATCTAGTATTTACCTGGTTTATTAATATATTTATGAAAATCGTTTTATGCAAATGTGAAAGCTAATATGGCATATTTCTTGTTAAAAAAAAAAAAAAAAAAAAAAAAAAAAAAAAAAAAAGCAAAAAGGTGAGACAATCAGAACAGTTCCTTTTCTCAAATAGATCTAAATAAATATTGTTATTTAAAATAGAAGAAGAAATATCCAAAAAGGCTGAATTATTATCACTATTGTTTGATTTAGTCCAAGAGCTGTTAAACATTTTAGGGAAGGTATTTGAGGCACCCTGAAAATTTGTGCAACACTTCTTTTGTAATGCCTGAATACAAAATCGAATGTCTGGTTGAAGGGTCGTGGCCCAAAACCTGTGCCAGACAAAAAATGGCACTTGACACGTGTCTGGCACAGTTTTTGTGCCGACTAAAGTGTCTGTCATTTTCAAAATATTTTTTTCTAAGCATAAATATTATTGTGCCTCAATCTCAGCGTGCCTCAAATCCCTTTTTGCGTAGTGTCAAAAAATGGCACTTGACACGTGTCTGGCACAGTTTTTGGGCCCACTAAAGTGTCTGTCATTTTCAAAATATTTTTTTCTAAGTATAGACATTATTCTGTTTCAATCTCAGCGTGCCTCAAATAATCTTTTTTGGATAGTGTCAAAAAATGGCACGTGACACGTGTCTGCACAGGTTTTGGGCCACGATCCTTCAGCCAGACATTCGATTTTGTATTCAGGCATTACAAAAGAAGTGTTGCACAAATTTTCAGAGTGCCTCAAATACCTACTCAAAAATGTTCAACAGCTCTCCCACTAATTTATTTAACTTTAAAGAATCTGAGGCTGCCCTTTCAAATACCAATAGAAGAACCGCCATTTTTTGTTGTCAATATTTTGGGGGGTTTTGTTGGTGATATTATGGCGATGTGGAAACTTCGATGACTAGCTTGTTCTGGCAAACCTAGATTTTTCACGTCAGTGTTTTTTTTTTTTTTTTTTTTTTTTTTTTTTTTCTGTAGGACATTCAGTTTACTTTGAAATTTGTTGATGTAGCACGATGACTACTGTGATGTGTGATCGTAACTATAAGTAGTGATTTATCATTCAAATGATTTATCATTTTTTACATTCAAAACCTCATTTTTCAAAATAATATCTTGATTTACGTCTTAAAAAACGGAATTTTTGCTTTATATTCATACTTTTAATATTTTTTACGAATGTTCAATTTTTGCGTAAGCACGGGCAGGAACTTTTATGAAATGTGCGCTATTCAAAACCTTATTTTTGACATTAATTTCACAATTCAGGTTGTAAAAAACAAACTTTAGCTTCATTTTGATATTTTCAATATTTTAATCGCAGTATTTTTAAGTATTTATTATTCTTTTCGTTACGAAACTACCCCTTCCATATCTTTTTGCAGATAGCGTCCAGAGTTTGCTACCCAATCCACTTTTGTGTTTTTAATGCTTAAACAGTTGTGCACTGGTGCTTTTCACCAATCATTTTCTAATTTTTACAAATACTAAAAATGTTTAGTATCAATTTGACAATTTGTGTTGTAAATAAGTGAATTTTTGATTTATTTCAGTAGTAGCTTACTCTTTCGGCGTTGTCAGGTCCCGTCATGTTTTCCAAACGAACTGTGCATGGTTAAAACATCGATTTATATTAAACATTTCTTAAAACGTATCTCTCAAAGTGAACCCTTGAGATTGGCTTTCGCTGCCTTCAGGAACGTATATTGGTCATGCTAAGAAGTTTGATTCAAATAAACTTCTTTCTGAATAAACCTTTGGCACGATCCCCTGCCCATTGCACCGTATAGCAGCTATGTTGCGCGTGCGCCAGGAAATCTGAGGAGAAACGTAAACTGAGTTAAAAGAAACAAAATCCGTTAAAATCCGGCAGTAGAACCCGAAATAAAAATACGCGCTTCTGGCGGTGGAAAGTTGAATTAAAAGCTGTAAGACAATCTGAAAGCAAGTTGAATAATCCAAACCCCGTTGAAATCGGGCACATAGAACCTGACATAAGAATTCTTGCCCCTATCTAGTTATTTCTTGAATATTTGTACTGTCGCCGTCAGTTATTTGAAAAAATTTAAAAAAAATTACAAACCAATTTTTATAAAAATTGGATTTCGGATCCTCCCAAAAAATTCTAAATTTGCTCTGAAATTTTCAAATCGATATCTTGATTAGTTGTGTTAATTTTTGCAGATTACTGAAAATTGTCATTATCTTTTATTTTTAATAGAAAAACAAGTCTAGAAAATATTCTTTTTTTAGTTTAGGAAAAAAAAAATCTTTTTTTTTTTTTCTCGGGATTTTCTAATGATTTTTTAATTGCTGATTTTTCGAAATAAACATTATTGAAAAGATGACAAATTTTACTATATTTGGCGTAAAGATTGAAACTGGATCATTTTGATTAATGTAGAAGAATCGCCTCGAAACGTGAAAAGTGGCAAAAATCACATTAAAAATTAAATTTAAAAAAAACCTAATAAAATAAATTTCAAAATCAGGCTTCGAGGTGCAGAACTGCATACATAGAGGTACCTTCCTATCAAATTTTGTAGCTCTGTGTGCAGCGGTCTCTTCATAACGTTGTCAATAGACAAACCATCACACGCAAACTTCTTTCTCGTTATGCTCATAATGAAAATCTAATTAACATAGTTACCGATATACCTAAAAATATTTAACTTTCTATTGCAATTTACTGTACATTTATATTTATAATAAAAAAAAAGTTTACTGCGGTACTTGAGTATTTTGTGCTTAGTCCAGTTCCATATAATTTTTAATTATTTAAATATACCTTTGTTAAAGGTTATGTAATTATTGTGAAATAAAAAATGACACAAACTTAAAAATAATTCCTTATTATTTGAAATTCATCATTAATATAAAAAAAATAAATCAAAATATTTTTCAAAATAATAATAAGGAAATCTGAAAACATTGAAAACAGATGTCGAAGTCATTAGCGAAGCCTGAATTTTCCGAGAAAAAAAATAAATCAACCAAAACTTCCATGGGATGTCAATCTGGAAGACACGACTTGTTTTTTTTTTTTTTTTTTTTTTTTTTTTTTTAATTTAGACTTCAGAAAGCCATATCACCTTTTTATTAAATTTCGTAATGTCATATTGAAATTCCAATTGAAACCTTTGGGTTGTACAGCAAATAAATCGAAATTGCATAGCTGGCAACGTTTACCCTTTTTTGTTACCACAGAAATTTAACAAAAGTTTTTGTATTATTCATTCGGTACATATCGTCGATTAAATAAGACAACATTTACTGTTGAATTTTAGTGGTGAAGAAAAAGTGTAAAAGTTAGCAGCTGTGGAAGTGTATGTTAATATAAGGCATAAAAATTCAATAAATTGGTAATGATTTGTCAAATTTAATTTATGCAGGGGTCGTACTTGTCCTGTAATTTCAAGAGTAGGAAATTCTTTGGTACCAGTGTTTTTTTTTTTAATAGAAAATCTATTCTGAAATAAGGCCAAACTTCGCGCGTTTAACCCTTTCCGGCGCGGTGTCCTTAAAAAAAGACACGTAATTTTAATTCCAAAACTGACAAACGGCTCCAACAATATTTAACTAAAATTTTCTTATTATAATGTACATGAAGATAAGCAATTTCGAATTTTCTAATAAATTCGTTTATAAATTGCGGTGTCAGTCCATTCTTTCATCAGTTTATAAACAGAATTACTCCGCGCCGGTAAGGGTTACCCCAGATTTATTTTTCTATAAAAAAGTATTGATATTTGTGCTGAAAAATTCCCTGAAGCGTACGACCCCTGATTTATATGAAAATACCGGTTAACAATGTGTCAGATAAACATAACATAAATATTTATAACATATATAATAATTATTCAACTTTGATTATCAAATATTAATCTATTTTTTTAATACACGTAATTTTTTAGAACACACTGTAAGGAGAAAAATATAGAGAATAAGGTAACTTAACCGCTATCCTAATCAATGAGACCGCTTCTTAATAATGTCAAACAACCGTTATCTATAAAAAAAAAATTGAATGACTGAAAAGTTTGCTGCAATTTTTTACAGTGCAAAATACATCTATTTCCTGCATTGTCCACTATTAAAATAATGAAATTATTTTGAAATTGTTAATGTAATTGAAATAATTTTTATTAAACTTCGGATATTCATATTCTTTACTATTTTATATTTATTTTAAAAGAATTTAGAACGATTTATATAAAGCCTCCAGATGTGAACTATTCTTGTTATATTGATTTTTAACAAAATTGTCAATATCATTGTCAAACATCTCAAAATACTTTGCTATTGAATCTGTGTGACTTCGGTTCCGAAGTTCATTAAAATCTAATGTTTGTATAATAACTATGTCTAGATGTCCCGCAATCCCATGGACATGAAAAATATTTCCAATATTAACATAACTCACATTGTTACAGCAACAAATAAAGTATCTATCAATATCAGTAAAAAGCATGTTTTCTATAGTTGAAAAGGGTCTAGCCGGATAAGCATAGCGAAATGGTCCCCATGGCCGATGTTTGAAATAACACGTGTGATAATAAAGCTTACTATGAGAATACAATATAGAGTGTTTTTTATTCTCTGACCTTGCACTGTCCTTGAGGTAATCCGGAAAGTACGCGTCGGCGCCACTATTTTTCAAACACGTTTTTCTCAAAAAATATAAAATTTAAAAAAAAAATGAAACCAATGACAATTATGGAAAAATAGTATATATTTTTTTGACATTTTTGCACAATTTTTAACATAGAAAAATAAACAAGAATATTTTTTTAAATGTAATGTTTGTTAAAATCTAATGTTTGTATCAATAAATATGTCTAGGTTTCCTGCAATCTTGTGGATATGAAAAATATTCACACAATCAACATAACTCACGTTGCTACAGCAACAAACAGAGGATGTATTAATATCAGAGAAAACAAGTTGTCTATAGTTGAAATTTTTGATACCTAGAGATTTATTATAACTTTAAGCAGCAGAAATTAAAGTCTTTAATAAGAAAAAAAAATCAAAATTATCTCTATTAATACTGTTAAAATTCAAATAATCAGAAAACTTTTGCTGAAATTTAATCGTAAAACAAATCATATTTTTAGCAATCTTCTCGTTGGCAACTTGAAATTAATCTGATCAAAAATCAAATACTTAAAAGTATATATTTTTTAATTGAGTTAAAAAACAATCATTCCAATTTCTTTAACGTTTTAATTTCCAATTTAAAAGCTTCAGCTTTAACCATTTTCATATTATAGATAGAACTACATTTATCTTCCAAGTCTAATAACATAACATTAAAAATAATATGATTAACATTTTTGCTCAATTTATGAGAATCGCTTTTGTTTCTATTTGTAGCTTTTAAAACGTTATACTTATTCAGCAAGTCATAAATATATATTTTTTTTTCTTTAATTAAAGTATTCTATGTAAAAGTTTAAACAATTCTGAATTTAAACGAGTAATCATTCTCCTTTGACAATAAGTCTCTTTATCTTCCACATTTTCTTGAATCTCTGTTATGATGTTACTAAAAAAAATGTAGCCTGAAATGAAGATTTTCAATTGTAGAATTAGCTTTATTTTACTTGTAAGTATTGGATCTGTGTTGATTGATTCTTTAATGTAATTACACTTCTGTTTGACCGATGTAACACTGTCGTGAATGTAGATCTTTGATTAGCGTTTTGTAGTCACTATCAATCATAAAACTACCAGAGTGTTGTCTCTGTCACGGACTAACCTTTCTGTATGTATGGATTTCTTAGCTTGCGAATTGTTTCAATTCCTGAGAATTTGATATAGTAATCTAAAGCTGCCTGCCCCGCCCCCTGAATATTAGTATTGAGCTTTGACTTAAAAATCACGTCTTCCGAAGGCGGATTTTTTTCCAGCGTAAGTCTGGTTCTTTGAACTTTGGTACGAACAATAATAATAAAAAAATATATTATTTTGTTTCGCTTTATTTTTCTGAGATTAAAGAAGTAAAAGAAATGTTTCATAAAATACTGGTGTCGAAATACATACTTTACATACTGAACATACGTTAAAAAAATCGCCTTCAGCAGACGTCATTTTTGTGTTAGCGCTCAGGACTAGTAATAGGGGTGGTGGCTAAGTGTTATGGTTTCATATTAATTTTCTATTAATTTTATTCGTTGTATTAATGTTTAAACATCGTGCTTAAAGAAATATTTTAAATTTGCTCGATGCATCATTCTATAGCCAGTTCAAATACCATCGGTATGATTTCTGTAAAATAAAAAAGCCTTCTTTCTTCTTTTGAGATATCGTTCTTCAAAAAACATCAAATTACTTCTTAACGAACTCTTAATTTGTAAATATCAATACAGTACAAAGTCTAAAGTCCGGAAACTTCGGGACTTTACTAAGTCTGAACTTCGGATTTTTCCGAACTTTGGGTCATCAAAAATATTGCTTTTCCAAAAGAAAATTCACTACTTAAAAAGGCAAAATATGACGTTCATATATTAAAAATTACATATAACAACTATTAATACTAAATTAAACAATCATTTTCATTAAATAAATCCTAACAAAATAAAAAGTAAAACAGAAACATTTATTTAAGGCTGTTCTCAAATCTAAAAGAGCAATTTTATGACAAAGTTTTAATTTATTTTTGTTCGGAGATGCATGAAAACTAGCTGGTGTTGTTGAGAAACTACGCAATCGAACTGTGTTTTCCGTTTCTTTGCAAATGCAATAGATTTTTCACAAAATATAGCCAAGGTGGCTTTTTAAAACGAATTCCCGAGCGAAAGAAGAATAACCACCCAAGGAAAGTTGAAAAAGTCTTTGTCACGTGATCGAAATCGCTCACCCAATAGGTAATTTATTTATCAAAAAATGGAAAACACAGTTCGATTTCAAATCGCTTCCATAGTCTGGCCTTCCAATTTTATATCTTTCCGTGAAAAAATGAATTTGTAAATGTGTCAAAAGGTTTTGTGCTTCTTGAGCAAAGCAGTTAAGAACAGCCTTAAGGGAACATACAATTAAAGAACAAATTGTAATTTTCTTAACTATTGAACATTTCAGTTAATGTGAGCTGCTTTTTTAACTTAGGTAAGAAGTTTTTCTTTCCTTCTGTCCATAGACATGAGTTAAGATTCAGTAATAAAGCTTCTTTGCTCTAGACCCTTTTTTGTTTCAACAATTTTGATTTTTCACTTCTTTTTTAATACAGCCCCTGGAAAGTCCGAACTTTAGACTCTGTACTGTATTACTTAGAGCACTCCCAGATAGCACGAACATTAGCAGCTAGTTTGATTTTTACTGACATTATCTTGCCGTGACAAATTTGAATTGAGAAATTCGCAGCAAATTTCCCGCAAGCAACATCACCCATTTGCATGAGTAGTTTGTTGTGAAACTGATGACAAGACTGTCTTTAATTCACGAAAGTGACGAAAGCAAAAAATCCCTCTGTTGAGAGAATAGACAATCAGCACATACGCAGAAAATGCAGAAATTTTATTCGGTTGGGACTGCTTTTTCTAAATGCTAAACTTATGAAATACCAAAAAAGGCTCGTATTCAAAAGTACAAATATTGCCTTAACTTGTTTCTGGTGATGAAAACAATGCATGCACCTTCTGACGGTGTGTTCGGATCAATAGACATGATCAGGTCTATGGACCCCTCCGAAGGGGTTTAACATATAGTGTAACAGTTGTAAACAGTTAGTGGGGCGTGGAAACATTATTTATTACTTTGCAGTAAGTTTGCATTATTTTTGATAATTTGTTTGCCGTTAGTTTGCAATAAATTTGATACAGCATGAATTTAACTTGCACGACCAGTTAGCTGCAAGTTCAAAGTGTGGGGAATTCGGCATTTGCGTTATCTTGCTGCAGTCTTGTCATGAACTTTCAGTCTTGTCATGCTGAGCTTGCTGCAACTTTGCAGGTTTTCAAGGCAATACTGCTGCAAATTAAAAATGCTATCTGGGCTGCTTCTTTCCACCAAAAAAAAAAAAAAAAATCGTTCTTTTGCAACTAAAATTTCAGTTAAATATTTTTATATACGTATACGGCGTGTTCCAAAATTCTACCGACAAATTAGGAGAGGTGATAAAAGACATAAAGAGGATGAAAAATTGCTGAGGTCGCAAACCATTTATTGAGTCAAAAATGTTATGTGTTTCACCTTAACTGAACTCAAGTTGACGGTAATAATAATGAAAAAAATAAAAACAAAGTGCAAAGATATAATTTGTTATATGTGAAATGTTATAACATCGTGAAAAATTCTAGAAAACAGGGAGCTCAAGCAATCGATGATACCGTATAAACTAGTAATCGCAGTCAAAATGTCGAGCGTCAAGTGCATACTGCTGTTGCGTATAATGGAAACTTCTGCCACTTTTTTTTATATTATCACATTTACAACAAAGGCGAGAATGTCTATCAAAAGTTTTATTATAACGTACTTCAGTTTTCTAAAAAATTATTACCTTCAACTCAAGTTCAATTATGATGAAATACCCTGTATTTGTGACTAAATAAGTTGTTTGCGACACCATGACACCATGCGACACACCTAAGGGAATTTTTCATCATCTTCATGCCTACTATCACCCCTCTGAATTTATCTGTCGAAGTTTGGAACACTCTGTATAATTTTAAATATTTTTTTTTTAATGTTTCTTATTGGAAACCGATACGAAAAGTATCCTTCGAATTTCTGACGCTCTCCTTTTTAACACTTTCCATTTAAGTTGAAAAGTGTTTATGCATTCGGTTTGTCCGTCTGTCCACGCTTTAACTCCCGTAAATATACTCGGATTTTCATGAAATTGATAAAGGTTAATTAGGGTCACCAAAGCATGTTTGGTATTGTATATGAAGTATGTAGAATTAATCGTTCATTTACAGGGGCACTCAAAAGTATTCCACTCCATTGTAGTATATGGGGGAAAATCGTTTGCAGAGTATTTTAAAGACATTACGCTATTTCGAATGTATTGAAACTGATATAAATCAGTGGATTTCACTACGATCACGTTAGAAAAGGGCATTCATAGCACTGTTTATTCATTTACAGGGACACATAAAAGAAATCAGTTACAGTACAGTAATGTCTTTCAGTAATAATTGCAGGAGTGTACGGTTTAAAATTCGGTATGCGCTTTTAAATTTAATTATTATTATTATTTTTTTTTTTTTTGCATCTTACTCGTTATATATAAATTCTATACCTCAGATACAGGGCTGTACAAAAGTATTCACGTACCGTTCTCCTTATTAGAGGAAATTGCTGAAGGTAAATTTTCAACTGAAGTATATGTATCTCTTAAGTGAACAAAATTTTGGCATGCATGTAGTTAATAGATTCAAATCTAAATATCACATAAAATTTGGATAATTTTCTGATTGTGGATGGGAACAGCTGAAATTAGATTTTGAAATGTGTTATGTGTTTCCATATGATTGAATTAGACGTAATATTTAAAACTTTTAACAGTTTTAACATTATGTAGAGTTTTGTTACATTATTCTGAATGTGTGGGAAAGTGTTTCATAATCTATGCCTGACGCGTGATTTTTTTCTTTCTTGTTTCTTTAACTGAGCGTCTTGGAGTGGAGCGATTAAACATATTCTTGGATTGTGGTTTTAGAGATTACATTTCTGAAGTGGGAATAAATTTATCTAGAACAAGTACAGCGAGGTTTCTTGACGTGCTTCTAAGTAACATCCTCTAAGAGACAAGATTCAACAGATCCGCCAAATGAATGTTATGACACTGTAATTTTATACTCAATCGGATGCTTGAATACATAGGGCAAAGAGCTATTTAGTAAAAACACCTTTTTATTAATTTGCATTTTCATGTTTTACTGCAATATTTAACTATTTAATAATCATAGTATTATTATTGTTATTTTATTAACCATTTGGAAAAATGGTTATTGTTCTCGTCAGGGTAGGAAATCAA
The DNA here is from genome assembly GCA_963932465.1 of Maratus speciosus. Classification (NCBI taxonomy): domain Eukaryota; kingdom Metazoa; phylum Arthropoda; class Arachnida; order Araneae; family Salticidae; genus Maratus; species Maratus speciosus. The sequence continues at coordinate 254,662,691 of OZ010799.1, forward strand.
AAGCATATCTGAAGTTTTTGATTGGTTTAATCTGCAATTTATTCGTTTTCTGATTGGTATATACAGTAATCTGTATTTCCCTTTAACTTTCAACAGAGATGGATACCTTCTGTTGCCACTATGACAAAAAAGTAATAAGAACTACAAAAAAAAAAAAAAAAAAAAAAAAAAAATTAATAACTCAGAAACAAACTGAGATACAGCTTTCAAACAAATTACATTTAAAAGTACATTTTTTTTTCTCTATACGACGGTGTAAAAAGTAATAGTGTGGGATGTTTAGAAGATTAAGAATGAAATTTCATTTAAAATGGGTCGTCAGATTTCTTGGAAATCTGACGATGGAAAAGCCTTTTCCCGAACAGCCAATGAAATGCTTGGAAAATACGTAAGTTTCAGGTGGATAATACGTAAGAGTCGCAGGCGATTTTTCTTGCTTGGAATTTTTACGTGTAATAACACTATTAATGTTTAATTCATGGCGTACGTAATGTATGATCAACTCCGTGCGATTTTTTATGTCTTAAATTTTAGTCTTTGAAAAAATCATTTTACAAATGGTCGTTATAATTTGTTAAATTGCTTTTTTTATTTTTTTTTTATTTACTCTCTAAGATGAGGAAAGGAAAAGCGGTCAAATCTGGGAAATAATTTTAAATGAATTTGATAAAAAAGTGGAAATTAAGGTTTTCGATTTTTGAAGTGTCCACTTCTCTGAGAATGAATTTTGTGAAATGTAGATCTCTGATGATGAAATTATAACATAAAAACATAATAATACTTTAATCCAGTAGTGCCAACTTTTTGAAACTATTGGGTGGGCTCAAACATTTTTGAGTAAAATAACACACATAATTTTTCCCTTAGGGCAATTCCATTGCAACAGACTAACATTTCATAGAGGAAAAAATGATTTACCTTATTTAAAAAATAGTAATCAGGTAATTAAAAGATGTCTACAATTAATATATGATATTATAAGATAAATTAATATAGTTATTATGAATAAATTATTTAATGTGAATAATTATGATTAAAAAAGTGGTATTGTAACAGACAAACAGGAATTATCATGCTTTTCAGGCATCTTAATGTTTAACTATACTATTTATAAAATAATATACTATTTATTATAACAAAAATGTATTTCCATTCTGAGGCAGTTCAGAAGCATACAACTTCCACAAAATTTGACTGTTGCCACAATATAGTTATGAAAAATGTGTAATATTACCTGTAACAGACCAACATTCAATATGTAATAGACAAACAAATAGGCACATAAAATGAAGCCATGCTGATTTTAATGGATTTTATTGATTTTGACTATTCAACCTTTTATAAAATACATTGGAAATACGAAACAATATAAGTTTAATACTATCAGACAATATGTGTATTACCTATTGCATGTAAAAAATAAAATACTAAAAATGGCAACACTGACTTGGAATTGCCCATTAGTGTGCATGTGTGTGGAGAGGGAGAGGGGAGGAGCGAATGACTAAAGATGATAACCAGAAATTAAATTGTTTTTTCTAAGCAACTTTTTAAATTATTATAATTTAATTATAATTTTATAAATAATTTTATTAAATTATATTCTTATAGGTTGTTCCTTATAAATACATTAATATCTATTTTAAATAAAATTGGAATTGCTAACCATTGAAAGTGCAAAAAACTAAGTGTCAAGAAAAGCATACAATTTAGTCACCTAAGTGCTTTATCAATTCAAGACATCAAAATAGATTGCAAAAAATGCAGGAAATCTGTTTTCGTGCATACATCCGCTGAAGGGATTTTCAGTGCTGCTGTTGTAATTAATGTCCTTACTATTTAAAAAAAAAAAAAAAAAAAAAAAAATATTTTGAGAACGTTAATAAAACCAAATTTCATTTCAGGGATTAAATAGATATAAAAAATCAATCACGAATTAAATCAATTGAAAATTGGTGGGCGGAGTGATCAAATTATTAGGTGGGCACGCGCCCCATGGGCCCATATAAGTTGGCACCACTGATACTATCAACATAATTATAATATATAAGTACACTAATATAAAACGTAATAATAATGTATTAACAATATTTGGTATATTTCCCCTTTTTTTATCACACAATAGTACAATAATGTTCTTTTTGGCAGTTCTTTAAATTAAAATGGTGACTTATGGGAACATTTAAATAAACAACATATACATAAGCATCTGTCACTTACCATGTTTTAAATAAGAAAGCTGAAAATCATAAAAAAATTCAATATTATCCACGCTTTTACTAGCACGTATGTGCTGCGTACAACGAAGGAAGATAGATGGCTGCCAAACAAACAAGTATTGAAGGAATTTCTCGGTGGAAAAACGTGGTCTTCCCCGGTTGTTTTCATGTAGAATGCGCGCGCTGCTTCATACTTCATCCTGTAATGTTTGCTTTCCTCTTATGTTGAAAGCGCCTCGAACTTACAAGGCAGCCTCCAGATGGCGCAGTTACGTCTTTTTAGGGTTTCGTTCATCTCACGAAACCCTATTCGTCTCGCTCCTCTGTCTGTCTGTCCGTCTGTCAGTCACAGAGCCCGTTCTCAGAAACTATACATGTTAGAGACTTGAAATTTTGGGTACTTATAGCTGAACACCTCACATCAAACAACAAATCATATAATTTTGAAAAAGTTGGTAATTAACCGAATTACGCGCTAATTAACTTCTAAAATTAACCAATCCACCTTTTTAACGCAAATTCAAACGGACTTTCTCGAAATCATCCGTGTTTCTCCTAAGGGTTGCCAGTAAAATCAGCCGAATGCACGGTTACCACGGAGGAAATTAAGCCGAAAAATGAAGTGGAGATTTTAAAGCAAAATCGTATATCAGAAAATATTGGTCCGAGAAATTTGTAAATGGAATAGACAGACGCAGAAAAAAAACTACTTTCATTTGGTATAAAGTTAACATTTCTGCGATGTGTATAAGTTAAAATATCCACTAAAAATCGATCGATAAAAATTTAATTTCTTTAATTGGAAAGACAAGGAAATAAAAAGATTTCAATTCGGCGGGAAAGCAGGTAGACATGACGACGCTGCGGTTTTCCATAATAGCATATTTTAATACGAAATTTTAACTTTTTAAATATTAAATTTTTTGATTAAATTTTTTGGCATCCCGATGTCAAATTTCTCGCTGATTTCATTGATACCCATATCTAAGTCCTATCTTAATTACAAGCTGAAATATTAATTATTATTTAATTAATCGGTTTATTCCTATCAAATGCGTCGATTAAAGTGAAGAGACGCGCTTATTTAACCACGAATTAACTGAAATTAGGAAATCTAATAATTTGCCTGGGCTTTTTGAACAGCGATATGAGATAAGTATAACTCATTCATCATCAGAAAGTTTACTTCATACCACTATTTTCTAATAGTAATTTCAGGAAATATTTTGAATTATTGGTTACCCAAAATTACCCAAAGCCCTTTTGGTTAAGACCGCCACTCAGTCTGTTTGAAACTTTAAGATAGTTTATAACGCATAGAAAAAAGTGTAAAAAAGAATGGAGTGTGATATTTCGAGGAGGGGGGGGGGGGGAGAGCTAGAATTATTTTTAAAATTTTAGCGTTTGTTACCGCAGCAAATATTTTAAATTCTTGTTTAAGGCCGCCACCGTCCCGACCCATCTATCTACGGAAAGATTGCGTAAAGGAGTTTCGTTCAGATATGCTTTTGTTAAGAATAGAGTGCATTCCCTGGTGGTGGAATGTGGAACTAACATAACGCGATTTTGTTAAAATTAGGAAATCTAACAAGTCGATCTGTTTGAAACTTTAAGATATTTTATAACACATAAGATAAAGTGTAAGAAAGAATGACACGCGAAATTCCGGAGAGGGGGGGGGGGGGGGCGCTAGATTTCTATTTAAAAAATTAGCGTTTCTGACCGCTTTAGGGGACTTTTTGAGGGAGTCCTGAGATATATGCTACTTATTTAATATAAAATTGTCTAAAGATAAGTTACCACTATTTCCTAATAGTAATTTCAGCAAATATCTTAATTTCTTATTAAGACCGCCACCACCTCGAGTAACATATCTACTTATAGGTTGTTTAACGGAGTTTCCTTCCGATACAGTTTTGTTAAGAATAGAGTGCGCTCCCTGGTGGTGGAATGTGGAACTAACATTTTTGTTAAAATTAGGAAATATAACAAGGCGATCTGTTTGAAATTTTACGATAGTTTATAACACATTAGAAAAACTTTATAAAAAATAGCGCGTGAAATTTCGGGAAGGTGGGGAGAAGGGGAGGGGCAAAATATTTCTTTTTTGTTTCATGCCGTTTCAGGTGCGTTTTTTGATGGAGTCCTCAGATACATGCTACTTATACTTTTTAAATATAAATATGTCAAAAGTTAAATTACCACTATTTCCGAATAGTAATTTCAACAATTATCTTAAATTCTTGCTGAAGACCGCCACCCCCTCGAGTAACATATCTACTAATGGGTTGTGTAAAGGAGTTTCGTTCAGATACGCTTTTGTTAAGAATACAGTGCGCTCCCTGGTGGTGGAATGTGGAATTAACAGACCGCGATTTCATTTAAAGTAGGAAATCTAACAATTCAATCTGTTTTAAACTTTAAGATACTTTATAACACACGATAATAAATTATAAAGAAGAAGGGCTCGTCGCATTTCGAGGAGGAGGGGGGGGGGTTGAGGGAGGTGCGCGAACAAAATTAGGAAATATAACTGGACGATCTGTTTGAAACTTTAATATGGCTTATAAAACATAACATAAATTTTTAAAATCAGGCCGCGTCAAAAATCATGGTGACCAATTGCCCACTCCCCCCCAAGGGGGGCACTTTTCTAAATTTGGCAGATACCCGTCATGTGATATATCGTAGCATTTTGGGGGGGGGGGCGAACAAAATTAGGAAATATAACAAGGCGAATATGTTTGAAACTTTAACATAGTTTAGGATGTGTTTGCCAAAATTTAGAAGGTATTCCATGGCGATAAATCTACTGGACGTTTTGAAAGAAAGCGTTTTGAAAGGAATATTAAACGAAACCCTTTGTGCGATGTAGGATCACACTTACCCACTTGTTTGAAGTTGCGTTTCCTATCCTAGTGTAGTTACTATTCCATTTCTTTGCTTGTATGTAGGTTATAGTTTATGAGCAGGCTGCCTGGTGTACCAATATATTTAAGAAAAATACTTTTAAAATATAATAAATAATTTATTTTTTTCAATAGTGGTACAGTTTGATATAAATTAACTTACTAGATTTTTTATACTTTGTTGATCACGTATAATCTGCAAATCTTCCCTTTTTTTTAGTGAGATAATTTGAACGAAATGTTTAACACGTTCACGCCGACGCGATGGGTCACACTCGACTGTCTCAGAGCTGCCAAGTCTCCGGCTTTTTGGATACCAGTATTTTAACACAGAAAATGTTTTATTTAATTAGAACAACTGGGCGATTTAAAAAGAACAGCATTTTCTCTAAAATAATAGTGGTGTTCAAAAAGCCGGAGTCTTGACAACTCTGAGACAGTCGAGTGTGACCCACCGCGCCGGCGTGAACGTGTTAAAAACCGCAATTCGAAACAGAAATTTAAATTTATATGTGAAATAAATAAGTACTACATATTTTAGAATCTATCAATAGTTATACATACTAAAAAGTTAGGTAATATAATTAATTGTTAATTCCAGAGAATGGAATTGAAAATAGGAAATTTTATAAGTCTCATAAAATAAGTTCAAATAAATAAAATATATACATATATTTTCTTACAAACTTTTTATGCATAAAAATTTGCATGGGCGGAACTAAGGATTCAGAACACGCGTTTGCTTATAAAAGGACAATGAATCGTAGTAGAAACCAACATTTTTCAAGTATAATAATAGAGCGAAACTTGGTAACGAGAAAAACTCAGTTGAGTGTTTCTGTTCTGCCCTGCGAGTCATAAGTGGGCAGTGGGCGTGGCAATGTCGTTTTAAATATTGTTCTCTGAGAATACATCAATAATTTTAATAAACAAGAGTATAATTGTAGAAATTTTTCAAGCTTTTATTTATGAGCATTAAAAAATTGTTCTTGCTGTATACGTGTTCCTCAGAAAAATCTTATTTTTTGAATATTTAAGAATAGTATAAAAAAAGATGGAAGGGGGGGGGGGGTATGTTACAACGGAGGTATGATAGATAAATATTATTTTAAAAGAATACCGATATTAAACATAAAAAAAGCAATATTTAGCAATTTTTGAAGCTGTATAGTGAAAAGCTGATTTTTGAATATAGTTCTTTGTAATTTATTAAGAATCTTGTCAAATCCAAAGGAGTCACTTTCAGACAAATTTCTTAATTCATTCTTGCTCAGAAACGTATAAAATAGGTAAGTATTCTTACTAAGAAACTGCGTAATCGAATAACGTTTTCCTTTTTTTGATAAAGGAAAAATATCGTTAAGAAGGTACAATTGACTTTTGAATCGAATTTTCCAATGGCACTGGAAAGAAGAAAAAGCGGGCGTCACATACAGAAATCGCTTATAACTCAAAAAGTAATTCATTTATCAAAAAAATGGAAAATGCTATTCGTTTCTAAATTGTTTCAATGACATACATGTTAATTTTATGGCTTTATAGTTAAAAATGCGTCAAAACATTTGGCAGAAAATTTGCCGTTGTTGAGCAGGAAATTTGAAAATCTGCTTAAAGTAATTCCAATGATTTCTTTATAGTTGTTACTATTCTTACAAAGCCTATTGCCTGCCTGAACCAGTATGGGAACAACTAAGTCCAGTTACGGCCCGGCTCAACTATAACCCCTGGGGACGAGCGACACGTATACGTGCCGGAAATAGGCCTAATGATACTCGTTTATCCTCATCAGTAAAATTTTACTGTAAAATTTGCCTTATTCAATCCGAACATTTTCCCGATTTCAATAGGCACAAACTTCTGTTTTTTAAAACCGGTACCAAAGTAATAAACATTTCGTAAAAGGCTCCCGTCGCGAAGGGGTTAAAGGAGAAAAATAGTGTAAGCTTTATCCAGGCCCAGCCCGAGTCTGCTGAAAAAAATTAAGCCTTGACTCAGACACAATGTAACACAATTAAAATATTTTAATAACAATGTTAATATTATTAAAATATTCTCTGATGAAGAGCTTGGAAAAGCTTGTAAGTACTAAGAATTTTTAAATGAAATGTATATTTTTAACATGTACCATCTCTTTTATTATTTTAGTCACCTTTTAAGTAAAACAGTGAACTTTTTAAAGTTCATATAATATATTTCATGAGTTCACCATTTTTTTATAAATAAATTATCGAATTATATGCAATTTTGATTATGTAACAACTGATTTTTTTCCTCTCTCTGGGTAGTTTTTTCCCCTTTCGTCCAGGAATTCGGTTCGAAATGCCAACTTTCACTGTATTTTCTGAAATATCTTTTACGCTTACCAAAAATAGAAAACGTCTTTCGATTACATAGTTTTTGAATAACATTTGCTTATTTCAAGTGTTTCCGAACAAAAATGAATTAAAACTTGTGTCATAAAGTTAGTTGCTCTTTTGGATTTGCGAACAGTCTTATATTTCGCTTATCGTAAAGTCGTATTCATTTAAAATTATTCATGTTATCAGCTTCGTCTAAAATTTTTATATCGGACCAGTATTTAATAAACTGTTTTGATTCTGCGCTTTCAGCGCTTGGCGAAAATTTTTCGCTCTTCGCCAAGAAATGGGGTAGTAAGTAACACGCGAACCCTCCACCAATTGTGTTTCCTTGTACCTCCCTCACTTTTGACCTTTGGAAGGGGGGGAAGTAATTAAATCGAGCTGGTTATAGTATCACCAGGTTGTGTGTCCCATATGATTACTTTCTTGTTTCTTATAATTTATTCAAGCGTCTTCGTCATCATCAAATTCCTCTGCGCAATTTCTCGTGTGCAGGTCTGTTTAGGAGCATGCGTCTGTTTCACTCGGTTTGTTTACTCTTTCTTCGTAGGAAGCGGTTTGTGGATCATTCGAGGCTACAGCCGTGCAGCTTTAGGCCTCAACCCCCACCCCCCTTCAAGTTCAAGTTCAAGTTCAAGTTCGTAGGAAGCGGTTTTACACGCGATCGCTTGTATTAATGTCTGTACATTAATTTGAAACAGTTCTTCGAATTTAAAGTTATACAATTTTCAGTTGTACAAGTACTTCTGTTATAATAAGCGCTAATTATGTCATGAAAAATATAATACTATTTTAAAAAGGTAGCCCATTTGTTTTCATTTTCGGTACTAAGTGGTTAACATATTTTTATGCCGTGTTCTCACATTTTTTGCAATTGACTTTAATATATGAGGGTAGCTAAAATAATTAAAACAACGGGTATGTACTGTTACATCTCCACAGTGTATATATATATATACTTGTAACTTTTACTGGTACTATAAACGTATTCACTTTATATCTGAAAACTTTAGCTTGTACTTTATTTGCAGTAGTTAATTACCGTATTAGTTTTCCAAAACAATTAATTTGTGTTACTTTTGCGTAGTAGTTTACTTTTCGGAAGGCTTATTCTGTTATTTTTTTTTCCCTTGATTCAAATAAAAACTTGTATTGTTTGAGCCTTGCTTACTTCTCACACCAAGTATTTCACACACACATCTAGTTTATTTTCACTGAACCATGTTTTACTTTATTCCCTTATCAAATGAGCATAAATTATCGTAGTCTTTTATTTATTACCTTATAAGCTTTCATATAGTTAAAATGTTCTTTTAACATAAGATATGGATTTTTTTTTCTAGTATAAAAAGAGGAAACGATATATATACAGTAAAACCTCCCTAAAGTGATCACGTTCCATTCCAATAAAAATTGATCGCTCGGGGAATTTAGAAAAACACCGAATAGTCCTCAACAACGGTGTTATCCAATCATGTATGTGTGAAGAGAAAGATAAGAAAATTAACGAGCGTCTGGGGAGAGAACGACTGCTAACAGTAGAACTTAGAAAAAATTCTCCTTCCTTTTCAGCTGTGGAGAAAAGGGGAAAACTACTGCGTTATTCCCTCACCCTTATGTTGCTTTTCCTTTTTGCTTGCATTTGTTATTCGATTATGGAAATTGTTAAAATTATAAACAGCGAAGAATAATTTGAACAACACAGCAAAAAATAAAAAATAATAACATCGAAATTGCAAAAAATGAAATGTTTTCAAAAGGAAATAATTTTTCAAAAAATAGAATTATAGTAATGGCTGTTATTTATCTGAAAATCTTTTGTTAGATAAATCTGATATAATATTTTTATAGCTTCATATTTTATTATTATTATATTTTAATATATTTTTGTAACAGACTTAAAAAATAAGTAGTTTTGTCCATTCTGGAGTATTTTTTATAGATAATATATTTATTCGAAAATAGTACTCATCATATCCTACCTTTTTCTTTTGTGTGTGAGGGGGTGGAGGGTAAGCTTGTGTAAAATTTTACAGTTAAAGGATTTTTGTAACTTTTGTACTTCTTTTTTTTAATATTTTATAATATTTTACTGACATATTATTAAATGGTTTTATGAAGGAAAAAGACTTAATAAAGGAAAAATTTAATTATTGCAATAAGATTTGAAAAGTTAATTTAAAAATTATTAAGAAGATTTTAAAACTTCCTTTTAATTTCTTACAACATTCTCTTTCATATTTTTAATTCTGTGTGCGCTCTATAACTGTAAGGACCAAATTTCCGAATAATTAATTATTTAACCCTTTATGCCCCGACGCTACTTTAACGTACCATTAAAATAACTTGATATAAAATATGCATTGATTAGTAGTAGTACATTTTAGAATAAGTTATAGGTACTTTACGTTATCTTATTCCAAAAGCATTATTGGTTGAACAAAACAAAACTATTCTTAAAAAGATGATTTTTTTTTTTTTTTGCCTCTCTTTAGCTTTTTTGACTTTGAAAGTTTGAGGGTGAAAAGTTTCAGTTCGGAATTATTCCTATATTTCTATTGTAAGAGCATTATATTTGTACATTTCTTAATTCTATAAAATGCTGAAAAAATTATTTAAAATAAAAGATTTGAATGAAGTTATAAATATTGCACAAAATTCCTATAAGTACAAATTTAATTAATTGACTTTAAATTGCAAAATCCTTCTAAAATTTATTAAATGTGTGTGTAAATCTTCTAATGTAGTTTCAAAAATTCACAAAAAATGTTTTAGAAGATGAAATTTTCATGAATTCATAATTTGGGACATAAAGGATTAAAAAAAAAATGAAATGTCATGATATGTTGTAAAAATAATGTACAAATGACTATTTGCTCAATATTTTTATTTAAAAAAAATACTAAGCAAATACTCATCAGCAGTCAATTTATATTAAGGGAAATCCTGTCCTTAATTTTATGAACCATGAGGATTATTCATTTAAAAATCGAGTTAATTGAAAAACAGGTCGAAGTTTTAACATTTTAATGTTTAATCACACTGATATATATATATATACAAAAGAAAGAAAAAAGAACTTTGCAACTCTGGAAGGGAAATCCCGTTTAATGTCAAATAGATGCAGTAAATTAAACAGGAAAATTGATACTTTCGTCATTTTTGTAAGTTAAAGAGTTTAAACCGAACTCCCCCCCCCCCCTCCTTCCTACTTAATCTAATACACGTAATCGTTAAAAAATATATTATCTCATATCTCTTTCGGAAAATCATTTAATGATAAATTAAAAAAGCATTGTAAAATATTCAAATCGAATTCCTCAAACTGGAAATACTGACATAAGTTTGCAAAAAAAAAAAAAAAAAAAAAAAAGAAGAAGAAGAAGAAGGATACGATGAGGTTTGTATCTTAACAAACATCTTAACAAAATATCAAACATTTACGACAATTGGCCTTATTTAAAAAAAGAATAGGTAAACAGTAAACACACAGAAAGGTAAATGATTAATATATAAAACTTACTAAAAAATGAAAACGGTAAAAATGAATTTTCCGATGTAAAAAAGTAAAAAAAAAAAATCAGTATTTCGTGGACACAGATTTTTAAATATAGTTATATATATAATATTAATTGCCAAATAACTATATTATACATAAATATAATGCAGAATTGACAAATCTACTTATTTTTTATTTTAAATATGTTAATATATATATAATGAAATATTATAATATTAAAATATGAAGCTATAATTATAAAAATATTTTTTACAGATTTATATATAAAAGGTTTTTATATAAATAACAGTCATTCTTCTTTTTTATTTATTTCTTTTTAAAATTATGTTATTTATTTTTGAAAAAAAATCATTTTTTTCTGAGAATCAAATTATAAAATTCAACATTCGACATTTTTTATTTATAATTTTAATGTTCCCATAACTGGATAATTATTGCAAGCGAAAAGGGAAAGTTACACAAGGTTGAGGGAAGAACGCAGACTGTTTTCTCCCTTTCTTCCCTGTTGAAACGGAAGCCGAATTTTTTCTAAGTGCTACTGTTAGAAGTCGTTATCTCCCCAGACGCTCGTAGAAAATTAACGCACTGTACACCTTAAGCTTCACTACCAACTCAGATATCAACCGGCATCTTGAACGCGTCAGCTGCCAGGTTATGTAATGTCACGTTCATGTACTACAAGAATACAGTAACTCATGTCTTTTATTTGAATGTTTTGTGATATGAAATATCTGGTGTGAGTTTTAATATAAACTGTATATTAATTTTGTATTTGATTACTCTAGAAAACACATTTGACATAAGGATTTCTTTGATATTGATCAACCAAAAGAATAGTCCTCTATAGCTGGCAATAGTGTATGTATTCAGTATACTTAATCTGGTTTTCTAATTGGAATGAATTGTACATTATTTCTCAGCAATCGAACCCGGTTAAGACGATCAAGTGTAATACACAAATTTTCTCCAGTCACTTAACCATCCCCTATAAGACAAATATAAAAATATCACGTTTAATACACGAACGGGTGTTACGCAATCTCGCTTAACCCTCTCGCTACGTAATTGTTTTATCATAATAGCTTCAAAAATTGTGTATTTAAGAATTTTTATTCTTTTGTCACCGGTTTTTCAAAACACAAATTTTTGTCTAATTTAATCGGGAAAATGCTCCGATTAAATAAGGGAAAATTTACAATAAAAAAAATAACCGGGGGGAACAATCAAGGAGGATTAATTAGACAGAAAAATGGATACTGGAGGAAATCTCGGGTTCCGCAGCGAGAGGGTTAATACGCGATATTATTTCGATCCCTTGAAAACAAAAAATCTCGCTCAATACGCGAATTCATAGACAAAGATCTGAATTTCTCCTCCTTTCTCCACAAGTTACAGGGATTTTTCCTACAATTTATGACTAGTTATTATCGTGATAAAATAATTGATTAATTAAGACAAATTCTACTAATCGGAAATAGTGGTAGATATTTGAAAAAAAAAATCCTGCTAAATTAGCAGCGGTGGAACACTTCTTTGATTCCGCGTCCTAATATTCTTTGTCTCTTGCTTCATGTATGTTTTTACTGAAAGAGAGAGAAGAGAAATGAATTCTTGCCGCTTTTTTGTTACTTATTTTTCCTTGCTTCCGCAGTGTATGTTGTCGATTCTTGTTTCTTTCCTGTCTTGCACTGTGGGCGATAACGTGTCATTACTACTGGATGCTCTTCAACGTATTTGAAGTCAAACATTCTTTCATATTCAGTTCTATTTGTTTGTTACTTTCTTCTGATGCCTGTTTTATTTTCGGTTGCAACTTATTATTGTACAAAAAAAGTAACATTTAAATCCATTTTTATTTTTAGTTATTATGCCAGAAGGGCCAGTCAAAACAAACAATGGCTACACTTTAATTTTAAGTTTAAATCAAAATAGGCTGAAAAGACACAATTTTTGCCGGTAAACATGTAAATGAAACCTCTAAAGTTCATTTAGATGTTTAGATGTATAAATAAACTCATTTCCTGCAATATTAAGCAAATCACTTTTACGCGATTCCACTTAATACGTTTTTGACCTGTACCCTGAAACGTGTCTTAACCGGGTTCGACTGCATGTTAGTTTTATTAGTAAAGGATTTTATAATGACATACCCATACGACTGGTGACAATTTAGCCAGTGATCGGATAAGAAAATACTAGAACATATTTCAAAATAGCTAAAGTTTTAAAACTTTTTAACTTTAATGTTATTTTTAAACATGACAATAAATTCCACTTCCCCTCCATTAAGTCTCTGGTTCCTCATTTTCGTAAATGGGGAATCTATAATGCTCCCTGTAATGGCTGTCATTTTTCACATATTGGTCAAACTAAAAGAAATCGTGAAATCCGCTTAAAAGAGCACTCTCGTTATGTTAATAATCGGGAAATTTCTAAATCTTCTATTGCCAAGCATTCTTGGGATTCTGGCTATAGTTTTAATTTTCAAAATGCAAGAATCATCTTTAATGCCAATAGGACCACTGAATTAGACTTTCTTGAAAATTTAACCAACATTTATCTTAATCGTTAAAAGTTATTGTTAACCCTCTTGCTGAGCAACCCGAGATATACTCACTCGCGCATGCATTTCCCCGTACTATTTGGTTATTCCCACCAGTTATGTTTTAGCGAAGAGTTTGTCTGATTTAACCAGGACATTTTCCCCCAGTCATGATAGTCAAAAATTTCTCCTTTACAGAACCGGTGATAAAAGATTAAAAATTCTGTAAAAGACGCTCATCGCGAAGAATTACTTACGCAACGAGAGGGTTAATGGACAATCTGATTCTACAATGATCTCTGCTGATTCGTAAAACTTGTTCACACATATCATATAATTTTTATATTTTTAAATTACTTAATATTAATTTTGGTATTATACATATATATTTGTTTTTATATATATTCTCTTAATATTATTGTTAAATTTTTAATTATTACTATTATTATTTATTTATTTATCTTATTTTCTAATTGTTAATTTTTATTTTATTTTATTGTGTATTATTTTATATATTTGTATTTTGACTTAGTTTTTATTAAATTGATTTATTATTCTCCAGCTAGTTTGTGTTCTCCTCTTTGGGTAATGCTCTTGCGTGATTGGCTGATGCCGTCTGCTGTCCTATTGGCTGTTTCTTCAACGTGTCCTTTCCCCTTACCTGTTCTCTGTCTGTCTTGGTGGTGTTTTCAAAGTAGTAGGACGTGTTCTCTGCGCCTGATGAAGAAAAAAAAGTTCTTTCGAAAGGACTTGTGCACTTATTAAAATTTTTATGGTGTTTTCAAAAAGTTCTTTTCATCTTACCTAACACCTTTTCAGAAGATTTACCAATCGCGTAATCAGCGTGTTAAGCGCATATTCTTATACGATGAAACATAATATGCTGCGAAAATATGGTATTAAAATGATATGTTTAAAAAAATAGAAATACACAAGACATCGTTTCACATAATCTTATTTAATAAACCATAAATTTTTTTGTGTGAGTTTTAAAATATAAAATTAGTGAATGTTTTCATAAATTAATGAATGACGACTACAATAGCTATAAGCATAATCAAGTGAGCTTGATAATTTGTTTTGCACTTGAGAGTAAGTTTGACAATTAAATAAATTTAAGTAACTCATTATTCACATTCAATTCGCAGACAAATTCTGAAAGAAGAAAACACTTTTTTAATTTTCAATACTCTTTTTCATTTTTTAACGTTACTAATGAATGTAGTATTTTGTTGTACTGTAGGTATAACAGACAAATTCTCAAAGAAGAAAACAAATTTTTGAATTTCAAAACACTTTTTCATAGCGATACTAATGAATTTATTTTGTTGTACTGTAGGTAGGTTTTTTGTTAACTGTATTTTGTTGACAGAATTAAAAGTATTCTGCAAAATATAATAGCATTTTTCATGAATATTACATTAAATATGAAATGCTTACTTTTTGTGACAATTTAATTTCAAATATTTCTTTGTATTTTACTAATTTGTAATGCAAGACATTTTTAAATTGACGTAAACTCTTTAACAAGAAAAATAAATTTTAAAATATTTGTAAATGGAATTAATGGAAATATCACAAATCTAATTTTTTAAAGAATGTTTCCAAAAGTACGTGAAATATACTTTGGCTATCTAACATTAATAATGTTATTGTTTCTCATAAAAAATTTCATTTGAAATTCTCCATTCTTCTAACATTGAAAAACGCGTTCTAAATTTATTGTTTATTGTGTAAAGTAATTTTTTCTATCTTGTTCTCATTAAATTCCAAAAAGTAAAAATAGATATAAGAAAAATGAAATTTGTAATTTTATTTAACTAAATTTAAATACCTCACAAAATGTGCACAGCAACAACAACAACAACATTAACAACAAACAAATAAATACGTGAAAGAATGGCAAAACTGCCTTTTATGCAAATTTTATTTAAGTGCGAAGTACATAAAGTATACACTTAAATTGAAGCATCTTTCATAGTCGATGTGCTCATTAATTTTTGGTAACAATGCTTTTATAATTCACGAAAAGAACATCTAATCTGTTACAATTAAAGAAATAATAAACCTCGAAAACATAAATAAAATGCTGTCGATCGTGTAGCTTATTAATACACAATTGGATACATTTTAATCATAACCAATTTACTTTTCAAATTGCGTGATAGTTAAATATAAGCTTTAAAGAGTCTCAACTGACTAAAATATATTCACTTTTTAAAATTCATAAAATTTTAATGATTTAAAAAAATACCAACTCTTTTAATATTATTATGCTATTTTGTTAATAAAAGCCCCTTTTTCGCATTGATTAATTGAATATGGTGTATGCCGGACACCGCTCAGGAGATCTAATATGTAACTTCGGATTTTTCTTTGAAAAAAAAAAAAAAGTTTGGGTAGTGAAATTTTTTCACTTCCTTTCTTTACATCTTTATAGAAATATCGTAGAAGATCGATGTATAAAATTTTATTTCAATAATAAGGTAATAAAAATTTCCTGTTTTACCGACTTTACAATCGAAATGTTTTAAATAAAAGTAGAAACCTTTTATCTGACCTGCGTACATATAACGTATGCGTGTATATTAACTTTAAAATTTGTGTTTTTTATGTACAAATTTGAAACAGTATAACGAGTGCTTTTTTTTATGTTTCTTATCTGAAACGGCATACGGGAATTATATTTGTAATTTCTGTATCTCCCCTCTGGCAGTGAGCTGTAAGAACGCATTCTGGTACCTTTCCTGATTTTAATGATAGAATTTGCGAAGGTGAAAAATTGCAGAATATAACCAACGGGATAAGGTACAAAACATTTTTCTTGCATTCTACTAACTTCTAGGGATGAGGTTTGGCAAAGAGGGGGGATGGAGAGATGGTTTCTTGTAACAGAATAACCCAGAAATAAAAAAGCGTACTGTTTCGTTTCATCAAAAATAATTCTTCCTT
Organism: Maratus speciosus; assembly: GCA_963932465.1. Lineage (NCBI taxonomy): Eukaryota > Metazoa > Arthropoda > Arachnida > Araneae > Salticidae > Maratus > Maratus speciosus. The sequence continues at coordinate 254,679,193 of OZ010799.1, forward strand.
TCAAACTAAAATTTCAGTTAGATAATTATATAAATGTATTTTTTTTATATGTATAATTTTAATACAGTACATTGAATGGATTTTTTAAATTTTGTTAATTGAAACCATACACGGAAGATATTTTTGGAATTTCCACCCCTCCCGTCTTTTTAATAACCAAGAGGTTGGGAGTGGCACTCAAAAACATCTCTTGATTTATTCTAATTTGGTCTTTAAAGATAAGATTATCTGTTGCCTACAGGACAAACTGCGAAAGATTTTTTTTAGCTTATGTTAACTACTCTCACCCGCAGTCTAGTATTGTTTGACGTCTTAAATAGCTGACCTGTGGTAATTGCCAATGCCCCTAGATATTTGAGAAAGCCTTGACCTGCGTCACGTAAACGTCATACAACGCAGGTAATACCAAAGCTGCTATATAGGAAAGCAAAGACACTCCCATGTTAAATGATGCGGCAAAGTTGCGCAACAGCGCCACTAGTGGCCGTGCTGTAAAGTAAATTGTTCGGTAGTGGGCGGGGCACTCCATAGAGGATTTGGTTTTGCTTTCACCGACCGATTCATTTATTGCGCGGCAGTACGACGGTAACGACAATTAGAAATTTAACTGCTATGATTAAACTCAGATTAATGAAATATTTATATTTTTGATAACTAATCTCATTATGCATTTCTTTCAGTTTTTAATATTTTCTGTTTACTTCTTATAATTTATAATGGCGTGACGAATGCGAATGTTTTAAGAGAGATCCATTTCTGAAATAATGGAAATATATATTATTTAATGCATTCGACAATTTGTTTCAATGGGATATTTACTATATGGGATTAATATTTACAACAAATATTTTCTTGTAAAAACATTCATATTTTTCACGCCTTAAAAATTATTAAAAGTAAACAAAAAATAAATAAGATTAAATATAAAAGAAATACATAATCCGATTACTTTTATCAATAATTAAAATATTTTATCATTCAACGAGTTTGTTTACTGACAGAATTGAAAACTCCTGATTGTCGTTTCGTTACTGTTATACTGTCGCGAAATAAACGAGAAATTCAGCGGTTAGGTTTCATGAAAAATTCCTTACTGCATGTGTATGAAGTGTTTGTCTTATAAGGGTACATAACTGTTTTTATTATAAGCAGGAAGCATTTAGAAAAAAAAATCAGATGTACATTATATTTAAAGTAAATACTAACTTAGAAGGTGTTTTTTCTTAAAAAATTGCTTTTTTGAATTTTTGCGCACAACTATTATCAGGATTTAAGAAAAAAAAAAAGAATTTCGCTCTGAAGAAAATTGACTTTTTTTCAGTAATACATATAACTGAAAAAAAAAAAATTAAATTGAATAAATGAAAATTTTTGTTACTTAATGTTTAATTATTAATAAATTAAAACGTTTCAGCTATTATTTTATACCGAAAATACATATACAGTTTAAATAAGTTAAAATGTATTCTGTACCCTGTTCATGAACCCACGAAATATTGTTTGTGATGTGTTATTGTTTCTTATCTTTTTTTTTTTTTTTTTAATGTCCTTTATTTTGCTGAGATGTCTGTAAGTTATGCTCAGTTAATTTAGCTGATTAAATCCATTAAAATCTCAAGCTAAATAATTTATAATAATTTGATTTCGTAAAGATTATTCTCTTCGTAAAGATTTTTTTTTTTTTTTTTTTTTTTTTCAGAATCATTTGTATCTTACATTATCTCATACTTGAACTTGATGCTCCATAATTTCATTTGTATTTAAATCAAGTAATATTATTTAATTTTTCTCTTAAATTTCTCTTTTTCAAATACACATTTTCAAAATCTCTCATATCTATTATTATATACATTGAAAATGTCAAATATTTAAATTGATTTAATCAAAATTAATTTACTTTAAATTTCACACAAATGAAAAGCATTAAATACGTTTAATAAGATTTTCCAATTCAAACAACTTGTATAACAAAAATTTAATGAATTAAAATTGCCCATTTAAAACCATCTGTTGTTGAACGGTATTATTTGAAATTTTATACAGCAACAGATTAATAGGATAAGTGAAAATAAAAAAAGCGCTTAAAATAATTAAAAAAATAAATGATTTAACAACTTTGAATAAATTACATTTCAAATACTATACACAGAATAAATTCAATTCAATCGAAATTATTAAAGATTTTTTAAATACATAAATATGGGTATATTTTAAAATTGTGGAGCATCAAATAAATAATGTAAACAAACGATAAACGAATGTCTTTCTGTATTTGTTAAACAAAAATACGTTTAAAGAAGTAGCACTAATTAATACGAACTAAAAATGTGCTACATATTATGCAAGCGTGCATAATAAAAAAGATAAATGAAAACTGTTGAAAGGTATTTTTCAAATTTCACTCAACTTTAAATCTCTATGATAAAAATATCTACGGATATTTAATGTTTAAATGAGAATGAATCTTTTGGAAAACAAATATATGCAAAAATAACGAACTTAAGTACGATTAAATAGGATTTAATTAAAAAAATAACGAGCATAGGATACAAGACTTACCAGTATTCCCACGTGCAACGAACGTATCCGATTACCACAACGCGAGCTTTAGCATTTTAACCTCCTCTTGAAATGAGTCGAGACTGGATTGATAATATCAAAATTTTGTCGGGATGCGCGCGCAGATTCTTCGCTGGCTGAGACGATCGCAGCGCTCCTAGTTAGTGTGCTGTAAACTACAATTGTCCTGTTTTCAAAGTCAAGAACGGAATGCGCGTCGTCCCATAGAGATGTCGTCGCTTTCCCTAAAACTGCTTTGGGTTAGGGATGGGTAGAGAAACGTGGAACAGGTTCCTAGGAACAGTTCCAGGAGAAAAAACGAAGGAACTGTTTCTCTTCGCCAAAAGGAACCGTTCCTTTCGAACTAAAATCCCATCTGTCGCCAAAGCAAACGTTGTCACATTTTTCTCTCACTTGCGATTGGTTGATGATGTCAAAAGATTTCCAAACAATGAGAAACGTCATTAAAGTATCAAATGCTAGATGCCAGAAAAGGGGAAAATCGCCTGATTAACGATGCCAGATCTGAGGAGCAGTTTAAAAGGAACATATCTTTGGAAAAAAAAAACTTCTTGTTTCTGTTTCTCATCATTGCGCAGCCGCGGAAAAACGCAAGGAACAGATAGTGGAATGTGGAATGGAGCAGGAACAGGAGCAGATCGAGAAACGTACTTCAGGAACATGTTTTTTTTTTGCTGTTTCTTTTTTGTTCGTATCATTTTAGAGGTATTTTGCTTGGATTAGTGTGTGTGAGGGACGGTAGAGAGGGGGGGGGGGTGATAAGAAGCTCTGGTAAGAAAGGAACTTTGTTGGGGCCAAGTTGAAAATTCAGTTTTCACTTTGACATGAGGACATGACGGATAGAATTTGTCGGTCTCTGATAAATTAGACAAATAAAGGAAAGGGGAGAAGGTCTCTTAACCCTTTTTGTTACTGAAGATACGTCAGATTAAAGGTCTTTTGCATTTTCATGAATTTAGCACTATAATTTAATACGCATTATTAATGTAAGAAATAATTACTATTTTTTAACCATAAGACATTTATTTTGTATTTAATACATAAAAATTTCAATTTACACATTTAATACAGAAAAATGTCGATTTCTTTTTTATTGTGAGTATCGAATTATGATAATAATATTTCTTTTCGTTCTTAATATTTGTTCAACAAATGTATGAATGTTAATAGGCGTATAAAAATCAATACTAGTATTAATAATAGTAATAATAAACGTTTTCGTTTACATCTGAATGAAGGTTTCCAGTCCGCCCCCAACTCTAAATTTCTTACTATAACTAAAGATTATTTTTTAACTATTTTATAAACACGATTTTTTGCGCAGCTGAATAGTAAGGATATGTTAAAATAGCAAAAGGAATGAGGTTAAATTAATGTTAATACAATAATAATAATAAAACAGCACTAGTAAGGTTATTTGTAAGGTAAAAGTTGAATTCTATTTCTAGAAAATGAACAAAACTAACGAACGAATCAATAAAAACTTTTAATTTATGAAGAAATCCACAAAGAATGTTTAAAAGTTTAAAAAATGTAATTTTAATTAAATAAGCAGCTCAATAAATGTTATTATTTAAATTCAGTTTTTAAATTTGTATTACAAAATATTTCAGCAAAAAATTTCATTTTAAATCTTGAAATTAAAAGAATTAAGGAATATTGCTGTAGATTTTTAAAAAGGGTATTTAAAAAAACTGTAATCGAACGGTTTTTCAATTTTCGATAAATGGACTACATCTTGAGCTATTAGCTATTGTTGTATCATGATGGTAGTTTTTCCTCTTCTCCGCACTGTTGCGTCCGGAAATTCGGTTAAAGATATCAAATTCGCAGAATTTTCTGAAACACCTACCTTTTTATTGAAAATGGGGGAAAACCCATTCGATTAGCTAATTTTTGAGCAAAAGTACCTAGTAATTTTATGCGTTTGCGAATAAAAATGAAATGAAGAATGTGTCAGAAAGAACACAGTTTAGATTTGAGAACAGACTTAAGAAAATCAAGAAAGTATACATGAGGTCAGATATTTTTTAAATTCATATAGCTTAAGGAAAAAAAAAAAAAAAAAAAAAAAAAAAAGCTAGTTTAGTTAAACGAATTGTTCGGGAAAAATTCATTATACATTATGAGTATTTTCTGATTTTCATAGACATCAGGTAGAAAAATATAGTTTATTATTAGTATTGTATTCATAGAATTTTAATTATGATGACCAATGAAATCAAAAGAAAATATTCCTTAAATGCCTTTTTTATTTTGGCTTTTCTTGAAAAATAAAGATATTTTATCATGAGTTGTTTTATGGATTCAAGTCAATTACATAAACAATTCTTTAGAAAATTTCGCAAAAATAAATAAATAAATAAATAAAATGAATGCAAGGAAGAAACTGCATCCAGTTTGAAGTTAAAAATCTTTCTTCAGGTATTCACTAGAAATATTTCCGGTGTCAGCTTAATAATGTATGCTAAAAAACTTTGAAGCAGTGCCATATGTGGTCTTAATTAATCGCTATCGGAATTAAGGTTTACAGAAGCAGCTACTAAACACTGAGAATATTTGCATTTAAAGAGTTCCTTAGATTCTATTAGAAACAACATTGAGAAGTTTTTAAACGATTTTTTTTATGCAATTTTGAAATACACAACCAAGGACCAACACAACCAACACACATAAAAAAATCACGGTGGTACTAGATTTTGATGTTATTGGTGTCGGTGTTATTTATGACGGCCGATTATCTGCACGAGGGATATGGGCCCGAGGGGGAGTGCCCTCCGTGGGGGTCTTTCTAAGGGAACCTAACCCGTATTTACGTATGGAAACCCAAGGTTAGAAGAAAACCCCGAAAAACTCCGAACGATTAGGCCGACGAGCGCGATTGGGTTCGAGCACAGCCCCTCCCGCCTATCACCTTCGAGAGCAGAGCCTCTCGGCCACTGGTGGGGCCGCACTAGATTTTGGAACGAATATGTCTGTCATCAATTGCCTAGTCTGTTTTTTCTTTAAATCGGGTATATACACATGAAATAGAACTTTGAAGAATTAAATCATTTTATTATCTTTTTTTGTCGAGGATCCCCCCTCCGCTTCCCGCCTTCCTAGAGCCATATCTCAATTCTTGGCATTATTTTCAATTTTTAGCTTGCTAATTTTAATAAGAAGTCTCAAAAATTTTAGTTTATCTAATCCTATTAGTTTAAAAGTTTAGAACTAATAAGTTTGAAAAAAGGTATTTCACGGAATTTATTTATTGGATTATCTTAAAGCCAGTTTCGAGTCAAATGCTAACATAGTATTTATCGCAGTTGTTTTAAATATTGGCCATGGTGTCCATTTTTACATTACTAAAAATATTATTAAATGTATTTTTTTATTATTATTATTATTACAGTAAACTCTGTCTAAGGCGGAATCGATCGGGACTGAGAAAAAATTCCGTGGTAGACAATATTCCGGCTTATGCAAAAAAGCTCCCCCCCCCCCCAAAAAAAAAAAAAAAATAAATAAATAAATAAATAAATAAATATCCCTCGAAGATGATCACCTTTCCTTGATTTTCCTGACTCGAAAATCGGTTGAAAACTGAAATTCGGAAAGAACTTTTGTCTTTATAGATAAATGAGAAACGCTATTCAATTTCTTAGTACTGCTGTAATACATGCGAATTGGATGTTTACACTTACACACACACACACACACAAAATAAATAAATAAATAAACTTCGAGAATAAGACAGAAAACTGTAACTTTGAATTTGAGTACAACCTTAAAGTATAATATATTGTACTTTCTGAAATACGTATTTTGATGAATGCTCTTTCTACCAGAAATATTAACTTTAACTTTTAAATTTTGCAATTTTGTATATGAAAAAATGGCATAAGTATAAATTCCTTAAAATTTAAACAGTTTCTGTTCTTTTCGATTAACTTTTTCAAAGTGTTACGGAATTTAACTAACATGCCCGACATTGAGTATTTGACTTATCAGTTTTAAAGTTTAATAAACAAAATGCCTTTAATTTTTTAATAATCATTTTTTCCGGCTTGTGCAAAATTTTGGTTTCGGTGGGACCATAAAATCCTTTCCGTTTCCGCATTAGACAGATTCCGCTTTATGCAGAATGAAATAATGCAATTTTCTATGGGTCCGCCGGGACTTGAAAAATTCCCCGCGGTAGACAGATTTCCGGCTTATACAGAGTCCGCCTTAGACAGAATTTACTGTATTTCATTTCTTTTTCAAGCAACATCCTCTTCATTTTTTGTATAATCAAAATTTCCACTTGGAAACTCAAAAGTAAAAAAAAAAAAAAGAGAGAGAAAAGAAAAAGAAAAAATAATATGATGTATCCAGATTTTTTTTGTATCAGAAACCCTCATTGCATTAAACTCCCTTCCTCAGTGTTATGTATTCAGTAAAGAAAAGAGAAAAGACGGCTTTTTTTTTTTTTTGTAATCCCTGAAACCGAACAATCAATCAACGCTCTGTCTGTTACTGCAACAGTCCCAGGAACAGGTCTTGGTGTCTTCGTTCGTTACGAGATCACGTGACCTGTTCCTTTGGAACAGGTAAAAGAAACAGTTCCAAGTTCTGAAGGAACGGTTACGGTTCGTTTTTTAAACGGAGCAGGAACGCCCATCCCTACTTTGGGTAATATGAGGGGAGAAATTGCTTGGTCATCTTTCGGTTGCTTAAACAAGTCAGCTACCGAAGTATTTTAAATTACATTAATGATGTACATCAGCGATTTAAAAATACTTTTCTTTTTATTTAAACAATACTTTAAAGAACATTTCTGGTGTGAGATTTAATTTAAAATTCACATTATTTTTATCCTTATTCTATAGTAATGAAAATATTTTTAAATAATGAGTATGCATGTACTTGCACGTCTACTACTGCCAGTAATGGCTCGGCACACGATCGGTGACGTACTTTTAGCCGGTGATTGTATATCGGACTGCTTGTATTAAAGTTATTTTTATATGTAACAACATTATTTCATACTAAAAAGAGTGTGCTTTACTCGATTGTAATTGGTTTTATCGTCGTTATCTCTCGTAGTTTTCCAATTAAGATTCATAATTTTTATAATTTTGCCACTACTGGACTTTACTATTTGTTGCATTAATAGCCGGCATAATCATTTTACTGCGGCGATTGCGGGAGAGTAACTTTAATCACAATTCTTTTCATAAGTTTTTTTCCCTTTAAGGCTAAATTTTTTCTGCTATTTTTATATGCACATATATAATTAATTCAACACTATATGAACGTTTTTTACATTCATAGGCACTTCGAGCACTTCATAAAAAATGAAACATTTAATATTCCTGAATAAATATATGAACATAAAATGCACAAATTCTATAAAGCATGTTTATACAAATTATCAATACCGATAACAATAAACTTTAGCATTTTTAATGAAATATAAATGTTTATTAAAATAATTATAAAATTTGAGAACAAAAATTTTGCCCATACCACTTTATAGCATAGGCATATTTCTTGGGAGAAGGCGTAAATGCATAACTCCACCCCCTTGTTAAAAGAAATATTACTATCAGGTTTCGGAAGGCGTGCCAAACTTACATTAAACATTAAAATAATATTCATTGATATATTATTAAATGATTCCAAACTCAAAAAGTCATTTAAATAACAAATTAATACTTTTTAAAAGTTATTTTAGGACATCTTCAATAATTTGATTATATCTTTATAATATTCACCATTCATTAAAATTTTAACAAACTGGAAAACAAGAAATGAAAGGTGGCCCATTTCCATCTGCACCTGCAAGAAATATAAGAGAGATAAAATCCAATATCAGGTTACTCCTTATACTCAAAATCCTGCGATAGCCAGACAATGTAGTTCTTTGAAAAACAATTTTCACTTGTCGTTCTAATAACAAGTACCTTGGTCCCTTGGTCAGGTATTTCACTATCTGTAGCTTCTATCGTCTACAAACCCATCTATACACTTTGTATATTCAAACTTATGATTCCATTCAGCTACAACTGCTTCATTAAACATTTTTATGAAACATTTAAATACTTAGTTATTATTATAATATAAATTAGCCAGGTATTAAAAAAAACTGTTTGATAATTTCAAGACCATTATTGCAGTGCAGATTCTATTAAATCTAGTATTTACCTGGTTTATTAATATATTTATGAAAATCAATTTATGCAAATTTGAACGACAATGAGGTATATTTCTTGTAAAAATAAAAGGGTTGAGGGGGTGGCAGAATCATAAACAGTTCCTTTTCTCATACAGATCTAAATAAATATTGTTAGTTGAAATACAAAAATAAATATTAACCCCCCCCCCAAAAAAAAAATATATTACCGCTATCGTTTGATTTATTTAATTGCAAAGAATCTGAGGCTACCCTTTCAAATATCCACTAAAAGAGCCGCCATTTTTTCTTGGCGATATTATGGCGATGTGGCAACTCTGATGACTAACTTGTTCTGGCAACCCCATATTTTCCCCGTAAGTGTTTTTTTTTTTTTTTTTTTTTTTTTTTTTGTAAGACTTTCAATTTACTTTGAAATTAGTTGATGCAGCACGATGACTATTTTAAAGCGTGATCTTAACTATAAATAGTGATTTGTCATTCAAATGATTTATCATTTTTTACATTCAAAACCTCTTTTTTCAAAATAATATCTTGATTTACGTCTTAAAAAACGGAATTTTTGCTTTATATTGATACTTTTAATGTTTTTTACGAATATCAAATTTTTGCGTAAGCACGTGGCTGGAATTTTTATCAAATGTGCGGTTATTCAAAACCTTGTTTTTGATAATAATTTCACAATTCAGGTTGCAAAAAACAAATTTTAGCTTCATTTTGATATTTTCGATATTTTAATCGCTGTATATAAGTATTTATTATTCATTTCGTTACGAACCTCCCCCTCGAATCTCTTTTTGCGAATAGCGTCTAGAGTTTGCTACACAATCCATTTCTGTGTTTTTAATGCTTAAACAGTCTTTCATTGGTGCTTTTCAACAGTCCTTTTCTAATTTTTACAAATATTAAAAAAATTTCGCATCAGTTTGTCGATTTTGTAAATAAGGGAATTTTTGATTTATTTCTGTACTAGTTAACTCTTCCGCCATTGCCCGGTACCGTCATGTTTTCCAACGGAACCGTGCATGGGAAAAACATCGATTTAAATAAAAAATTTCATAAAACGAATCTCTCAAAATGAACCCTCGAGACTGGCTTTCGCTGCCTTTGGCAACGTATGTTGGTCGTGCTAAGCAGTGTGTTTCAAACAAACCTCTTTCCGAATGAACCTTTGGCACGGGTCCCCTGCCTACGGCACCGTATAGCAGGCATGTTGAGTATGCACCAAAAAATATGAAATGAATCATATACTGAGTTAAAAGAAACAAATTCTGTTGAAATCCGACCCGTAGAACCCGAAATAAAAATGCGCGACTCTGGCGGGGTAAAGTTGAACTAAAATCTGTAAGATAATCTAAAACCAAGATGAATGAGGCAAACCCCGTTGAAATTGGCGCATAGAACCTGACATAAGAATGCTCGCCCCTGTCTAGTTATTTCTTGAATATTTGTACATTCGCCGTCAGTTTTTTGCAAAAATTTAAATAAATTACAGACCAATTTTTATAAAAATTGGATATTCGGATGTAAAAAAAATTCTACATTTGCTCTGAAATTTATCAAATCGATATCTTGATTAGTTGTCTTAATTTTTGTAGATTACTGAAAATTGTCATTATCTTTTATTTTCACATGAAAATTAAGTCCAGCAAATATGCTATTCTTTTGCCGTTTTAGAGAAAAATGTCTTTTTTTAATGAGTTTTTAATTAATTTCTGGATAAAATGTAGGCTGATTTTTACGAAATAAACATTACGCAAAAGAGGACAAAATTTACTATATTTAGCTAAAAATTGAAACGTGATTATTTTGATTAATGTAAAAAAATCGCCTCGAAACGTGAAAAATCGCATTAAAAATTAAATTCAAAAAATCTAATTCAAAAATTCAAAATCAGGCTTCGAGGTGTAAAAACTGCATACATAGAGGTACCTTCCTACCAAGTTTTGTAGCTCTATGTGCAGCGGTCTCTTCAGAATATTGTCGACTGACACACTATCACACACAAAGTTCTTTTTGGATATGCTCATAATGAAAATCTAATTAAAAAATTAAGAAAGTTACCGACATACCTAAAAATATTTAACATTCTATTGAAATTTACTGTATATTTACAATAAAAAATGTTTACTGCGGTACTTGAGTAATTTGTGCCCAGTCTAGTTCCATAAGATTTTTAATTTTTTAAAAATACCTTTGTTAAAGTTTACGTAATTAATGTAAAATAAAAAAGGACACAAACTTAAAAATAATTCCTTATTAGTTTGAAATTCATCATTAATATAAATAATAAATCAAAATATTTTTCAAAATAATAATAAGGTAATCAATTTGAAAACATTGAAAACAGATGTCAAAGCCATTAGCAAAGCCTGAATTGTCCGAGGGAAAAAAATTAACCAAAACTTCCATGGGATGTAAATTTTCAAGATATGACTTACATTTTTAAATTTAGACTGCAGAAAGCCATATCACCATTTTATAAAATTTCGTAATGTCATATTATAATACCAGTTGAAACCTTTGAGATGTGCAGCAAATAAATCAGAATTGTATATTAAAATAAGACATAAAAAATAATAAAAATGGTAATGATATAAAAAATTGAATTTATATGAAAATAACAATGTTTCAGATAATCATAGCATAACTATTTAGAAAATATATAGTAATAATTATTCAACTTTGATCATTAAACATTTATCTATTATTGCTTTAAACACATAATTTTTCACAACACAGTACTGTAAGAAACAACTGTATGAATCTATCTATCTATCTATCTATCTATCTATATATATATATATATATATATATATATATATATATATATATATAGAAAAAGGTAACTTAATCCCTATTCTAATCAACGAGACCGTTTCTGAATATTGTCAAATGACCGTTATTTATAAAAAATTTTGAATGACTGAAAAGTTTGCTGCAATTTTTTACAGCGCAGAGTACAGTTGTTTGCTGCATTGTCCACTGTTAAAATAATTAAATTGTTTTGAAAATGTTTATGTAATTAAAATCATTTTTATTAAACTTTTGATATTCATATTCTTTACTATTTTATATTTATTTTAAAACAATTTAGAACGACTTAAAAAAATCCTCCATAGATAAACTAGTCTTGTTATTTTGATTTTTAACAAAATTGTCAATATCATTGTCAAACATCTTAAAACGATATAAAAAAGCTGGTGGAACCAGAGAGAAAAGTAAAGTTCGATCTAAAAAAGTTACAGGAAAAAAAATTGCAAATAGATTCAGTCTAAAAAAGTAAGTAGTGCGTAGAAAAGTAATGGAAGCAGATTATCTGTAAAGCTCATGAAATTACGTAATTTTTGCCGATAGCTGAAAATGTGGACCAGCTTTACAGCCTTAAAATCAGTCAGGGAAATAAAGGCATTTTTAACACATTCTGAATTCCAAACCAGTTTAAAAATTTCGGTTCATAAGAATAGGTTAGAGGCTGATTTGGTAATGAGCGAGAATCTGAGAGGTACCAAGCATGGATCAAATTCCATTCTAGGGGTCACTGATAAGCCTGGAAGATCAAAGCCCAAAGTCGGCCCAAAACCCTAAGCATGTGCGATTTAACAATATGCTAACTACTTGTGTGGCTTAAGTTCATTGGCAGGTTCCCTTTTCACAGTAAGTACATTAAATAAAAATTATTACGTTAGATGTGTTATGTCAGAAATGTTAATAACAGCAATTCCTCAACAACCTGAATATATTAATGTTATACTTAAAATATTCCTTCATGGTTTACATTATTTTAGCTTTGTGGCGTTTAGCTTGACTTGATGCAATCATGTCCACAATTCTGGGCCTGACAAAAATTTTTAGTACATAACTACATATTCTGTTTACTATACTCGGTACTCATTTTGAGTGTATAATATGATTCTGAATATAAAGCACCAGTAAATCTCAGTCCACATTTTAAACTATGAACAAAAATTTGGGTATTTTCATGAGCTTTAGAGGTAATCTGGTTCCATTACTTTACTACGCACTACTTACTTTTTTAGACTGAATCTATTTGCCATTTTTTTTCCTGTAACTTTTTTAGATCGAGTTTTACTTTTCTCTCTGGTTCCACCAGTTTTTATATTATTTCACACCTTTTTCAGATCCTTTCAGGAACTTAATCAACCAACTTCAACTAACCAAGCAATGACCTCAATCAACCTGCCCAACCAATTTCCCCAATAAAAAACTAACAGAAACATTGGTTCACCAGTGAATTTCAAGAGCTCTGATGATCTCCATACTTATTGCTAACTCCCATATTGGGATACTGACCTATACTTTACTCAGGACTGGCCGCCAGACTAGTCCTTAGACTAAGTTTTATACATAGAGTGATCTGTTGAATTTTTCTGCTACGTACCTACGCTCCTCTGGTTTAAGGGACTATGCAGTATCCTAAATCAATTCCATCAACACACAAAAAGCTAGGGTAAGAAACAGTCATAAGAAATGAAATAAAACTGCAACAAAACTATAAAAAGGGAAAATTTCTGTTTTGGGGACTTAATGGGAATTTAAAATTAAACTAGTATGTTGTGGCCATCACAAAACTTTCTTCTATCTCATACTTGTCAATACTTCAAAATTCATTATCACAGTGCATCTATGCTCATCATGAGGATTCTAAAAAGATGAAATTCCATGCATTAGTTTTTGAGATATTACTGTCCATGAAATCGTGTAAATCCATCAAAATGCAGCATATCAGCGCCACCTGTTGGGTGATTTACACCAGACCCTAATTATCATCCACATGTGTCAATGTCTAACTGAATATGAAGTTCGGGGAAAATCCGTGCATTAGTTCCTAAGATAGAGCTATTGCGCAAATCATGACAAATGCAGCATAACAGCGCCACCTGTTGAGCGATTTACACAACCACATAATCAGTATTAACATTTATCAAGGTGTACTTGAATCTGAAGTTTGATGAAAATTCGTGCATTAGTTTTTGAGATAGAGCTATTGAGGAAATAGTGCAAAATGCAGCATAGCAGCGCCACCTATTGGCCGATATTCACCAACACGTAGTCAGCATCATTTCATATCAAAGAGTAACTGAATCTGAAGTTTGATGAAAATATGTCCATTAGTTCTTGAGATACAGCGATTGAAGAAATCGTGAAAAATACTGTATAGCAGCGCCACCTGTTGAGCGATTTACACCAAAATGTACAAAATGACAATTCATATCAAGGATTAACTGATTCTGAAGTTTAGTGAAAATTGTTGCATTAGTTCTTCAGATACCGCTATAATGGAAATTCTGAAAAGTGCAGCATAGCAGCGCCACCTGTTGAGCGATTTGCACCAAAACACAAACAGCACTAATTCATATCAAAGTATACATGAATCTGAAGTTTGTTGAAAATCCAAGCATTAGTTGTTGAGATAGAGCTATTGCGGAAATTGTAAAAAATGCAGTATAGCAGCGCCACCTGTTGGGCGATTTGCACCAAACTGTACAAAACTTCAATTCATGTCAAGGATTAACTGAATCTGAAGTTTGATGAAAATCCGTGCATTAATTCTTGAGATAAAGCCACTGCGGGAATTGTAAAAAATGCAGCATAGCAGCGCCACCTGTTGAGCGATTTGCACCAACATGTAATCAGCATCAAGTCTTATCAAGGACTAACTGAATCTGAAGTTTCATGAAAATCCGTGCTTTAGTTCTTGAGATAGTGCCATTGCGGAAATCATAAAAATGCAGCATAGCAGCGCCACCTGTTGAGCGATTTGCACCAACACGTAATCAGCATCAAGTCATATCAAGGACTAACAGAATCTGAAGTTTTATGAAAATCCGTGCATTAGTTCTTGAGATAGAGCCATTTCGGAAATCATACAAAATGCAGCATAGCAGCGCCATCTGTAGAGCGATTTGCACCAAAAACTAATCAGCATCAATTTGTATTAGGGACTAACTGAATATCAATTTTTATTAAATTCCGTGCATTAGTTCTTCAGATAGAGCGCCCACAAAATTTTTGTCACATACACACAGACAGACAGACAGACTCACAGAGTCACAGACAGAATTTTGTAAAAACATGTTTTTCGGGTTCTCTGACCTCTAAAACGTGTAAATCCGTCGAAAACCGGAATTCGAAAATTTTCATGAATCCAATACTTTCTTCTTGTAAAGATAGAAGAAAGTAAAAAAGTCTGAAAGCGACTGCATACAGAAAATGATCAAAAGTGATTGAAAAAATATACAGAACACCGGTAAATAATACCAGAAATATTGCTAATATTGGATATTTATAACAATATTTCGTAGGTCAAACTAAAATACCGCGATAGTGACTAACATATTTACATCTAACTGTAACCATTGATAGAAAAAAATTGGAAAGTAGGTGTCCTTTGTTAAGTATGCATTAGTTAAGGAGATAAATTACGTAATCGAGTCTATAGACAATTCGCGTATTTGGTACGGATAAATTACATAATTGAGTCTACAGACAATCGGCGCTTGTTACCGGGCGTTGTTTAGCGCATAATTAACTTAACCGTAAGCACACGCACCTAGTTTTGTAACGTTACCGCACGCGTGGGATAACTCATTATTACATTTTGTCTCCCATTATATTTTTGGTTAAATGGTTTTGGTTAAATAAAATGTTTGGTTATAAGCAAGTCTACTACTCTATAATGTAAAATGCAGCAGTACTACTTCTTTTCAGAAAAAAACCAAGCGTTTCATATTTATTTTCCGATTTTGTAACAATTTCCCTAAAAATCGCGTTTTTTTTTGTTGTTCTTTTTAAACATGCGACGATTTGTTTAACCTCTTAAAACATGAATTATTTTATAAAATGTACATTAATTACATTTAATACGCTTTTATCAACATATGCAAGTAGCTTTTATGTCACTCTTCCAATAAAATTATTTTAGTGTGTGTTATCCCGCAATGAATGAACATATCGAATGAAACGTTTGTACACGCACGGGATTACTTAATCCCTAAAGGCATATTTCTCCCCTTCTAGCTAGCAAAGAAAAGACATTCCTTCAGTCAACCTTTCTCAACCTTGACCTTGAAAGGTACAAGGAAGTTCAGCAGCGTCCTCGAGAAATTTATCATTTCTTTTCTAAGAAAAAAATGAGAGTGGGGTAAGATTTACCCCAGCACGTGTGCTTACGCGTTAAAAAAAATGGATAAATTGATTTTGTGTTTTTAAAGCGAACCTATTCCACATTCTGATATACAGAGAATTGGCGTAAGTTGGGACAAAGTTGTTTGGAGACCTTTCGCTACTTTTACGTTATACCAACTCTATACTAAAATGCATGCTATTGCGCCATTTATTTCAATCCTGAACGTGCAAAGATTTTTTGGTACTAGAGAAAATAGCCTTGGGGGAGAAGGAAATTTTGCAACATATTTTCTGGTAACCTATTCACTGTTTCATTTCATATACACAAGCATTGTTTTTTCAAGGTTTATACAATTTATTTAACATAAACACGCCATTTGTCTAATTTTATATAGAAACAGAAGTAATTTGTATATAAAAACATTAATAATAGACATATATTTAAAATACATATATAACTGAACTAAAATGTCCATCAAGTTTGTTTTCATAACTGTTTATATCATTTGGCAACAAATCGAAAGTTCTGACGCCTGAATTGCGCCAAGCTTAAAAAAAAAAAAAAACGCAAGGCCCCTATACTGGAAAAGTATCACATTTTTTTAAACAAACCGCGCCAAACATTGTGGCTTGCAATTTATTGAGCGCGAATCTCTTTTTGGCTTTAATTATTATTCAATCGTAAACATGCAAACAATTTTAATTTTCTGTTTTTTTGAATGGAAAATATTTTTTATTATTAAGGAAAATTAAGTTTTAACTTCATTTTTCGATGACTCAAAACTGGCAATGTTTAGTGCAGTGCTAAGAGACCCTTACAATTTTTTTTCTACGTTTATTCTGATAAGGCGCTTCCCTGATTAGTTTTGTGGGCTCATTAGTTAAGTATAAAGAAAGGAATGGGGCTTCCCCCCCTAATTTATAAATGGGTTTTTCATGCAGAATTATTCGATTTAATCCAAATTTGGTATACCAGTTTATTATGTTAAGAAGCTTCCTTTATTAGATTTGGAGGTTTATTGTTTAAGTATAAAGGAGGGAACGGTGGCTAGACCCCTCCCCCCTTAATTTAGATAAATGGGTTTTCATGCAGAATTATTCGATTTGCTTCAAATTTGATATACCGGTTTAGACGAATATTGCGCTTCCTTGATTAGATTTGGAGGTTCATTGGTTAAGTATAAAAAGGGGAAAGGGGCTAATTCTCCTCTCCTTAATTTAGATAAATGGGTTTCATGCAGAATTATCCGATTTGCTACAAATTTTTTTTTCTAGGTTCATTCTGATAAGGAGATTTCCCGATTAGATTTAGGAGGTTCATTGGTTAAGCATAAAGGGGGAAATGGGGGAGCTAATACCCCCATTAATTTAGCGAAATGGTTTTTTCATGCAGAATTATCTTATTTGTTTCAAATTTGGTATACAGGTTTATTCTGCGCGTCTCTGATTAGATTCGGAGGTTCATTGGTTAAGTTTAAAGGGAGGAAACGGGGGTAATCCCCCTTCATTTATTTTTTGAGGGGTATTATTCTTTGAAATAGGAGTATAATATACAAATAGTGTGAATAGCCTGTGAGCTCAATGCCATCTGTTTAACTGGGCACTTTTCTTGTTATTTTATGTTCAACCCGTAATCGAGCGAGTTCTCACCAATGAGAGATATACATATAACGTTCGCCACGCTGCGATTCTAAGACGCTGTAACGGGTATTACGATAATGTTATAGCAGGAATGACGTGTTTATTGTACCTTTACCAAATTTAATTAAAAATAGTCGTAATTAGATTTGTGGGTGCATTCAGTTTTATTTCCCTAATTCGTTTCCTCGGCTTTAATTTTAAGTTATGTCATTTTTATGCAAGATATGTCTATGTAGATTTGTCTTCACTTGTAAATTGGGGCTAGTCCTCCCCTCCCCTCCTTTAGTGCAATTAAATTAATACAATGTAATGCATAAGGCTGTTTGGTTGCCCGTGGGATGCAACGTAGCAATATTTATGAGTCTGTTTTCTACGAAAAGGAAGGATGGCAGCTGCAAGTTATAAAAAAAATATATGTATATATAGAAGCTCACACAGGTTTTTTTTTCTTTCCCAAGATCTGGTAAATGTTTAAGTGCTTATAACTTTTAGACGTCATAAAAAATGGGCTGGGAAATGTTGCAATTGTATGCACACAACATCTCTCTTATCTTTATGCAGGCCATAGCGAGGCAATAAATTTCGTTGACTGTCTATTTACGTTAAGTGAAAATTCGTCACACCGACTGCGTATATAGGAGTCATAAAACTTCCCCAAAGTGGTGCGTTGTTGATTTTTATCATTCTCGTAAGTACAGTTGGAGTCAGAGGCCACGTGTTCTGGAGACATGCTGTCCAATATGGCAAAGGTAAAATTGTGATACTTGTCAGGTTTGTACGCCAATAAAGTGGGAGCTTGTAATATTTTGGAATGGGCGTGATAAGATCAGATGTAAGGAGAGTCTTAATTGGTCAAAGGGTGTCAGTGGATGAGTTTTGTTTATAGGAGGGGGCGGTGTTTTGAGTGATGGAGAGGACATCGGGTTAGAAAGAAAAAAAAGAGGACAGACACTCTCGCTCTGAATCTTGTTTCGGTAGTACGATGTGGGAATAAAAGAAAAAAATGCAAGTTGGGGTTCCCGAGTTTAATCGCCCTGCCGTGATGTAAAGAGGGTTTTGTCGAAAATACTTAGAGCGACCGGCGTACATAGGATTTGGCGGTGTCCGAACCATATGATAGCCGAGAGGCGAGCGTACTGGCATCCCAAGGTGAGAGAGTAGACTTCCGCCCGAGTAATGCCGAAGAATAAAGTAACCTGCGTATGATGGTTTTAACGGCGACTGAACCATATGATAGCAGAGAGGCGCCCGGGAAATGCCGAAGATTCGAGTGAGCTGCGAAAGTTAAAATTTAGCGGCATCTGAAGCATGTATTGGCCGAGCGGCGACGGCGTTGACCTCCCGACGTAGAGAGAGTATTCTCCTGCCCTGTTCGTGCAGATACGATGCAAGTAACCGACCCGTGTTTCATGAAGGATGCGGCGAGTGAGATGACGATTCGGTAACGAAAAAATGAAAGTGGTCTCCTGTTCTTCTTCTCGAGTGACTCCTAGACTTGTGTTTCCTGAGGTATGAACATTCGAGTAACTCCTAGACTTGTGTTTTCTGAGGTATGAACATTTGAGTGACGCCTAGACTTGTGTTTCATTAAGTATGAACATTTGAGTGACTTCTAGACTTGTGTTTGCCTAAGTACGAACGTTGGTGTGACTGCCGGACTTTCAGGTCCCCAAATAATGGATAAAGTCATCAGTGAAAACGAGAATTGAGGATCCTGGTGAATGTAGCTTCTTTTTTAATAAACATATAGGTTGTTGTTAGAAAATAGGATAT
Source organism: Maratus speciosus (assembly GCA_963932465.1). NCBI lineage: Eukaryota > Metazoa > Arthropoda > Arachnida > Araneae > Salticidae > Maratus > Maratus speciosus. The sequence goes on from OZ010799.1 coordinate 254,698,496, forward strand.
CCCTTATCTAAAATCATAAAGACAGGTAAATGAAAATAAGTAATTTTGAGAATGATCCAAGTAGTAATCATTATGCATATGTTTAATTAATTACTGTGTGTAATTGTGTTCTTAACTCATGGTGATAATATATATTCTAATGATATTGTGTAAGAGTAAAATTGAAAGCGTCACCAAGACGCATCTGATTCTAGTTAAATTATGTCATTGGTAAATTTATATAATTGGTCAAGACCACTTGTCTTAAATATAATTATATGATGGTCAGAATTCGCACTGTACATAAGTGCCACAAATACTTTATTTACCTATTCAATAAAATTTAATTAACTCATTTTGTTTTGGCGTTTTCCTTTTCGGGAGATTAGAACAAGGAAAGTAATATTAAGAGTTTTTGATCACAGGACATTTGACAAATAGAAGTCATTAGTCATCACATGCATTTTAATGATAGATAATATAGGAAATTCATGTAAAGTAAATTTATGTGTTTTAATCAGTTAAGTACTATTCTTAAAACACAACGCGATTCTTCTTATGAAAACTATTTATTTTTATTTAAAATCTATACAATCTAATTGGTTGTTTCAAAAGGGATTGTGACATCCACGTTCATCATTATACTGTTTCGGCTTCTTTTACCTCACTTACAAATAATTAGAGATATACATATTACGTACGCCACGCTGCAGTACTCAGAAGCTCTAGCGGATATTACGATAATTCTTTTACCTCACATGCAAATAATTAGAGATTATTTATTTGCTTTTAATTATTACCTTTAAAAAGAAAACTTTTCCTCACAAACATCAGCAAAACTTTTTATTCTATTTATTCCCTTATTCCAAAGGTATCGTTTTATTGTCTGCTGCCATAGGAACATGAGAAATTAAATTTGACTAAAAAAATGTACCGTAGTAGAAAAATATTTTTCTAAATCGAATAGTTATTTTTGATTTTTTTTTTTAAATTAAATTCACGAGCTCTCGTGCGTAGAACGGGTTAAAAAGCTAGTTCAAATATAGTTATGAAAAATGTGCATTTTCTGTTTAGCATGACGTTGACTTCAAAAATGCAAAAATATACCGGGAGAATCTGAACTTTTATTGACATAAAAAGAAAGTACGCGTATTATCCATTTTTTAAAAATTATTGTGCTATTTTTTAGGGTGTGGCAACACAAAAGATAGGATAGACAATTAAAAAAAAGAATTAGAGACAATTAGAAAGGAGAAAGGGAATGTTGATTTTATGGTTTGTACTGGCAGCTGCGGTGCTAGTTTAAAACCGTAAAATTAATAGTAATAAACCTCAAATTTAGCAAGTACCGTTAAGCTGTAATATACGATTTAATTCATTTATCCGACGATATATTTACAGCTATAAACTTGTATCACAGCTGTCAGTAAAATACCGTAAAATCAACACATTTTTTTTTCGGTGTCGCACACGGATTAAGATTGAAACAGCCGGGCTCGAATCCAAAAATTCTGCTTAAAGTCATCCCGAAACTGGATCAAAACTAAAAAAATCGTCAATCTGAAAACCGACGCACTTCAATTCAAAACGACCTGATCCGAGCCCGAAGCGAAAGGAAATTAAACTACATTGTCGCGTAGTTGTGGTAAATAGTCTACAAATAAATCTTTAATATCAACTTTATTTATTTATTTATTTTCCATTATATAAAAATTAAAATATATATACTCATTAAAATTGAAATATATAGTTTTTTCATTTGAAAAATATATCTTTTTGAAAAATTGGGTCATCCTTTACCCGGCCCCAGCCCTAAAGAATCAAAAGTCAATCCGAAATAGACCCGCATTCGGTCTGAAACTAGTAAAGATACGGGCTACAGACTAGAGTTGGGTTTAGTACAGCCCAATCCGAACCCGAAAATTCTGCTTAAAGTCAACCCGAAAGAGGATCCGAATGTGGCATTTGATTTTAATTTGGTATGAAATTGTAAACTTCAAGATATAAATTTTTTGTGGATTTTTCAATCGCTTAAAATGTGTAAATTGCATCGTGTCTTGTTTATATGTAAATGACTGTTCTGTTGAATCCTTCAGCACTTTATCCCATTCTCGAAAAAAATTGTTAAATATTTAATTTAAAATGAAGTTGTAAAGTACATGCTGTATTATAAATCGTTCGTTGATTTTTCAATTGCGTGAAATATGTAAATTATATGATGTCGTATTTATATATAAACGGGTGCTCTGTCGAGTCTCTCGACGCTTTTTTCATTCTCGAAAAGAATAGTAAATTGTTTAATTTAGTATGGATTTGTAAAGTTCAAGCCATATTATAAATTCTTTGCATATTTTCCAATTTGTGAGAAATCTGTAACTTACACAAGGTCTTATTTATACAAAAATGACTGTTCTCACTTTTTTTCAAATCTCGAAAGAAACCTATACAATGTAACTTACATATAATTAACCCCTTAACTGCCGACGAAATCTCACGCGATCTCCAGTGGCTTACTTAAATCGCATATTTCTGCAATTAAAGAAGATGTATATTAGTTTTCTGAAATAACAGTAAGAAAATGTGCATGTTGCACTGTTATATATAATGGCCCAGGTGGTGAAAATTGCCTCATTATCATCGGAATTGGCCATCTCTTTAATAGATGCATGCATTTTCTACAGACGTATACACCGATTAGCCAAAACATTATGACCTCCCCAATTGCAATGAACTCGCCTGGATGGCGTGGAGTATACGCAATCAGATGGGAATGGTATTTAACTGCTACTAAGGAATCTGAAGAATTATTTTTGCGCTCACTTCTGCCTGTGATGGGAAAGACTGCTGATCTAAGCGACTTTGATAGAGGGCAGAATTCAATGGCCCGACGGCTCAGAACTAGTATCTCCGAAACTGCACGACTCACATGTTCTTCGTGACGTGTCGTTTTTAGTACTTATGCAAAGTGGATGAATGATGGTGAAACCATCTTTAGACGCCGCGTTGGATGTCGACACGTTATCAAAGAAAAAGGACGTCGGAGACTCTCCCGCTTGGTAAAGCAATATCGGCGCCAGTGACTGGCTCAACTGACATCCAAATACAATACAGGTCACAGTACAACTGGTTCGGAGCACACAGTTCTGATGACATTGTTGAATATGAGACTACTCAGCAAACGTCCCACTCACGTGCCTCTGTTGACCAAGCATCATCGCCAACTACTCCTACACTAGGGCCGAGAACTTCATGACTGGGCCATGGATTATTGGCAGAGAGTTGCCTGGTCGGAAGAATCACGATTCATCCATTAATCCGTCGATTAAAATGTCAGGGTACGCCGTCTTCCAGACGAGCTGTTACTTCCCCTTACATAGCAGATCATACACAGGCCTCTGGTGGCGATATTATGCTTTGGGAAACGTTCTCATGGGCGTCTATGGGACCTGTGGTTGTGGTAGAACAGACGATGATGGCCGCGGACTATTTGAACATAACTGTGGAAAAGTTACACCCTTACATGGTATCTGTCTTCACAAATGGAGATGAAGTCTTCGAGTAAGACAATGCTGCATGTCACAGGGCTCGAATTGTGCTGGAGTTGTTCCAGGAACATAATACTGAATTCCAGTTAAGGTTCTGGCCACCTAACTCAACGGATATTAATCAGATAAAGGACATTTGGTGTGTCATGGAACGGCAGCTCAGAGATAAAAAAACAACCATGTGGGAATATCTCGGATTCGGGTCACCGCTAATTGAACATCTGGTACCATCTGTGTCCGGCCATCTACCAAAGACTTGTGGTAAGGCGGGTTGCAGCTGTTTTGCGGGCCAAATGTGGACCAACGAGTTATTAAGTAGGTGGTCATAATATTTTGGCTCTTCAGTGTACATACGCCCGAGGCAGTTAAGGGGTTAAGAGTATATATAAATGCATTACTTTTTTTAATTATTTCATTTAGTTCTCTAAGTGCCCAGTATTTGTTTTATATTTTTCCTATTTAATTTATTTTTATGTAATATTTTCATTTTTCCATATCTTAATACTTTTAAATGAATAACACATTATTCTCAATTCTTTAGTAATTTACTTCAATATTTTTCATTCAGTGTTTTATTCATCACCAGCGGAGCTTCTTTAGTCCCAAACGAATCTCGGATATAAATTGTAGCTCGCCATCCCACCCCCTTCTTTTCTACTCTGCATATTTTACACTCCTGCAGGATACGCCTTTCCTGGCCTCTAAAAAATCGAATTTGCATTGCAAATTCGTATAACGATGAAAAATTTAAAAAAATCACGTCTTATATATTAGATAGATAGCAGTTATATGGAATACTTAATATCTTTTTTTTTAAATATAATTATAGTAATTTATTTGAAATGTAACACAACTGTATTAATAATATGAGTGTACAAAAAATGTATACTTATTTCGGTATATTTTAACTGTGTTAAATATATAAATTTGTAAATAAAATATATTAAAATTTGCAATAAGTTCTTCCCGTTTTTAGATTATTTTAATTTTTGCGATTTTTTTTATTTATAAATATTTATGTATTAACCGTGGAATGGATTGTAACACACATATATATGTCTAACCATTATATAATATTACAATTCATCATCTTTTTTTAAAAAATAAAAATTAATAAACTGAGTATCAATACATTACACTGACATTATACATAATAAATCTGGATCAACTATTATTAATTTAACTAATCATTAATGAATTTTTTAAATAAATCTATATCCTACTCACCAATTTATGAAATATAAAAAATTAAAACATTCAAAATTGGCGAAAGGAAAATCAACAGGAAAGCGAATTCTTAAAAAGAACAAGTAAATAAAGAAATATATGTAGGAAATCATAAATATTTGAAATATTTTCTAAAATTATTTGTAACTAAAACAACTTAACCAATGAAAAAAGACTTGAAATAATGAATCATTGTCAGCATCAAAAAATTCTTTGCACGAAATGTATGATCTCGAAATTGAAAATTCATTAACCCAAAAAGAAAAACCACAAATTGAACTTAAAATGAGAGAACAATTATGAATAAAATTGGAACTAATGATTCGTAACTCGTTTTTAGGGTCATTAGTAAAAAGCGGTTAATTTATGAGGAAGAAATAATAAGCTACAGCTTAAATGCTTATTTCCCTCATCGCCCGATTAACCACTACCATAAAAAATGAAAGAAATATATAATTAATTAATATGTAAGACCCAGACAGAACAATGTCATGCACAATAGAAATACAGTAACCTCTCACTTATACGACTTTCAGGGGGCCGTAGAAAAAAGTCGTATAACTGAGAGAGTCGTATAAGTGAGAGACCTTCTTATTACATAACTTTCAAATCTTATATGCATTAATTATTTTACCTATAATTAAGACGATAAGTTTTGAGTACTAAGAACATATTTTAACAAAATTTATGAAATATATTAAGAAATAAAACATAAAATATATTTAAAAACTTCACATTCACTTACCACTATGTTTATTTTAAAGATTTATACATCAGATTTTCTCAAAAAAAAATGAAGTGATATTACTTTGTCTCTATCGTCGATGAAAAGATAAAATGTCTTTCTCTAAGTCTAATCTTAGATTAAATTTTTTAAGCTATTTTGGGTATAATCGTTTTGATGGACATAATTCTTTAATGTATTTAAAGCAGCACTTGCTTCTGAAGAATTTACAACAGCAGGAACATTGCTCCAGTCTTCGTCATCCTCCTCACTCATGTCTTCATTATTAATATCCTCAAAGATTTCTTCAGCAGTTCCCACTTCTGACAGAAAAAGATTTTCATCACATTCTACATATTGGCAGGCACAAGGAAATTCCATACAGCCACCCTCTATAGATTTCATCGTTACTAACACACGTAGATAGATAAGAATGTTATTAATTATTGATAAACATTTTTACAATAATGAAAGAGTCAAGGTAAGAAAACGAGAGTGATTTGTACGTTGAAGATTAAAAAAATGAATTCTTGAGTGAGAAATGCAAAATCGCCTGAACCGTTTAAAGCGTCGTATAAGTGAGAGAAGCAGTCGTATAACTGAGAGAAGTTTAGCATTATTTCCCATAAAGTGTGGACGGGACCATGAGAATTCGGCGTATAACCGCGAGAGTCGTATAACTGAGAGTCGTATAAGTGAGAGGTCACTGTAATAATGAATCATGTGAGCTAAAAACTTACTCAGCAATAGAATTATACATTTTTTAAAAAATACCATACTTGAATCGCAATCATGCTTCCCCACAATCACAGCAAAACCCCCGCCATATTAATGGGTTACAGTTAAAAGCTAATTCTGACAGTTCAAAATCATCACACCAAGTAAATAATATTATTAATAATATAAATATAATAATTATAAATTATTATCGTAATAAATATATATATGGGCTGTTTAATAGCCTCTGCTTTTTAACCAGAAGGCCCTTTAATTGCCTTCAAAGACGTCTTAAAGGAATCGACTGGGAGCGGGCCTTAATGTCCAATCCGCACCTTCCACCAGTGCAGTCTGTTAGTACCCTTGCCTACTGCATGCGAAACGAGCGCGGATGGGCTTCCTCCAACACGCTTGGCCAGTGTGAAGGAATTTGGCCACCTATCCCCCTTATTTTACCATGAATTCACAAAATAAATCACGGCCCTTATTCCCGGCGGTCTGCATGTTCCTGGTTACGGCAGCGATCAGAAAGACATGAAGACAGAGGGTGCTAAGAATCAACCACGCTCGGCTTGTCTGCCATAAGTTGATGACCTTGGCTACGTATAATGGACGATCCCTATCTTCGGAAAATCGTTTACAGGAACTTGAAGAAGAATTAGAAAGAATCAACTGGGACATCCTAGGATTATATGAAGTAAGAAGAAAAGGAGAAGAGAAGAGAGATCTTGCCAGCGGACATGTATTATACTACAGATGCATAGAAGATGGAAGAACAAGCGGTGTAGGATTTCTGATTCATAAAAGGTGAAAGAATCACATCGTAGAATATGATAGTGCATCAGATAGAGTTGCAAGGTTAGTAATACAGGTGTCCAGAAGATACAAGCTGTAAATTACCCAAGTTAATGCACCAACAGTAAGCTATACTGATGAAGAAGTTGAGGATTTCTATGAAGAAGTAGCTTTAATGCATCAAAAGGGAAAATGATACATAAAATTAATAATGAGAGACTAGAATGCTAGAATTGGGGGAAAAGAGAAAGGTGAGTTATCATGGATATGAGTTGCGTGATGAAAGAGGAAACAGATTGATTGAGTTTACAGAATGTGAACAGTTGTATATCATGAATTCATTTTTCAAGAAACAGTCACAAAAAATGGACATGGCGTTGTGCAAATGTCTCAACAAGTGAAATCGACTACATCTTAACGAACAAAAAGCATCTTATTCAGGATTCCAGCGTTCTCAATAACGTCAATACAGGAAGAGATCACAGGTTGTTTAGATGCAAACTGCTGTTAAATACTAAAGTGGAAACAATGAAGTTTTTGCAACACTCAAAGAAATCAATCTATATAATAAATCTCCAGAAACACGAAGAAGAATTCCATTTGGAACTTAAAAACCGTTTCCAAGTACTTCAATCAACTTTAGAAGAAGGGCAAGATGTTACAGTAGTGAACCATAAACTAACCAATACTCTACAAGATATTACAAAAAAGATATCCGGCGATGCACAAGTAAAGCAGACAAAGCAAATAACAGAAGAAACAAGGAGATTGATGAAGAAACGCAGAGAATTTAAAATGAAGAAAAACGATCCTAAATCAAGAGTTGAATATGCTGAATTATGTAAAACGGTAAGAAAATGTGTTACAGAAGATATCAGAAAATTTAACTGTGATCTTATCAAGAAAGTTCTAGAAGATAACAAAAGTTTAAAATCAGCTAGGCGCAAACTATGTGTTGAAAGAAAAGGCATTTTTGCACTAAAGAGGGCAGATGGAACAATCACCATAATCAATAAAGAAATAGTACACATTGTCGAAAAATACTATAACGATCTATATAAATGTGAAGATCAAAGGGAAATCAACCTATGTGATCCACGAGAAAATTTAACAGAAACGAAGCGATAATACCAGTGATGACAGACGAAGTTTTACAAGCCATTAGATTTACGAAAAAAGGTAAATGCCCTGGCGAAGATGGAATTACAATCGACCTTATCAAAGAAGCAGAAGAAGAATTTGCAAAAATGCTATCCTTATTGTTTTCGAAATGTCTCATGAAGTCAAATGTACCAGAAGATTGGAATAATGCTGTGATGATGCTACTTTACAAGAAAGGAGAGAAGGAAAACATTAAAAACTACCGTCGATCAGCTTGATATCAGTGATTTATAAAATTTTCACCAAAGTTTTAACGACAAGACTTGAATCAGCTCTGGACTCAGCTCAACCTAGAGAAGAAGCAGGATTCCGAAGTGGATTCAGCACAATGGATCATATCCAAATGGTAAGGGAACTCATAGAAAAACATAAGGAATATAATTTACCTCTCTTCCTTGCCTTTATTGATTATGAAAAAGCATTTGATTCGGTCTACGCATCAGCAGTAGTAGAATCTCTGGAGGACATTGGTATAGACAAACCTTACATCAATATCATAAAGAAGATTTACAAGAAAGCAACAGCAACAATCCGCTTGGACAAAGGAAAAGCAAAGATTAAGCTCGAATAGGGGTAAGACAAAGAGACACCATTTCGCCTAAGCTTTTTACTGCTGTCTTAGAAAATATTTTTAAGAAGCTGAATTGGGAAAACAAAGGGATTAGAATAAATGGGGAATATTTAAGTCATCTCCGATTCACTGACGACATTTTGATTTTCAGTAACAGTCCTGAAAAATTGGAAAATATGCTAAAAGATTTGGCAGAAGCTAGCATTAATGTGGGATTAAAAATGAACTTGGAAAAGACTAAGGTGATGTTCAATTCATTTGCATGAAAAAAGAAAATCGTCTGCAACAACACTGAAATTAAAGAAGTGCAAAGTTATGTGTACCTTGGGCAGGAAATATCATAGGGACTAGGGATGGCTAGGGATAATAGTATCATCAATGAAATCAATAGAAGAATAGGAAATGGATGGAGTGCTTTTGGGAAGAACAATATTATTCTGAAGAGTAACATGCCTGTTTGTTTGAAAATAAAGGTATTTAACCAATATGTTTTGTCTGTGCTAACTTATGGAGCACAAACATGGACGCTAACAAAACGGATGGTACAAAGATTACAAACAACACAGTGAAGTATGGAAAGATGTATGCTAGGTATAACTAGAAGAGACAGAAAAATAAGAACCTGGATAAGTAGTCAGACGAAAGTTTTTGACATCATTGATAGAATTAAACGTATAAAATGGAAATAGGCTGGGCACATTGCAAGAAGACAGGACAATAGATGTTGCACAAACACCCTACAGTGGTATCCCAGAGATGTGAAACGGCCAAGAAATCGATCTCAAGTAAGATGGAGTGATGAAATCAGAAAAGTAGCCGTTGTAAATTGGATGACTAAAGCACTAGACAGGAAACATTGGAAAAATCTGCGGGAGACCTACATCCAGCAGTGGATTGAAAATGTTGTTGTTGTTGATGATGATGATATATATATATATATATATATTTCATACTTTTTAATGAATAATAACTTATAATAAAAATAACATAACATTATCTGAAATATATAAGTCAATAAATAGCCAGAAAAACTATACTTAATTCCTTTTCTCAAGTTTTAAAATTTTGTTAAATAGCTTTTCTATCTAGGACAGAATCTCGCACAATTATCAGAAAATCTATAACTGAAGACTAAGAAGTAATTTATTTAAGACAATTTCATTTTAACGAGGTGCAATTTTTAAAAGTAATAATATAAATGTAAAAAAATATACTTTTTTAAGTGCACTAAAAAGTAAGTTGTGTAAAAAAACCTTAAAGGCACAAAAATTAAATTAGATTGAGGTGAGCTCAATTATGGAAGATTAATGGATTAAATGAGAATTTCACTAAATTAGCCAGCTATCGCCAAGTTGATTTTATAAATGGCAATTTATTTTTGTCACGAAATTTGGCGATGTTGTGGTAACTTTGCCATTTGTACTTTTCAACAAATAGTTATTGTTTGAGCTGATTCTGATTTCTCGATACGAAATAAAACTATTAGTTGAGTAACAATTAAGTTTATATAAAGTTAAAATAATATAACCTGAAACATATAAGTCATTATATAGCCAGAGAAACAATACTGTTTTGCAATATCTTTCAAAAAAGGCAGACGCTTGGGGGCAACCTCCCCTCCTTTTCAAACATCTGTTAGAAAACTACAAATAGTTCAACTTGAAAGTGCATAACTCAAATTAATAGCCGCCTTTAAGTCATTCATGCTGATAATCCGCAATGCTTTTGTGTAGCCCTGCATATAATCTATAGCATTTATACACACCACATTGTACGCCAAAATTTAGCTAAATTTAAGCACGCATACCATAAATGTAATCGCATTTCCAGCACTTCTAGCTACCTTCTAGCTCAGATAAGGTACAATACTTTGTTTGAAATGTTTGAGTGTCCCTGTAAATGGACAATAAATGCTATGTCCATCATGTTATAAGGTACTTGTACCCAATATGAACAGTGCTCTCAATATGGACACTCCTAATATCTTTAAAAGTAAAACTTTTGATCGAGAGATGGCGTTACATGTCCGTGAAGAAAAGCAGTTGAAAAGATAATTAACCCTGGAAAGTGCAAAAAAGCGCGTTATTCGCCATCTGGAAGGAAACTTGTTGTTCCGTGGTGTGCTAATCGTAATTACAGGTAAGTTTAAATTCTTATTAGATATGGTAAAATTACTTTAAATATTGAAAAGTGGCGTGCTTTAGAAGGCTGATAAAACATATTTTCGATTGCTATTGCATATATTGCTTAAAAATGTTTTCTTTGTTTATTTATTACAAGATTTGGTAAAACTATGCTCGATCCCCAATATAAACACCTTATGTCCACATTGGAAATACAGCAAGTGAATCTTCAGATTTACAAATTTGTAAAATATCTGTTTAATGTCATCTGTACAATCCTCCAAGAAACCTCCTCCAAAAAGCCCTTGCAGAAAAATCAGAAGAAGCCTCCCCTCAGTAGGGTATCTGTTGGCGAAATCGCAGATGCCAGCGGTATGACTTCCTCAACAAAGGAGAGCTGGTACTGCTTCTTATGCAGAATCGATACTGTTGCAGACATGCGGCTATGCAGCACATGCGGCAGATATGTCCATGAAGACCATGTGGGACTTACCGCCCATGATGAAGAAGTTCTTATTTGTCCATCCTGTGAGGGCTGAGTAATAACAGATGTAAATTCTGCAGACAGATGCAATAAAGCTAAGCAAAACCAACTATATTATTTCATAATATTTTGTAGTAACTGAGGTGCTTTGCATAGGTCTTCGAAGAGCCACAACCGAAAATGACTCCTCCTTCTAAAGTGCATGTTCTGAAGATATTTACTGTGCACCCCTCCCCCGCAATACTTTAAGATATATTTCTTTTAGCCTCTCTCTTCTAAAATCCCTTGGAAGTGTGGCTCTTCCATACACCCTGTGTAGTAGGTCAATAAGGAGCCACCTGTCCCTAATATTCACATGCATGTCCATAACCCTTTAAGATTCGGAACATTTTCATATTTAAATATTACATTCTTCTGGTTATTAACTCTATACTGACCCTAATGTCACTTAAAAAAATAATGAAAAAAATTTTTGACACCCCCTGGAGCGTGGAGAGTACCCGCACGAACGTGCGGGTTGGGCTTTTTCTGAGAAAGCCACACCCGCACGATCGTACGGGTTGAGCTTTTCCTGTGAAAGCATTACTTATAAGATGATTTGGGAAGTATTGGCTGAAATACTGCAATGGAAATCCTTACTGGCTCTAAAAGCCTAAAAAAGAAGAAAAAATGTTAATATTCGAGATGTAATCATAGACTTAAAAAAATTCATATTTTAATTAATTTAAAAATGTTTGTCATATTTCTAAAGCTTTTTTATAATATCGGTTTTATTTTTTCTATAAGTCTATAACTTTTTTTAAATTAAAATTTAAGAAATGAAAGACATACCTGCGATTGACTGAAATCTAGAATGAGGTACAGAAATGAACTTCTTAAGATCCTACTTGTATTGTTTTTTATTTTTATTTTTTCATTCTATTTGGTTTTGATGTAGAACTTTGGGGAATGAGTTCAGAAGACTTTGATGAGGAAGAATGATCCAAAATTCTCATTTCTTTAGAAATACTTGTAAATTTTTCTTAATCGAGCTCATCTGAACTTGTCTATCCTTCTAATAAATCTGTTTCAAATGTTTTCTCCGCAACCTCGTCATCATCCGAGAGATCACTAAATTCAGAGTCTGATTTATTCATCAATTGTAATATTCTTCTTGTGTGAGAATTCTTTTCGGTTTAGACATCTGAAAAAGTGTTTTATTTTGCTTTGTTAAAAGTTAACAAAGTATTCCATAAAAAATAATAAAATGTATTAGAAAATTTTATTAATTGAAAAGAAAAAAAAAAGTAAAAATTAATTGAAAAACAAAAAACAAAAAAAAAAATTCATCCATGACAACACCCAAGAAAATAATATGGCATTAATTATATAATAACATACTTCATTTTTATTCTGGCTTTCAGCAAAATTATTGAAACAGAAATCAGGATGAACATTCAGAAAGCTCATACCTTTGCTGTAGCACTGACTAACGTAACGCCCAAGTCGCACGATCGTGCGGGTAACGAAATATTGAGTCCTACGAGCAACATAAATTGTGTATAATTAATGTTTTTTATTATATTACTCTTATTTAGACATTAAAGAAAAAATATTTATCTAAGCAATTAGAAATTTACTGATAATTACCTTTTTACGACAGATAAAATGATCAGCTGTATCCGTTGGACTTGTAAACAAAGCTAGTCATGCCGGCTAAAAGTAAAACATGTACTACAGCCATCATATGTTGATAAAAAATGATACTTTATTCTTTTTGCAAACCAGAACAATCGTCCGATTCAGTTTTTTATTACATACGACTGTTTCAGAAGCAAAAATTTACATGAATGTCTAACCCGCACGATCGTGCGGGTTGGGTCTTAAAGGGATAATAGGGACAGGGGGTTCCTTATATGGATACTTGTAAACATTTTTTGTTTTTATCATTAAAATTAAACCAGAATAATTACAAGGTCGCTAATTTTAATCATGATAGTCAACAGTCCAGGGATAGTGGTCATATATTTTTGGAGTCCTAAGGCGTGTACACGGGGGTGAAAAAAATCAATTTTCCTTAGGGTGCCCATATTGGGTACAGGTACCTTATGACAAATATCTTGTAGTAAACCTCAGATATGTTAATGTATATCAATTTCATTATATTTGAAATAATGCAGCAGAACTAATGTACGATACAAAGACTTTTCCCATAGACCGTTATGTAACAGAATTCTTTTGTCTGGCCCTGTAAATGAAATAGTAAATGCTTTGCACCTCACGTTTAAAAGAATGGATGTTTCAGTGCTCTACCGAAACGCATATCGATTGCATTATTTTTGAAATTTTCTAACAGCATTAAAATGAACTTGAAGCTTTTTTTCACCGTTGACCGTAATGTAATTGAACACTTTTGTCTGTCCCTGTAAATGAACTTTAAACGCTACATACTTCAATATCAGTGCCGATCGCACTATAGTAAGCATCAATAACATACAAAAATTTCAGGGCAATCCGAGTATAATTATGAGAGCTAGAACTCGGGCAGACGGACATACAAACCGAAATCATAAACACTTTTCAGCTATATTGAAAAGTGTTGAAAAGAGCATAAAATTGTTTCAAGCCCTCATTAAAAAGAACTCTATCAATGAAGGGAAGGGGGTGAGACAACAGCAATAGCAGCACACATGCTTTGTTGATCTTTTTTAAATTTTAGTTTGAGGCTATTTTATGAATCCCTGAAACAGTTTCAAGCTTATTATCTGGCAAGGTTGGCACATTCTGAACCAAGAGGGGTTAACCACGATTTAAACCAGCTGGTATTTTTTCAATAAATAAATAAATAAATATATCTATATATACATATATTGAACTAATATAATATAATATTTTCGAGACGTAATGAGACGTTAGTATGCACGTAGCAGGATGACAATTAGCATGCGTTGAAGAACATACCTGATGCTCTAAAATCATAGTCAGCATATGTAAATATATGAAACTAAGAAATATAAAATAGATTAAAATATTCAATAGTTAGTATAAAATACTTAAAGAAAAAAAAAAAAAAAAGATTGCATACACAAACTGATAATATAACAATTTGGTCTTTAAAACTTTTGTCAAAAAAAAAAAAAATCGATTGAAGATATTATCTTTTAAAGATTTAAAAACGAATAGGCAAGATATGGAGTTGAATAAGAGGACATTCAAAAATTGATTGCCAGTTGATAGCATTTTCAATAATACCAATTTATCTTTTCTGTTGCTTGCTAAAAGGCCAAAAATGTTAACTTAGTATCACTCAATAAACAAAACCACAAGAAGTATTTCAATAGAAAACAAATCCTTTAAAAAATTCAGGTACTGATATTTTTATTAAAAAAATCAGTGATTCGAGAGTTACTTTGAAAATGAATTTGTTTATAATTGAAAAATATAATGAAAACTAATCATTTTAATTTAATTGTGTAAAAAATGTTATAACACAGCTTAGTTGACTGTTTGAAATTTTTAACGCGTGACAACTTTTTTAAAGCTACTAGTCTAAAAAGCTTGTAAATACGTTTTCTGCTTATTTTACATCAAATATTTATTTGTCATTATTAATCAAAATTATTCTATAATACGATTGTGAAGGTATCAATGTTTTACTATGTAGAGCATTTTAATTAAGGATCGGCCGAAACCGAAACCGAATTTCGGTGATCTTCCTATTTCCGGCCGAAAACTAAAATGTCCAATTTTTTAAAATTAAATTGTATGTTTTAAAATAATTAATAAATACCAAAATATACATAATTATTAATTAATTATACGTGTTTATTAAATATACATAATTATTAATTAATTATAGGTATTAGTTAAATATACATGATCATTAATTTATATGTGTGGCCTGAATTGGCTCTATGGTCCTTAGACCCAAAACTTTTTATTTTAATTTAAAATAAAACGTAATTAATTCATCAATGACACAGAAAGATTTTGTAATTATACGAATTTCATTTAATTAAAAAGTATTTTAGTTTTATGTATACACACCTCGATTTATCTTTTATAATGATTTCTGTAAATGATAAATCTGTTATACTAGAACTTTGTCAAAGAGTATTCAAAACACTTTTGCGATTTCAAAATGAAAATTTTCTATAACTGTTATGTCAGCAGCTTTTAATGAGCATGTTAAAAAGTTTAGTTATATATGCACTGCTTGCTTTATAATTTGCATTCACATCTTGAGTCAGTCATGATTGATAATTATAAACAACAAAGTTCGTAGCAACAATTAGTCTTATTTGAGCCGATAAAGCTCAAATCGACGAGTAATGTAGAAAATTCCCGAAGGAAGAAACGAGATTTTTGGAATACTGATAGTTTCGGTCCTGCCGAATTTTTAGCCGCATTCTCACCGAAAACGAATTTTTGGTGAAACTTTGTTTTTGAACCAAAAACGAAAACGAGTTTTCGGTCGATCTCTTAATTTTAATCTTTCAACATAATACATAGCTGTTCGCGTAACTGACTACAGTTATTCAAGTTAAATTATTTTCGAATGAAGTTATATTACTTATATGGTGTCGAACAGTGCTTATTTTTATCAACAAATATTCATGTTATGTAATAGGAAATATTTTAAAAATGAATAAAACCGGGTAAACCTAAAAACCCTGTTTTAAACCATATAAACAGATTTTTTGATTAAAAAAAATCGCCAAACCTTTTAATTTTGCCAACTTTATTCATCTGGATACAAGCTAGGTTTGTTTTGCTTTATATTACTTATTGCACATTACTTAGTTAGCAATATGTATAAGATTGTAAAAGAAAGAAATAACAAAAACAGTAAAAGAAAAACTCGCGCAGGCATAAACCAACGAAATAAGTTATGAATAATGATTTAACCCTCTCATGCATACGGACCTCATATGAGGTGGTATAATTATTGCATTATTATGCAAAAAAATTTTGAGCATTCATTTATGGAGATTTGATTTGTGAACAGATAATACCTAGCATGCAGTGCAATAATAAAGTTATTTTATAATGATTTCTCATTTATCACAAAAAAAAGGTTTTTTGTTAATAATGAAAAATAATTTATGCACGAGAGGGTTAAAACACCTCCGAAATAAAAATTCTGTCATACACAAGTTTTATTTAAAAAACTAGTGAAAAAGAAATAGTTCAGTAAAAAAATATCAACTGAAGTTATCCTTACTCGACTGATTGGAAGAACTCATAATAGAGCTAACTTAGCTCTACCTCTCCCAGTCATAAATTTTGCCAAATGACAGCGATAGTGGGGTATTGAACTCAAAGCGATATAAGTAAGCGTCCTATCTTACATGGGAGAAGTAACCGCAAGATTAAAAGCGAGGTCACATCAATCAAGGTCATGCGCCACGTATCGAATGGAGTGTGAACTAGAGGTAGATACCTAACTGTTTTCTTACTGACACCACTAAAATTGTAAAGTTTTTTTCAACTTGATTAATAACTGAAGTTTTTCTGATAAGGCGAAGAAAACTTCGCAATATCAAATGTGTCTGGATGATCCTCACGCTACGCCATCATCTTGTAATAAATGTGGCAAACAAAACTCATCTCCATGAGTGACTGAAGATTTAGAAAATGCGCGCCATACTAAAAGCCCGCGTATGTGAATTATCACTCCGTCCACAAGGTGGCGCAACTGTGTTAATTTACGCCTGATTCCAGCATTAAGTTTGTTCGCTTACTTATAACACTTTGATTGAACTTCACGGAAACTAAAAGTAAACGCCCATTTGACAAGACCGAGGGAGTTAGGCACTATTTTCTTAAGAGATATAGTGAAACGGGGGATTTATTTTTACTGACCAGGACTCTTTAATTTTAATTCATTACTAATCCTGCTTCCTGATTCTATCAGTCACAGACTTATTTTTAAAGTTTATGTATTAAAGGAAAAATGCCTGTGTGGAACTTTCTATTTTTTATACTTACTTTTTCTTTCTGTATTTTTGCGGTGTGTGTTGTAACTTAAATTATACATTGCTTTCATATTCATTTCACTTCAGTAGAGATATCCTCCTCTACTGAAGCCGCAGATGTGTACATTCACCTTAATGAATTTCGTTTAATAATTCAAATAACTTATATCTTGCTTATATATGTCAGTTTTATTAGTCAAGCTGCATATAATACAATAGAGCTTCACTATATACCGGATGGCTTATATTGTAATGACACACTTCGACAGACGATTGGTGACGTTTTCCTCTACAGTTGGTAAATATGTATGTAAATAAATATTTTTTTTTTCAACTATATGAAAAATTGTTGCATTTATTGAGACTTCAAGCACCTCACAAAATATTCAACATATAATATTGTTCAATAATTAAATGAACCATATATCGGAATACATAAAGCATGTATCTCCCAAATTATCAAAATCATTAACATTATTTAAATTTTTTTAATATCTACCCTATCTATATTATAAAGGACAAACATATCTGTGCGTAACGCATACGTCATTTTGCGAATGGCAACACTTTGAAATTTGAAATAAAATTTTGGTTTTGTAATTTTCTCTACTGCAAATTTTTATACTTCTAAACATCTCACATTTTAAATTTTTACATCGTCGTATAACGAAAATATTCTCTTTTAAATGCAATTTGTTTGAAAGCTGTATCTCATTTTAATTTTAAGATATTAATTTTTTTGTAGTTTTTATTACTTTTTTGTAATCGTGGCAGCTGAAGTACTCCATTTCTGTTGAAACTAAAGGGGGGAAAATCATGGAGGAATGAGATAGATGGAGGTGCAGTAAGGTGGTTGGGGGTGACGCCAAATGAGTAACCCTAAAATCCGCTACAGAAAGCCCAAACAAAACCACGTGATTTGACACGCCTATCAGTTCAAACCGGTTTAAACTTGTATTTCTTTGCTTTCATTTTTTACCGTCGGAAATTGTTATTCAAGATATGATTAAAATTTCGATAAAAAATTACTTATACGCTGTTATAGGATCTAGTACTAGATCAGAAGCTATCAAACATACTAATATATCACTTTACAGAATTATTTGATTATTTTATCATATGTATTTTAAGTATAAATATCAGAAGCGTCTTTTAAGATTTTATTTGAAAGGGTAACATTCTTTCGTTATTGTCCCAAAATCGTTTGCACTCGAAAATCTAGATTTTCGATTAATATTTGTAATTTAAGTTTTCATACATAATTTTAAAATAATGCTTTCATCATTATATTTTATCTATTTACATGCAATTATTAATATGTTGTTAAAAACAAATAAAGACGTTTAACTAAATTAGCAGCGATTGATTCAGTCAAAAATGGGGGCCTATTTGAAGAGCAATCACAAAATTTCATTCCATCAAAGAAACTCCATTAATTAGTTTGAATTACTTGAGTTTTGAAACACATTATTTGCAAAAAAAAAAAAAAAAAGTTCACCTGATAGGAAAACTTTAGCTGTAAGAATGAAATTATTATCAATAAATGATTAGTTCTCATTTGAGTAATTGGACTTGAGCTTTTGGTGCAAAGTTTTATTTTTCACAAAATTGTTATGCATTTCACAAGAATAACCTTTTCTTTTCAGAAAATTGACATGAAAACAAAAACAAAATTTCCATCTATCCCTTACAGTAATAATATTAATAAACTAGTCGGATGTACCAATCCCAAAACTTTCTTCTATCTCATACATGTTAATACTTCAAAATTCGCTATCACACTACCAAAATTAAATGGCAATCTATACCCATCATGAGGATTCTAAAGATATGGAATTCCGCGCATTAGTTCCTGAGATATGAATATCGTTGAAATCGTGTAAATCCAGCAAACAGCAGCCTAGCAGCACCACCTATTTCGTGCTTTACACCAAAACCTATGATACACCAAAATCACCAAACAAAAACTTATGTCAACGACTAACAGAATCTGAAGTTTGGGGAGAATCCGTGCATTAGTTTTTGAGATAGAGAAAATCATAAAAATTCTAGCGTAGCAGCGCCACCTATTGTGCGATTAACACCAAAACCTAATCGGCAACAACTTGTTTTAACATCTAACTAACTCTGAAGTTAGATGAAAATTCGTGCATTAGTTCTTGAGGTAGAGCTATTGCAGGAATCGTGAAAAATATAGCACAGCAGCGCCACCTGATGGGCGATTTACACCAACAAGCAATCAGCATGCTATCATATCAAGGACTTACCGAATCTAAAGTTTGATGAAAATCCGTGCATCAGTTCTTGAAATAGAGCTATTGCGGAAATCGTGTAAATCCTACAAAATGCAGCATAGCAGCGCCACCTGTTGGGCGATTTACACCAAAACGTAATCAGCACCAACTCATATTAAGGACCAACTGAACCTAAAGTTTGATGAAAATCCGTGCATTAGTTCTTGGGATACAGCTATTGCTGAAATCGCGAAAAAGGCAGCATAGCAGCTTCACCTGTTGGGCGATTTAGACCAAAAACTAACCAGCACCAATTTATATTAAGGACTACATGAATATAAATTTTTATTAAATTCCGTGCATTAGTTCTTGTGATAGAGCGTATACTTTAGATATAGTACTGTATCCGAATCTTTTATGTGTCCTTGTAAATGAACAATAAATGCTATGCACATCATATTTCACAGCAAGTACATTCTAGTAAATCTGAGATGTCTATTTCATTTTATTTCAGTAACATAATTTCGCATATATCGTTATATAACAAAATTCTTTTGTGTGGCCCTGTAAATGAATAATAAATGCTTTGCAAAACCCATATTCTACAAAATGTATGTTTTACTGCACTTTATAAATGCATATCAATTTCTTTGTTTTAAATTGTCTAGCATCATTAAAATGCACTTTAAACGATTTTTCCTATTGACCGTAATGTAATTTTTTACCGCCCATGCAAATAAACTGTAAGTGCTACACATTTTTTTTTTTTTTTTTTTCAATAGCGATCACGCTACGTAAACGTCAATAACATATAAAAAATGTAGGGTGATCCCAGTATATTTACAAGAGTTAGAGCTCGGCCAGAAGGCCAGACAAACCGAAGACAAACATTTTTCATCTATGTTGAAAAGTATTAAAGAAAGAAAAATTTTAATAATACAATTTTTAGTTCATATCAAATGTTTTCAATATTTTATTTAATCTTATTTTGACATTTATTTATGGCTAATTTTCCAATTATTTTAGAAACAAACATTTATTTTAATAAACAACAACACAACAAAGACCCTTTAAAAAATGTACCATTTTTTCTTAAAACTTCAGCTGTAATAAGCTGTAAACTTCAGCTGTAATTCATCTCTTCAAATTCGTCTTATTAATACAAAATCCCTTCCACATGCTTGTTTTGTTTGGGCTTTCTGTGGACGTTTAAATTTGAGCGATAAATGGTTTCATATTGCAAACCTTTTTTGCGGCATACTGCAACTCCATCTATCTCTTTCCTCCATGGGGAAAAATGAAAATAGTAGATTGCTGTATCATTTTGTTGCCATTTTCTCATAAAAACCGACAAAAAATTGAAATTAAAATGTGTGCTATGCCAAGAATATCGTCTGTTATAAAACCCAGTGAGTTTTGGCTTTATTTCGTTGTTATTTATCAATTAAATGATTTTGCCGTGCCGGCTCCATTGCGAAATATTAATAAACAATTTGCACATTAAAAAAAGTTCAGAATTTCTCCCCCGCTAATTTTCTACAAAGAAATTAAAGCTTCATCAATAAATAAATAAAAGAATAATATATAAAAAAGCACGAATTTAACATATATGTAGTCGAACAATTTAAATTTTTAGAGCCGAATTGGGAAAAATATGTGCTTTTAAATGTAATTTGTATGAAATAGAGTTGCTAGGCAACTGTTAAAGTAAAAGAGAGAAAATAATCCATATATTGAAAACACAAGATAGCTTTTTTAGACATCTTCCTTGAACTTTCTACTGTACCAATTTTGCTAATAATTCTTTTTCTTTTTTAAATGAAAGCTGTTCATTTGTAGATGTCTTCGCACTAGCTATTTTTCTAAATATTTTCACTTTTATATTTTTAATTTAATTTGAAAAGATATTTTGAAATTTCATCAAAATGGTAGCAATCGTATTATTTCGTCTGTTGCAGAAAAAAAAAAGAAATATTGGGGTTTATTTATCCGTATTGATACCATTTACTCATTACAATTAAAAATAACTTTATTTTAAGTCTGAACGGAAAATGACGTCACTATTTAAAAAACATTTTCGCTCATAAAGCTAATGTTACAATATATTTTCATTCGGCTGATACCGAATTTGAGACACTTGGTGTAATGCTTCAGTAAGCGCCATATTTAAAAGAAAACAATTCTTTTCTTTGATAAAACTATATATTTTTACACGAATACATCTAAAAGACATCAGTTTCTGGAATTTGTACTTCGCGGTACTGAAATTAGATCCTCAAGCCAAAAGAATACATTTTCACATGCAAAGTTTTAGCTGACAAACGGAACTTCACGTTTGAAAATCTATCTAAAGGAAAAATATGTCCATGCGCACGGCTGACGTCATTTTGAGAATGGCAACGCTTGACGATTAAATGTCGGATTTGCAATCTTTGCTACTGCAATTTTTTGAATTTCTAAACATCGCGCATCTTCAATTTTTACACCCGTTATATAGGGAAAAAAATCTACTTTCAAGTGCAATTTTCGTGAAAACTTTATCTTAATTGATTTATTTATTATGTCTTTTTAAATAATTTTCAAGAATAATGTTTTTTAATCTATATCCATTGCGTACAGGCTCCATTACGGAATAAGCCATTTGTACTTAAAATAATATAAATAATTCAGCATTTGTCCTTGACTAATTTTTTTTTAGCGAAATTAAAACTTCATCAATCTATTATATTAAAAAGTGACTGTCAATTTGTATTTCACAGCTGTTCCTCCTAGAATATGAAACGTTGGGTGGTCAAATTAACGCCAATTATCCGCATGGGTCCGAGGATGTTAAACGTGGTCGTAGAATTTAAAAATTTGTTTAGTTTTCGAGATATAAATTTTTACGTTATTTTTGATGACATTTCTGTAATGATGGAAACTAAAATTGCTCCACTTTTGTGGATAAAAGAGAGAAAAGGGAAAATGACAAGGATTATTAGGTATCATTGTTTGAAATCATTTTTAAATTGAAATTAACGTATATTTGAATGCATAGTGAAAAAATGATTGTAGTTTTCAAGAAAATTTCACGAAATACGAACTCACACATATTCAAGCTTCAGGAATCCGTTTATTTTAGAAACACAAATTCGACTCTCGACTGGAACATTGAGATAAATTCTGTTGACGTCAAAAACAAAAAAAAAAAAAAAAAAAAAACAAAAAAAAAAAAAAACATCGTACGTTATTGTCATTTAATATAAAGTCGTAAAGTAGATTTTCAACCATTGCCTTAAGATGGCTAATAAAACATTTCAGATGCGAAAAAACGAGAAAAAAAAAGAGAAAAGTTTTAGCGAGAAAAAAAAAAAAATCTTTAAATATTTATTTTAATTCATAAATATAAAATGCTTCTGAATAAATTCGTCCAAACAAATTTATTTTGTATAAGTTGACCCAAATGACATCATTTCTACGAACTCCGAATTTCGAAGCAAAATCTTGGAAGAGCGAAAAGCTCTAGGCAAATAAAGTTATAGAACATGTGCATTTTTATTGGGAAAGTTTTGATTTAAATTGTAAATATAACTTATTATTTAAAATATTGTATTTAATAAAATTAATATTGCAATGGCTTTCTAAATTTACAATAAAGTTAAGATTTCATTTTTCGCAAAAAGGTCGATTGTCTCATGCAATTCAAAAGCAACAAAACGGGTTGCTACGCAACTAGTATATATAAAATCCTAATGAAAAGAATTTATGAAACGGATATATGAAAGGAATTTATGAAACGGATATATGAATCGACTGATTAAACAACTAATTATGTTTCAAGCAATTTCTCCTAAAATATGCAATATTTTGCGATGAAATTAACACCAAAAAATCAGCATTGATCCGCAGATCTCAAAACTGGTATTAGAATTTTTAAATTCGAATTAGTTTTCGAAATATTAATTTTTTTCTAATTTTATATACATTTTTCTAATGATGGCAACTCAAATTTTAATCAAACAGATGATTTTTTTTCATATTTCAGAAAAGGTTGACATGGTAACCCGGCTATTGTTGTTTATTTGATAATAAATGTTTATTTACTGTTATTTCTTTTTATAAATTATATAAATTATTTTGTTCTATAATTATTATTATTTTTTATTTATTTCCTTTAGAAAATAATTAAAAAATACGGTACTACTTAGTTATTCCGTCGGCCAATTTCGCCAAATTATATAAATCGCCAAAACACTCGCCAAATTATACAAATTGACATAATTTCTATTTTAAATAACGAAAGAACAAATAAATTATTATAACATTAATAAATATACAAATAAAAAGTCGGAATAAAAATCACTTGATAACGTAAACACGTGTAACTTGCTTAAAGTCAAGTGAATGTGACATTTACGATCAACCATTATTGGCATTTAATCTTATAGTTTGGCGATAGATTTTTGGTCGACGGGATAACTAAGTAATACTACAAATGCATATGTAACTGGTACTTGAAAACAAGGTTTTCGCCAAATTTTCGTTAAAAAAAAAAAAAAAAAAAAAAAAATCACGCCAAACCTGCTGTGCGTATATGACATCTGGACAAATATTACCACTCGAAAAAAAAAAAAAAAATGCTAACTTGCGAGTTGAAAAAAAGCTATTGGTAAGATTTGCATCTGGCTAGTGTAACAGTACCAATAATTGCAACCATGGCAAAGTTTATGTAGTTTTATTCGAAAAAAAAAAAAATTTGATTTTTTAATCAAAATGGAAAACTTACGATCCCATATTAACGCGATTTTTTTTCTGACGCCAATGTCATATACGGAACGGGCACTTAACTGGCGCCAAAGTATCGTTATTTTGCTTGATATGGTAAGCCGGATGTTGTTGATTATGCTGTTGATGCGTTCCCCAAATTGGCGTCGTTAAAAAATCGCGCCAATATGGACATATATGACATCTGTGCCAAACTTTCACATCAACGGCGAAGGGATCAGACCGTATTTGTTTATGGCAGTTGATGACTTGAACTATTATAATATAGATGAAATGATGGCGATAGAATAATATTTGGCGACTTATCACCTGTGCCTGGCTAACATTAAAGTACCAAAATGGCACCTAGTGTATAAAAAGTGAAGTGGTCCGCCTGGAACTATTGATGATAGTCACATGACTTAGGCTATTGTTATAGAGATTGTTTTAAAATACCGGGAGACAAAGACTCTGTATACTTAATTTATTTTATTTTAGCTTCTTGTTCAAATGTTTAACAGATCCTCTTTAATCAAAAACGAAAACTATCATTGGATGTCTTAACTGCTACTGATTCGCCCTTAAATTTTTGCAATCAAAGGGAATTGAATGGAAACCCGTTTACAGGGAGATCTGCACAGCTTTTTTAAGTATAATTCAATCTTCTCTAATATTTTTAAAACCCATCAGATTAGCGTGTTTTTAGATTCTGCGGTGTCTGAACGGGGGTTGGCGAGCGTAGCTTGCAGGAGGCAGAGCCCCTAGTCTAATATAGTATCGTAATAAAATAATCGTAAAGCATGAGAACAATAACTTTAACTATTCAAGTTGATCGACAAGTCTCATTCTTGTCGTAGGTGCAAAGGCTGAATAACTCCGCCCCTAATTTTAAAGCAATATTTCCACCAGGTTTCGAAAGGCGTGCCATACTTACATTGAAATTTAAAATGAAACTTCGTTAATAAATAATTAAATGTTCCAAATTAAAAAAATCTCTAAAATAATAACAGAATAAAATCTTCCCAATATTTCAGGACAGCTGCAAAAATTCGATAAAACCGCCACAATATTTTCTATTCGTTATAATCTTAAATAAATTTCAAAAACGAAACACATCCACCAATACAATCAGCTTCTATATGTTCCCACATCCATTTCTATACACTCTGCAATCCCGCTTTAGTAAAGAAATATTTTTTCATAAATTTTCAGAAGCTAGCATTCGTCAAGAGATTATCCTACGAGTCCATATTGCTGCATCTGCTTCTTTTATACATTTGTAAATAGTATTTTAAATATTCATTAGTTGTAATTTTAAAATGTATGTAAATTTAAAAGCAAATGAGGCGTATTAATTGTTTAAAAAAGTCACATTTGTTTTGTCAGATAGATCTCAATAAATGTTACTATTGAAGTTATTAAAATAACTATCTAAATATGCAACATTATTATCACTATTGTCTGCTTTATTTAACTGTAAGCAATATGGATATATTTTCCTATAATCATGAAAATCATAATGAAATATATGAAAGTCCTCGGTGTACTTAAAAATAATATGTATTGTAATTTACTGTATATTTATATTCATAATAAAAGGGGAAAAAGGTTTGCAGCTGAACTTGACCACTGGTCCCAAAATAATAATAATAATAATAATAATAATTGTAATTTAATAAATTACAACGACCATTTGGAGTTTTTTTTTTTCTTTTTTGACTTAATATTTATTTAGTTTTAATTTTGGGGCATTTCGACAAGAGAAGCCGACAAAGATAAGAGGTTAAAAATCGAAAGCAGTTCCACCGAATCATCCACAGATCGCGACAAATCACCTTACTAACAAAATTTAACCGAAAAATCTAAATTTCGTCCACCAAATTCCGTCTCATCCTCTTCAACAACAGATCGTAAAGATCAAATTTCAGACGACCAAAACCTTCATCGATAAACTCTCCAAGTCCCGTTTCGAGAACAAAAACAGTTTACAAATCGAAAGCAGTTCCACTGAATCATCCACAGATTGTGACAAATTACCTACGTTGAGCTCAATTTTTCCCGGTTAGAATCGACCGATTGTAAAACGCCGTGGCTAGTGGATTGGAGCCCCTCGAGACATGGCCTTTTACTATCAATCGATTAAACATTAGATTGTTTCCTTTTTCGCGCCTACCCATTTTGTAACTTTTTCAATTTTTAACGATTTTATACCTCTCGATTACCTATTCAAACAATTTTTAACGATATTATGCCTTTCGATTACCTATTCAAATAAAAATTCTTCTAAAAGTAAAGAACATCGTTGAATTTCGTTAAAAAAAATAAAATGCGAGCATCATTTGGCCCTATCCTCGAACGAAAACAACAACCATTTCTAAATGGTTAAAATAAGAAAAAGAAGGAGAATATAATAATTAAAAAAAAAAAAAAAAAAAAAAAAAAAACCACAAACACAAAAGTTTTGCCTGTGTTTATAAAGAAATATCTGAATTAGTTGGAAAAAACATTACTAAATCTAAAAATTGTATTCAAATTTCTCTCGCATGCACTGTTTTACAGAAAAAACGTTTTATAATGTTTCATTCGATTAATTTAAAATGCTGGATAAATTTGAAAGCGTGAATAGGTATTTTTTCTATCTTAGATAAGAAAGCGATAAAATATATAATGAAAATCCATTTTGTTGATAATTGCGTTATGCATTTTTTTCTAACTTGCCCATTTTATGTCTAGCAGAAACCACTAACATTATTTCATTCCTTTTGCAGCTGTAACTCGGCTAATGTTTCATATCATTTATTTATATCTTATTTACTTAATATTAGATACATTTTTAATGTTTGTACAGATTTCAATTATGTTTATGTAAGACATAAAATAGCTTAATTTATAAAAACAAGTACTCCCACCAAAATATTTGCTCGTTACTTTCATTCTATTGCCGTATTTTGATTTAGTAATATAAAATCTGCAAGAATCATCTATAACTTTTAAAGGTAAGTTTTGGGTGTTGGCCATTCTAACTGTACTGTTAATAATTTGCAGCAGACTGTTCAGTCATCCGACCGTTTTTATTGAAAATTGTTAAATAACCGAAATTTAACACAAATGGTCAATAATATGGTCAAATACGCTTAATAATATGGTCAAGAAACTGTTATCTTTAAAAACAGCCAAATGAATTATCACTATGCTGCCGAATTTTCACAGTGTAGTGTACTTTCAATTTCCACATTAATTTAAAAATAACATTATTAAAAGAGGCATAATTATTGTAAAAGATATAAGGCATAAAAATAAAAATAATTCCATGCTAATTTGGAATTCATGATTGATAAAATAAATAAATAAACAAACAAAAAAGTAAATAAGCAAATAAATAAGTAAATAAACAAATAAATAAGAAATGTTTGGCATAAAAAAAAAATTCCGTGTTACTTTTCAACTCATCATTGATAAAATAAATAAATAATTTTATTCAAATCATTATAAATAAATTCAATTAGAATGTTAATAAAAAAAAGCTCTCAAAGTCAAAAACCTGTGTTTTCCAAGAAATAGAATTAATTTCTCCCTAAACTTGCAGGCTGTTGTCAAAAAACCAATTATATTACTAAATTAATGCTTACGAAAGCCATAGATCTTTTTAAAATAATGTTTTGTAATATCATATTAAAATAGCTGTATGATACTTTGGTATATGACGAAAATAACTCTCGGTGTTAACTCTTTGAAGGTCAAGTAATTGTGTTTCTGTAATGTCGATTTCACACCGGAATGTGCAAAAAATTTTATTGCAAAATAAGCAAAAGCAATTTTAGGAATTTTCCCACCAAAGATAGAAAAGTAAAATTTAATAAAATTTTTCTGGCATAAAACTTCATTAATCGTAGGTGCGATAAAATATATCTCACCACCTCTCAAGCGGTTAAAGGAATTTTTTGACATTTTCGACGTAAGAAAATAAAGGTAGTTTATACTGATTTGAAAAATTGTATTTACATTAAAATGAGGATATGCATTGTTTCTTATAACCAATAACGAAATAAATAAAATATCGATAACTGAATGCTTCTTTTGTTTAACACTGATATAAAAGCTTTCATTATTTTGACGTTAATAAACTAAATTAACATAATTACTCTTTTACTGTGGTTTACTTCGAACCTTGGATTTCCTTGCGTAAATACAGGTTTTGTTCCCGTAGAAAGACACTTCCTTTCGGGTACTCCCCCCCTTCCTCCCGCCTTGGGGCCTACATCCCTCGTGTAGATAACTGGCCGTCATAAACAACACCAACACTAATTCTTTTATTACTAAACTATCATTATATTTTTTTTTAATATTAATTTTTTTTTTTTTCACAACATAACGTAAAAAATGCGTAGCTATTCAATCGTTTTTAAAGAAACTGTTATTAAACAGTAATTCATCTCTATTCTAACTAAAACTGTTGAAACTCTGCAAAAACTGTCCAGTCAGTCCAACTGTTTTATAAAAAAGGTGTTCCGAAACCGTAAATTATCTCTCTTTTTAACAATGAAAACGCTTAATAATACGGTTAAATAACCTTTGCCTGAACTATAAATTGTTGAATAATTGGACAGTTTGCTACAGATTTTTAATAACAAATGGGAAATTGATCATTTCTATCTACTGTCATAATACACATGGTAGATTATTGACCTTAATCGATTAAAATACGCATCCAAAAGAATAAATTTTGACGCGGTTTAAAAAAAATAAGTAAATATTTTCCCCTATCAACAACGCGAAACTTTCTGAGTAATCGTGATATTTTTTAATGTAACAGCACAAATCTGGCTGGAAAAGCTATTAATAAAAATATTGAATCTAATAACGAAAACCGATTGCAAAAATAATGTTGGCAAATTGATGGTGACAGTTCCTGTTCTAAAATAAACTATATTTTACGTTCGGGGTAGTAAACCGTTAGACTCAAAGCTTGGAATATATCATGATGGTTACTTTTAAGATGTAAAATGCTTGCTAAGAATGGTTTCTAAAAAATTCAAAACTTCATATGAAAACTGAAATGATCGTAAAAGCTTCAAATTACATTCTATATTATCAGTTATTTAGAATTAGTTTTAATTCTTCTCATTAAATTAAGTCACGTTTTCGCCTAAGGTTGTGTAATAATGAAGTTTAGTCAAACTGTGGCTTAGTTAATAACTTTTGAATTATAGCAGTATAATTTCGTGTAATAAAAATAGGCCCACAAATACCACTATTTAGGCATATTTCAATTACTACCTTACTTTTTTCGCTGGATAAATGGATTAAGTTTGTGTGTAAGATATAGATATCAATTTTTATTATTTCTAAGAAAATGTTTCACATTTAATGTCTGTCTTTTGAAAATCCTGCTCACAGTCACGTATCTACAGTCTACACGTCAATACAATTGCAATCAGTGATTCTTTCCTACAGTATCTCCCCGAGAGCAAGACTTCCTGGGGAAAATTTCAAGTTACATTACCAACTAATAAACTACAGTCTTTAAATTTATGTAACCCAACCCTGAAACAAGTGTTACAAAAGACACACTGATTGCAATAATCTGTAAAATCACAAACAAAAAAAAACTTTTATGTTAATATCGTTATAGTGCTGTTTTTGTATTTCTTACTTTTTCAAAGATTTTATGCACATAACTTGGTCTTACAGATAACTGAGAGCAAAACGTAAAAAGGGCGTCTGAAACTGTGAGAAATCTAGAAAGTTTTACGTTTTTCTCTTGAATTTAAATTACAAATGCTCCATTATCGTTTTGAACATGGAAAATAGACAGAAATGTAATTAAAAAAACTGTTGTCCAGTGTATAATACTCAAACTCAAAGTTTCTGTGCGACAAGAAATGTTTACTCTTTTAGCACAAGACGTCTTGAGAATGCTACAGCTGCCCTTTTTCAAAACAAATGACTAGTTTTCAAGAAACTGATGCATGTAATGCGTCTTTTCACAGTTTTAAGTACAATATTTGCCGTTTACTTGAATCACTTTTGTTGAGTAGAATCAAGGCTAATACTGAGTTAAAAAAAAAAAAAAAAAAAAAAAAAAAAAATTCTGAAATTTACAGCATATTTTCTGAAAAGTTACAGTAGAAGGGAGGAAGGGGGGAGAGGAAAATCTACTCCCAGCATTAACTATTCGTTTTTTCTGCAGACTTTTGACGGAATTCGCGTTTTTTCGCGGTCCTTTGACGAAATTTGCGGGGGTTTCCGCGATCTTTTGACGAAATTTGTAGTTTTCCGCAATCTTTTGACGAATTTTGTGGTTTTTCGCGATCTTTTGATGAAATTTGTGGGTTTTTTCGCGATTCTTGGACAAAATTTGTGTTTTTTCTGCGTTTTTCTGATGAAATCTGCGTTTTTTTCCACGATTCTCGGATTTTTCTGCAAACGATTGACAAAATTTATTTTTTCGGCGACCATTTGTCAAAATTTGCTATGACATTTTTTATGTCCGAATTTTCAGATTAATGACCGATTATTTTTAAATTTTCGGAAAATTCGGAACAGAATCATCCCTAAGTAGAATTTTATTCAACAAAGCCGCGGATTCCGACTAAGTCAAAAAGTTTTAATATTAACTTTGGTTTTGATTCATTAAAGCGGCTAATTTGCTCAACTAGTGATTCATATAAGCGAAAATCATACTAATTATTTTAGCTCTGGGAGGCGTTTTAACCCCCAAAGCCACCCCCCTTCGCTGCGCCAGTGAATAACGTATTTCATTTTCGATAAATGTGTTACAGCTTGCATTATTGGTGACTGTTGTCTTGTGATTAATATTCTTTTTTTTTTCTTTTTTTTTTTGCGTCTGGACATTTTACTTCAAAACGCCCTACTTGCAAATACTTTCAAAAAGTTCTGATTTTAAGGCGGTGTGCCACAAAAATATTTTCCCGCTCAGCAATGTGAAACTTTATGACACAAGGCGGATTCATTTTAAGCATAAAACCCCAAACGATTATACTATTAAAAATGTTTTGAATGGAATAACGTCTTTCGTTTTTCGTTCTTGCGTTATTAGCGATTACTCTCACGTGATTAATGTTCTCCTCTAATTTTGCCTTGATATCCATTCAAAACGGAGTAGAAGCAGTACTTTCGAAACGTTCCTTTGCCTTTAGCCTTTACCAAAAACTAGAAAACGTTTCTATTTGATTTTATAGTTTCTGACAAAGAATAAATGCCAATTTTACGTTTACCAACAAAAATAAATTCAAGAATTCGTCAGAAATCATTAAGTTTAAATGTGAAAATAGTCTTTAAGTATTTTTATGGACAGCGCTATGCCAACATGCAAATGCAAGGAAAGTATACTGCATGCTAACAATATGGGCGATTAATTGTTTAATTGAAGCATACATCTACATTAATTAAACATATAGGTCTTCAAATATCCGATTCTACAACGTCACTTATGGACGTGTTTTTTTTTTTCAGTACAAATTGCAGGAGAACAAAAACTTCTATTTAGATGAGTGGTACCATATTCAGTTAAAATGTTTATTTTAGTTCTAATAGAGTATTTTCGTTCACCCAAGTTTCTAAATATAAATACTCGATATCCAACACTTTATCACCTTAGAATCTGAAACGAAAGAAAATATAGCTTTTACTCTATTCTAATGTTATCATCATGTGTATTTGTTTCTGAGAAAATAATAATAATTAGCAATAAATGCAAAAGAAAAATTATTTTTATCTGAAAGCCATAAAGGTTCCTCTTCCTCAAATAAATGATAATAATAAAGATGATGTTGATAATAATAATAAAATATTAATTATTATTATTATTATTACAACAGCAATAATAACGAAAATAAAAATGCCCATTTGTCTAAATTTCTGCACGTTCAGATAAAAACAACTTCATACATAGTTAAAAATAAATCAGTTTACACATTTATTTAAAAATTATTTTTTTTATGTAATTTTTTTAGATATCTTTTTTTAAAAATTAGTGTTGCGAAGATCTTATTTTTATTTGTTTACGAATTCTGGCGAGAAAAGTAATTTATACTTTTTTCGGATTTCACTGCAGAGATTTTTCAATAATTTAAAACAATAAATACGAATTTCGGTAACCAATTTCTACTTACGAAATTTTTATTCTATGGTTAAAAAAATGAAATAAGAAATATTTCCCCCTCACCCACTCTTATTTAAATTATTTATACTGAAAGTGCATTGGAAAAAATTTTTAATGGAAAAATATTATGATTGTTTCATTTAGTGGTGATGCCTTTTTCTGACTAGAAAATAAACGTCAAATTTGTAACAGATATTGAAATACTAGACAACCAATAATATTTAAAATTTACCATTAACGAAGCGTATCAAGCTATATTCCAATGTCGAACGAGTTCCCAAAAGAACAATTTCAATATAACGCAACATTCGTTTTTCGTTTAAAAAAAGCTTATTTAACGTATGTAGCAAAATGTATTATACACTCTAACAATAATAATTTGATACTCCCACATACAATTAAATACAATTTATATTAATAATAACACAGCACTTTATTAATTATTTAGCACTCTAAAAATAAAAATTTCCCTACTGGAGTTCGTAAAATATAAAAATACGAAATTCCCGACACTAACTTGCCCTACCAGTGGCCGAGAGGTTCTGCTCTCGAAGCTGGTAGACGGGAGGTGCTGGGTTCGGTCCCAATCGCGCCCGTCGGCCTAATCGTTCGGAGTTTTCGTGGTTTTCTTCGAACCTTGGTTCTCCAAGCGTTAACACGGGTTAGGTTCCCTTTGAAAGACCTCCACGGAAGGCACCCCCCCCTTAGGGCCTATATCCCACGTGCTGATAATTGGCCGACATAAATACAACCAATCCAACACTAATTTTTGAAAAAAATGTTGGGGAAGGAGTTGCTTTCTGATATTTTTGCTTGGTTGAGATGTTCTGCCCTCGAAGCTGGTGGACGGGGGGTGCTGGGTTCGAACCCAATCCCGCCCGTCGGCCTAACCGTTTCGGAGTTTTCGTGGTTTTCTTTGAAACCTTGGATCTCCATTCGTAAATACGGGTTAGGTTCCCTTAGAAAGACCCCCACGGAGGGCACTCCTCCTAGGGCCTATATCCCTCGTGTTGATAATCGGCCGTCAAAAATCAACCCAACCCAACTCTGATATTTTTGCTGCACATAGATATGAAAAAAGAATAAAATCGGAAGACGATGCATAATTCCTCATGTAAGTTTAAACACATTTTGTAATTTCATACATTTACTTTTATTAAACATGGATATTACACTGAGCCCATATAGAGCCAGGGGAAATTTTTCATAAATTTTTAAATAAAATTTGCATGATTTCTGACGTGAAAAGAGATCTCTCTCTTGGATCGAACTTTATTAAGCGACTCACCACAGATATTAAAAAATGTTTCGCGTCAATATGTACATCAATCTAATATGTACGTGTAAAGAAAATTTTCTGTAACCAATTCTACAGAAATGGAGAATTGTGTAAAAAACGTGTAAACAAAACCCCTTAAAATTGCATCCTAAGTTAAAAGTGGAATAATCACAAATATATATATATATATATATATATATATATTCTGTCACATGCGTTTATATGTATGCGTCATTAAGAAATACTGTTTGAAAGCCAATTCGATTTATACATTGTCTTATATCAACAAGAAACTTTAAATTCAATTTGTAACTTGTTAAATTTAACCTCAAGCCGCTTTTTGTACAGCATTTTGTGTAACACATCACGATGTTTTTTTACCTATAATTTTATTTATTTATTTATTTACTTTCGTTTCAAACCTGTAAAATTTTGTTATTTATAATTTTACAGAGAATAAAATAATATATTTTTCAACGATTTGGCCGATTCTTACAAACCTATTAAAACATCGACTACGACCGAAAAAAAGTTCACGACTTTATAGCTCGAAAATCACCGTTCTAGTAGGACTCTAGCATATGATAAATCATTCATATGTGTAAAGTTCGAATTTGTCGAATAAAAATTAAAAAATAAGGAAAATGTATGTGAATACTGTGCGTAACTTTAGGAATGAAGACGATTAGGTTTCTTTTTCACATTTTTATAACACACAGCACACAAATGTTACAAACAATCACGAACACTGAAGAACATAGAATGATGAAGTGACGTTGGGGTAATAACCCGCTGTTAGAACAAGTGACGTTCATAAAACATATTTTTGGGGAATACTCCCGCTATAAGAAACAGAATAATTGGGGATAAGACCCGCTATAACGTAACGTGCCACAATGGCAGCTCAAGAACAACATACTCTATACTTGGGGATAAGACCCGCTGGAATACACAACGTGCCGAAATGGCAGCTAAAGAACAACATACTCTGGGTCACATGACCGCAAAGCTACGGAGCTCGTTCGGCATGCGCACAAGGTCCGAACATGCCGCCCCGCGTTGCAATGTGCGTAGCACATTCAAAATATTAAAAATACACTATAAATACAAGAACTAAATAAAATACCAATACCATAAAATAATATTACAATACAAATACAATAATAATAAGTTGCAATAACAAGGACTATACAATACAATAAAATTAAATTCTTTGTTACAAAATTAAGCTATTTTCTAAAAATAGTTCGATGTATTCTTAAGAAAAGTTGAATGTAAAATAACATGTAAATCTTAGGTGCACTTTAAAATAAGTAGACAATGAGAAAAGGTATGTACATTAGGTTTCATTAATGTGCAAGACACACAATCTAGATATGGATCTAAGAAAGATATTTGAGGCTGTTTTAACCTTTGCAACCCTAACATTACCATCC
Organism: Maratus speciosus; assembly: GCA_963932465.1. Taxonomy (NCBI): domain Eukaryota; kingdom Metazoa; phylum Arthropoda; class Arachnida; order Araneae; family Salticidae; genus Maratus; species Maratus speciosus. Next base: position 254,733,596 of record OZ010799.1, read on the forward strand.
TTTCCTGGTATAACCCCTAAGATTCGTCCTAGCATCCACTTACAGGGAGGTAAATTGTCCTCCTTTATGACTACCATCGCCCCTGGTTTGATGTTTTCCCCTTTTACCTGCCATTTTGAACGATTTTGGAGATGACTCAAGTAATTTAATTGCCAATTTCTCCAAATTAATTGGACGAATTTAGTGATTCTCTGCCACCTAGATAATCTCGATTCTGTGATATCAATCAACTGAGGTTCTGGAATGGCATCGATAGGCCGACCAATTAGGAAATGGCCTGGTGTCAATGCATTAAAATCATTTATATCGGTCGATAACGGAGTTAAGGGACGCGAATTTAGTACCCCTTCGATTTGGGTGGTGACTGTTTGGAATTCTTCCATAGTCAATCTAGCACCTATTAATGTTCGTTTAAGATAATACTTGAAAGATTTTACACCAGCCTCCCATAAACCACCGAAGTTGGGCGATCTAGGAGGAATGAACTTCCATTCAATAGCTTCTGAAGTAAGGTAATTAGCTAATTTTTCATCCGGTCTACGAACTAACTCATGAAGCTTGTGCAATTCTGATTTAGCACCCCTAAAATTCGTAGCATTGTCTGTCATAATAGAAGCGCATTTTCCTCGCCTTGAAACAAAGCGTTTAAGTGCGGCGATAAACGCATCAGAAGTTAGATCCGTTACTATTTCTAAATGAATAGCCTTTGTTACTAAGCAAACGAAAATCGCGACATAAACCTTATGAAAAATCCCTTTTCTTTGATTTTTATATTTAATCTCAAAAGGGCCGCAAAAATCGGCTCCTGTATGGTTAAACGTAAAGTTTGGAGTTGCTCTTTTTGATGGGAGGTCACCCATGATTTGTTTAGCAGTAACTGGGTTGTTCCTAAAACAGACAACGCAATCATGCACTACTTTTCGCGCTAAATTTTTTCCACTTACGGGCCAAAACCGCATACGTACGTAATGGATTAAAGTTTGGGGACCAATATGAAAATACTTCCTGTGAAAATGCTCAAATATGAGTTTTGTGAGCTTATGGCCCTTCGGCAAAATGATTTGATGCTTCTTATCAAAGTTTAAATCTGAATTTTCCAACCTACCGCCAACTCTTAAGATATTATCTTGATCCAAAAAGGGGGATAAACATTTAATTTTACTGGAAGGGGGAACCCTTGATTCCCGTTTTAAACCCTTAATCTCTTCCTGAAATTCTGCATTTTGTACTAATCTAATTAGAGAAACTTCTGAATTTTTTATTTCTGGGGTTGTGAGGCTGCCTCTGCGCCGGTCTGCTAACTTACATTTGCAATTGTGAAAAAACCTATAAACATATGCCAGTATGCGAAGAATACTATAGTATTTACCACTTATGTTGAGAAAAAAATTTACTTCTTCAGGATTCCTGAAAAGAGAAAGAGAAATATTAGAATTGAAATTATTACAGTTATTTTTATATTTTGATTTAGTCTCTGGAATGTAATCTGTTTCTGGCACAGAAATAGTTTCTTGCTCAGTCACTAAGTCATCAGCTGCTAGGAAGTTTGGTCCCCTAAACCACATTGGATTCTCTATAAGGGAATTAACACTCGCACCTCTAGTCAAGAGATCGGCAGGGTTGTCCTTGCTTAGATTGCTTCCTAGGCTTATTGCAGCATGTTCTGTTTGAATATTTAAACCTTCCTTTTGCCAGCACTTCAGTAACGCTTCATCATTGGTTATCCATTTTCGAAGAATCATTCCTGCTTCAGACATTATTTTGTTAGCATTCAGGGAAACATCAAGAGCTTCTTGCAGCGTATCTTCGCCAGATATAAAATCGTCCACATAAATATATTTATCGAGTAGGTGAACAGTTCTTGGGTGTAGGTTCGTAAACCGCTTGATGTGCTCCTTTATGGTAGCAGATAGGAGGAATGGAGAGGCATTGACTCCAAAAATAACACGTTTGAATCTGAAGACCTTGAAAGATTTTAAACCATCATCATACCACAGAAAACGGACAGAATCCCGATCTTTTTCAGCTAGTGAGATTTGAAGGAACGCCTTCTCGATATCAGAAGAAAAGGCAATTTCGTATAATCTGAAGTGGATTAAAATATCAAATAGAAGTGGATTTAAGTTGGTGCCGGGCCATAAACAATCATTAAGGGACAAATCATTGTTATCATGAGAGCTGGCATCGAAGACGATTCGGACCTTTGTAGTAAGTTTATCTTCCTTACAGACCGCATGATGGGGCAAATAATAAACTGCCCTGTCTAAAACAGGTTCATTTTCTTGCACCTGCTCTATAATTCCTTGCTTTAAATATTCTGTGATTATTTCAGAATATTGTCGAAAAAGCTCTGGGTTTCGATAAAATTTTCTTTTTAGACCTTCCAAACGCTGTTTCGCAACATTAAAATTATCGTTTAAATCCTTCCAGTCTTTTTTCCACGGTAACTGAACTTCATAACGATCGCCTACAAATTTGACAGTTTTATCGAATATTTGTTGCGCTTGATCAGTTTCCGATATTTTCGGATCATCATGTTTAATGCCTATAGACTCAAGATCCCAAAATTGTTTTAAATTATCATTTATTTCATCGAAATCTCTAACGAAATTGCACATAGTAATATTGTTTGTTTGCGTGTTCTCCTCTAGCGCCCCAGTTGGGATCCATCCAAAAACAGTGTCTTGCAGAAAAAGTTTATCATTTATCTTTATTGAATTATGCTTTAAGATTCTATAAAATAATTCAGCGCCAACCAATGCGTGAATTTTTCCCGGTTTGAAAAATGTGGGGTCTGCCGATTCCACAATATTCGGTAAATTAATGTCCGATACATTTAATTGCTTTGATGGAATTACATCCGTGATTTTGGGAACAATTAAGAAATCTATATTCTCCCTGAAAGAGCCATCTTCGTTTGTAATTACACTCGAAATTTTATTTTTTACATTATAAGTATAACCGTTTAATCCTGTAACGGGTACATTAATTATCCTTTTTTTAAATTTCAGCATGTCAGCGCAATCCTTAGTTAAAATATTGACATTGCTAGCATTATCCAAAATTACTCTTAACTTTCGTTTATTTCCGAAATTATCTTCTATAAAAACAAAGCATGTACTCAATAAAATTGATTTTCTTTCTTTACTTATATTATTCAAGGTCTTTAAAGATTCATTATTTATCGAAATGTTTTCCGTTTCTCTATTTACCGCACCTGCAAGAGGGGAGGAAATTTGGGGGGAAGCCAATTCATTTTTGGATTTATTTTCTTTTTCTCGATGAAGCGATGAGCTGTGTCGCAATCCACAGGTATTACAATTATATTTTGAAATGCAAGAATTTACGAAATGAGAATTATTCAAACAATTAATACACAGCTTATTTTTCTTCACAAAATCGTATCGTTCAGAAACATTCATTTTTCGAAACTGAGAACATTTGTTCAAATTATGAAAAGCCAATTTACACAGAATACAAGTTTTTCCATTCGATTTATCATTCGAATTTAGCATGAAATTTTTTTGTTTGTTCGAAAGAGGAATGTTTTGTTTAAGGGTTTTGAAGCAGAGTATCTATTTACGCTTTCTAACGTAGAACTGCGGTTTTCCAAAAATGACATTAATTCATTAAATTGCGGGTATTCTGATTTTTTAATCGAATATTCAAGTAATTTTCGAGATTCCTTATCTACCTTTTGCAATATAATATTGATAAGGATAGCATCAGACAGATTATTTTGTTCATATTGTAATACTTTTAAGGCCCTCAAATTTTTATTTACACAATCAATAAAGGATCTCAATTCTTTAGAAGACTCGTAATGTATTTTTTCATAATTAATTATGGCTGATAAATGAGTGTCAATGAGCAAACGTTGATTTTCGAATCTTTCAGTAAGTGCTGTAAACAATGACTCAAAGGAATCGTCTGGGCTCTCTAGTTGTTTTGCTTCATTTTTTAGCGATGCTCGCAAATAAAACAGCTTCTGAGCGTCCTTTAACTGGGCATTATTGATAATTGAATTTGTAAATTGTACTTTAAAGATTGACCACTCTTCATATTTACCATTGAATGTTGGTAGTGGGATTTCAGGTAACTTAACTTTAATATTATTCAAACTTATAGATTCAATACTATCAGCATGCACATTTATTTCAGAAATTTTAAGATTTTTAAGAAATATGTTGAGACTTACCTCAAGTTTCTCGAGACGTCTGTATTATCTCTTTCGTCTGTATTATCTTTTACGAAATTTTCTAATTTCGTTATAGCACCTTTTAGAGCACCTTTTGTTCTATTTAATTTTTCCATAGCAGCTATTTCGCTCCGGCTCGACGGACCACAAAAATGTGGTGAATACTGTGCGTAACTTTAGGAATGAAGACGATTAGGTTTCTTTTTCACATTTTTATAACACACAGCACACAAATGTTACAAACAATCACGAACACTGAAGAACATAAAATGATGAAGTGACGTTGGGGTAATAACCCGCTGTTAGAACAAGTGACGTTCATAAAACATATTTTTGGGGAATACTCCCGCTATAAGAAACAGAATAATTGGGGATAAGACCCGCTATAACGTAACGTGCCACAATGGCAGCTCAAGAACAACATACTCTATACTTGGGGATAAGACCCGCTGGAATACACAACGTGCCGCAATGGCAGCTAAAGAACAACATACTCTGGGTCACATGACCGCAAAGCTACGGAGCTCGTTCGGCATGCGCACAAGGTCCGAACAGAAATAGAATTAAAAAAAAAATAGAAAAAAAAATAAATAAAATATTCTCTACAGAAATGACAGAAGCAGAAATAACGAGTTGCCCCCCCCCCCCTCCCCTAACCTCATGCTACCCCACCTACCCTAAACTATGCTAAGTGAAACATAAGTTGTGTATTGGGGATGAGAAAAACAGGTCTATAAGCAGGTATTTTGAACAGTTTATCGTAATAAATTTAATTAAAAAAGAACTTAAATCATGATATATTAAATGCCTTGTAATTTATATGATCAGAAAACATCCTGCTAATAATGTAATTTTATTCTGAAATTTTAACTGAAAATTCTGCATTTAATAGTACCCTTTTTCTAAATTTCTTAGAAATAATCTATGAAAACTTGTATATATATATATATATATATATATATATATATATTAATTCATTGTAGTTACTGAAAATCAGTCCAATTTAAACAGAATTTGTAAATAAGAATTGATTTATTAAGTAGTTTCTATATAAATACTTTTTATAGTTAATTTTTTTAAATATTTTATTGAAAAAAGAATATATATATTTAATGGTGATGGAGGAAAAATATTTTTTTTTAAACATCAGCCAGTTTTTGTCAAATTGCTTTAGAAGAAAAAAGATTATAATTTAAATCGCATAAAGTTATTATTTAATTCTTTTGTGAGAAAAAATTTGAAATAAAATAAAGAAAAATAAGGGAAAGAAAAAAAGAAAATACCTTTTTAATGAGGAAAAAAACCCAGCTTTTTGAAAGGATATTATGAAAAAAAAAATTCGAATACAATCTGGGTACAACTGTTCAGTTTTATTCCTCTCGAGTAATGTTTTAATCTGTTCTTACAAGATGGTAGCACTACCATCAACTTCTCGTACAATAATAATATAAAACCTTTCTCATATTTCCAAATTTATTGAAGTGGTTTATGTGCCACAGATAAAAAAAACAAATAAACTAATTAACAGATAAAGTTAATACATAAAAATAAACTAAAAATCTAGTGAACAGGTTGAGGCAGGGTAAAAATAGAGTTTAAATTCATATTTAAATTATTTTCATTTGCCCAGTTTTTACAGACAAGAGTTCAGAGGTATTTTTCATCGCATGAATCAGTTTACTCATAAATTTTTAAATCTTAATTTAATCTGGATCAATTAAAACTTTCAACAACTAAATGTCGACGCGGATTTGTCCTAAAAACATTGAAATTAATGGTTGTTTGGTTGTATTTATGTCGGCCAATTATCAGCACGTGGGATATAGGCCCTAAGGGGGGGGGGTGCCTTCCGTGGAGGTCTTTCTAAGGGAACCTAACCCGTATTAACGCTTGGAGAACCAAGGTTTGAAGAAAACCACGAAAACTCCGAACGATTAGGCCGACGGGCGCGATTGGGATCGAAACAGCACCTCCCGTCTGCCAGCTTCGAGAGCAGAACCTCTCAGCCGCTGGTGGGGCTCGTTTCTTGCTAAAAATCCTAATTTCTCCGAACGTTCAGTTTCAGCAAAAATGCTTCTGAAACTACATTTATTTCAAAAATCACGTTTCGTCCTTCGGAAATTCTCCACAATCATTACTCATTCATATGAACTGTATCGGCTCAAATGAGACACTCTTTATATAACACCATGAACTTCACTGTTTATAATTATTAAGTCATCACTGACTCAAGACGTGAGGACATGGGCAAATTATAAAGTGATGGTGGTGTGGTTTATGAAGACTGACTATCTGCAAGAGGGATATAGGATCACAGAGGCTGCGCCTTCCGTGGGGTTCTTTATAAGGTAAGGGAACCTATACCGTATTTACACAAGAATATCGAAGGTTCGAAGAAAACCACGGAAAACTTCGAACGGTTAGGCTGATGGGCGCGATTGGGTTCGAGCCCAGCACCTCTCGTCTACCAACTTTGATAGCAGAACCTCTCGGCCACTGGTGGGGCGTAAATTATGCATTAAGCTATGGATATATGAGTAAACTTTAAAGACGCTTTTCACATGCTCATTAAAATCTGTGGACTTAACAGTAACAGTAATAGAAGAGTTTTAGTTGGAAACCGCAGAAGTGTTTCGAATACTCTCTAAGAAAGATGTAGTAAAACAGATGGCGAACATTTACAAAAATTCTTATAAAATATGAATCGAAGATGTATACTTAAAACATTTTTTATTAGATGAAATTCGTATAATTAGAAAATCCTTCTGTGCTGTTGATGAATTAATTACATTTTATTTTATGGGAAAATAAAAAGCTTTGGTCAGAGGAACAGAATGCCAACTGGGGACCCGGAGGTAAAATTTCCAAATAGGGGCGCCATTTCAAAACTTTCTTAGGGCGGCAAGAGTTGGCAAAGATATTTTGGGGGAAATGATAAAATATTTATGTTGATTCTGTTATTTACATCTGAGAGAAAATCGATAAGTTTTTATTCTTACATATATTTTTAAAATTACCCAAGTACTCAATATTGTTAAATATGTTTCACTTTAAGAATTTTGAAATTGAAAATAAAATTTATCGTTATAATATTATAAATGTGAATGTGTGTCCGAAAGTTTGAATGAAGTCTACTCCTAAACGAATGAATTAATGTTTTTGTATCTTTGCATATAGGTGTATTATAAAACGGAAATGAACATAGGATACAATTTATTTAATTTATTCGAATAATTTTCTTAATACTTCAAAAGTTCATTCTTTTTCATACAGAATCAATTGACATTTTCCCGATAAATTTAACCATGTTTCTTTCTTGTTGCCAATAAAATCTAAATCTGGAATAATAATTTCTTCTCTGCAATTAATTAAAAATTAAAAGAAAAAGAATTCAAAAGAAAATAAATATGACGTCATTCTTGAAACGAAAAATGGGGTATTTTTTATTACATGAAGGATGAATATCGGTTACGTTAATAAGAGGATTTCTGCCAAAAATGGAGTCATAATTAGAAGGAAAAAGAATGAAAAAGAATCATATTATTAATAAAGTTATTCGCTTGAAAAAATATGACATCAAATTTGAAATAAAACAGGTATTTCCAAGTATTCGTTAAAAATACAAGGGCAGGAATATCAGTAACTAATGAAAATAAATAAATAATGACGTCATATTAAAACAAATAACAGAGATATTTTTTTACAAATGGACCCTATTCTCGCTTTCGGTTCGAGGCTATAAAAACCGTCCTTTTACCAACTGTGACGTCACAGGAATACTGTCCATACTGATTAAAATGTTTGAATATAAGTTAAATACAAATGAGAGTTTTCTTTCAAAATTCACGTTATGATTATCAGGAGAAGATATTTTTGGTGGAAAAAGTTGAATTAAAACGGACTAATACACGCTATCTCCTCATTAAAATTAAAAAGAATTAAATTTCAATTAGTATAAATGATACAAAAACATGATTAAAGTAAATTTTCCAAAATTGAAAACATATTTACACACATCGAAGCTTCATGAATGAATTTATTCCACAGAAGCGGATATCGTCTGTCGAAATATTCACACAACCAAGGATGTAAATATAACTTTTGTACATTTAAGTGGATAGTTATTGTCCACTATTCATACGAATTAAAATTTAAAAAAATGATATACTATTTTATTTAATCAATTTTAAAAGTTTGCAGTTAAAACATGTCATAAAGGCGTTTTTAGTAAAAGATTTTATTGGTTAAAAATGATGTAATATTTTTTCATGGAAAACATTTTAATACGAAAACATTAACATATATTTATTTTAATTTCGAGAAAGCGATGTCGTTTTCCTTACACCAGCTTCGAAAGCTAAAACGAAATCTCAAAATAACAATATACTTTTCAGAAATAAAATTTTGTATCAAAGTCGCATTCTTTCAAAATGAAATTTTAACTTACATTTTAAATACATTTTCTTACTTGAAATTTAGTGTAGGGTGACCACGCCAGTAGTTAATACTCCTTGCGTAGTTGATCAAATTTTATAAATATTGCTCCATTTCAGGTGGAAATGAGTTTTACACGTAGCACTGGGCATAATATCTTTGAATGTTGGAGCAACTGTTGTCAAATTGTTTTCACCTGCCTGCTGTAAGAGAAGCAATTTTATGATTTTATTTAAATTAGAAAATGTAAAAATTTAGTTTTTGAATAGCTGGAGACAATGCGGCAAGTTAAAATAATCCACTTCCATCTTGCTTATTTCAAATAATAGTTTTATATGAATTATTGTCAACCACAGCTCAAGCATGATATTTTAAGGATTAATTTTTGAATTTTCCCCTGATTTCTTCGATTGATCAACTACTTGGTAAATGCCAATTAAAGAAACTATTTATTTATAATTTTGTTGCTATTTAATTTCAGTAGATTTCATTTTAGCCCACTATAGGACATTCATAAGGGTTGTAGCAATCATGTTAGTTTACTTCTAAAACTTAAAAGGATGGAAATATAATAAAAACCCCGTAGCACTGACCTTATTTGATCAACTACTGGCTCAGTCACCCTATTTAATAAAAGTAATGTTTCAATGTTTTTCTAAATGTAAAACAATATTGGATTTCATTAAACGATTTCATGTTTTAAATAAATTAAAATGCATAGTTTTAAATGATAGATGAAGTGAAAGAATATATATATATTTATTTATTTCGACAAGTATCATTCCGTAGGTAAAACTAACCTAGTGAAAGCGTCGTCATGTTTTAAATCATTAGCTGCTTTTCTTTCAGAAAATATTAACATTTTATAGCAGTTATACAAAATGGCGTGATTTTCACAGAATTTAACAATTGCAAATATATAAGTTTAACATCCTTTTATTGTACAATCTCCCAGAACATTGGTTTCAATAAAATTTAATAAATGGCACAGGAAAGTCGACTTAGAAAAGTTTAGCAAGTTGACATCATTTACGTGTAAACAAGAACCAAAGCCACTAATTAAGCAATAAATTTGCCTTTCACCACACATCCCTCTAATTTTTAAGCGCACAGTGTTTATTGAAAAGCGTAATGGAGGAAGGGAAATTTCCTTTCGATTTTAAATTATCGAAATCTATATTTAAAAACCTCTCTAAAACACAATCTCTGTTCCTCATTGGAGCATATTCCTGCAAATTTAAAAGTTTTCGTAAGCCAAAATTACAGCACAACAATATATATGAAAATGTTTATTCATACTTGGGGTGCTTTTCCATAAATAGATTTATTCCGCGAAAGCAATAAGCAACTTTATTGCTTAAATAATAAGTATTTAGGCTCAAGAGTCTACGGAACGTAATAAACATTTTGAAATTATTGGTAGATCTACAGGTGATAAAAGTGTGGTACCGTGAAATTAAAATGTAATAAATATTTGAAAGCTAAAAGTATTTCTTGTACTCTTATTGATTATTTTTTAACTTTGATGCTTCACCACGTTTGATTATTTTTTTTAAGTGCCATTTATCTTTTTTTCTTCCAAGATGTGATTTTTTGGAATATAAATATAATGTTGTATGTTGATTTTTCGATTATTCTAATCATATCAAAGTCACGTCTGATGTGACCTGTTAATAACCACTTTCCCCAAAAAATATTTACTAATATATTTCTTTAAATAATATTCTTTGTCTCAAAAACATAAATTAAATCAATATCATTGAACGGAATATATATAAAACAGAATAAATATAAATAATAAAATAAATGTAAATTTATTCCTCACTTAATTTTGGAAAAGGTGTATGAAATTTCATGTTCACGAAAGAAATTTAAATGATCCTATATATATTATATATAAAAAAATAAGCAAATTGGGATCATCAGAAACGTTTGTACTATAAAATGTGAAAAAGGTTAATTATATATGCTTTTAATTATCAAAATGTTTTGCTTAATTGATGAATTTCTTCTTCTTTAAATGTTACGTGAACGCAGTCACGGGTAACAGCTAGTAATTAATAATTTCTAAGTTTAAAGAGTTGTCTTAATGCTAATGTTCATGCTTTAGTCAAATTTAACAAGTTGTTTTCTCTTTTATACATTTTATAATCTGATATACAATGACTGTTACATTCTTATCATATACATTGAGGGAATTATTCTTATCATATACTCTATCATATACTTTGCAACCCCCTAGCTTTGCCAAATGACACTCTTGTTTGCAAATAGCCGCACTTATGTTTTCGCATAAAAGGGAGAAATGTAAAGTGGATTAAAATTAGCAAATATTGATTAAATTCATTCATTTAAATTACATAATTCTTTATAGTCCAGGCAATAGGGGATTTTACTTGGCAAAATTAATGGTAGTTCTGGAAATTGGCTTACTTTATGTTTTTTGGGTCGCTGAATCCGAATTTGTAACTTTCCACCAAAATTTCCCCCGGCAAACCCCCAAATTTTCGTAAAATGCTCCAAAAAAAGGTTTTTATTAAAAAAATCAATTTTTTAATTGTTTTAGGGGAAAAGTATCTATAAATTCAGAAAGTAGGCAAAATTTGCAACAAATAAGATATATGACATTATGACGTAGGATGAATGGGGAGGAGGAAGTCTGTCTCGGAACATGCGCCGCGGTGCTGCGTGGACTAAGTTGCGCAATTCCACTTAACTGCTCACATCGTTTACATTCGCCCTCCCGTCCCCCCTCCGAACTTTCCCTATAAGGTTTACTTTAAGATTTTGAGTCATTGGATCCGAATTTTTAACTTCCCCCCAAAATTTCCCCCCCGCAAACCCCTCAAAACAGTTGTTTTTAAATTATTGCAAAAAGTATGTAGAAATTCAGAAAGTAGACAAAATTTGCAACAAATAGGATATATCACATTATCACGTAAGATAAACGGGGCGAGGCAGGGCTGCCTCGGAAGATTCCCGGCACGCTGTTCTCACAAAACAAATTTTTTCAAAAAATCAATTTTTTGGGGGAGTTGCCGGGTGAAATTTTAGTGGGATGTTACAAATTTGGATTCAGTGACCCAAAAACATAAAGGGAGTCGAAATCCACAATTAGCAATAATTTTGCCAGGTAAAATCCCCTATTTCCTGGACTTGCATAACTTAGTGCACGTAGCGTTGCAGTGCATGTTACCTAAAGTATACTAGTAAAATACGTAGTGCTTGCTCCTAAAAAAATAAAAAATTAATTTAAAAACAACTATTTGGGGGGGGGGGTTGCGGGGGGCGGAATTTTGGGGGGAAATTAAAAATTTGGATTCAGCGACCCAAAAAACTTAAAGTAAACCTTATAGGGAAGGTTCAGAGGGGAGACGGGAGGGCGAATATAAACGATGTGAGTGTTTAAGAGGAATTGCGTAACTTAGTCCACGCAGCACCGTGGCGCATGTTCCGAGGCAGATTCCCCCCTCCCCATTCATCCTACGTTATAATGTCATATATCTTATTTGTTGCAAATTTTGTCTACTTTCTGAATTTCTAGACACCTTTTCCCTAAAACAATAAAAAAATTGATTTTTTTTAATAAAAAACTTTTTTTGGGGGGGGGGGGCATTTTACCAAAATTTAGGGGGCGGGGTGGCCGACGGAAATTTTGGTGGGAAGTTAAAAATTCGGATTCAAGGACCCAAAAAACATATAGTAAGCCTTTTTCCAGATCTACCATGAATTTTGCTAGGTAGAGCCCCCATACGGTCTCTATTGCCTGACTATTAATAATTTTATATATTTATAATGACTTAATTAAATATTCATTATTGAATATGTCCTCAATTTTTAACTCCGTCGTTAATTAATTATTGATAATCTCTATGATTATTGTTTGTTATTAACTAATAAAATATAAAAGTTATATTATTATTTATGTTTTGTGTTTGTTAGAAACTTATGCACACACATACACATATATATGTATGTGTGTTTGTCTCTATATACATATAATTAATTAATAATTTTTTGAACTTATGTATATATGATATATTTAAAAAAATTTCAGACAATTTCGTTTTCGTTTATTATTTCAGTCGAAACTAGGAAGATTACTAAAACTCACTTTCGGTTTCGATCTTAAAAACCCGTTTCGGTCGAACACTAGTTATTATTAATAAGATATTTTTGTCCTTACTAGCTCACACCAGTTTGTTCAATATTTTAAAGGATAGAATTTTAACAAAAGTTATTACTGAAACAAAATTGTAAAAGTTGGATTAATTATTATAAAGTAATTGAAACTTATTTAATTATCAGATCAGTTTAGAGAGAGATTTGTTTATTCTTGTTTGAAATAAGTTCATGGAAATTTTGGTTCCAATGACGTTGCTGCATGACCGAGATCCGTTTTTATGTAAAACTTATAACAATACCTAGTTCTAATTGCTGTGACAGATGACACTGCATTTTCGCCAAAAATATGTTGTTAAGATTTGAACCAAAATTTCCCTTGCTTTTAAAATCAGGCTTAGGTATTAAATTTATACGGGGAGTCAAAAACGAGGTTTTGGAGTGAATTATTCGAATTTAGTTTTTATTCTGATGCTGAATGATAAATAAATTTTTCTTTTAGTTCATGTTAAATTGCTATCTCGAATATTTTATGAGGCACCTCAGCCTGTGGTAACATGCGGCTAAGAAAATGAGGTTGGTTGATTTTTGATGGCCGACTATCTACACTAGGGATATAGGCCTGCGGGGGGAGTGCCCTCCCTGGGGGTCTTTCTAAGGGAACCTAACCTGTATTTTCGCATGGAAATCCATGGCTCGAAGAAAACCACGAAAACTCCGAACGATTAGGCCGACGGGCGCGATTGGGATTGAACGCAGCACCTTCTGTCTACCAGCTTCGAGAGCAGAACCTCTCTGCCACTGGTGGGGCATGAAAATGAGGAGCTTGTTCCAGTGTTAGCGGGTGGTTTCGACTTCGACACCATATCGATCTGAAAGTATGACTGTACAAGCTTTTAAGAATTTTAATTACGGGAGATCAGTAATTCGGACCACATTCTCTGTATGTTACAGAGGCAAGCAGAAAGGTGATGCAAACCGACAGGTCCTACGGACTGCGGTCTATTTGTTCTGGTCAGGTGGTGTTTTTCATGTTTTATTACTTTTGCAGAATCGGAATTGAATCGGATCCGAAATCTGTCTGACGATTCCATCTCCGCCTCTTTCCATTATCGAGACTCCCATTTCTTTTGTTGATGACAAACTGCTGAGCCAAGCATTAAAGACCGGTCAGGTGAGTAACAGGTCTAAGACGGACTAGTCTATTCTTCAAAATAGGGCTGAGAGCAATGACAAGGGAGGTTCTCCTAGTATTGCTTTTGTGGGGAATGGGGAGGAGAATAAATACTACTGGACTAGTTTCGTATTCACTTGTCTTCAAGATTATAGAAAGGATTCTTCTTCTTATCTAATAATAATGCGTTATTTTCTTTTCGATGAAGACGATATCTTCAATCAAAAGAAACATGTTAGGATAATTTAGATATATAAACTTTATTATTTTTATTTATAAAATATGAAACATTTTTAAATGGTATAAACACCGCCATGAAAGGTTTTAATTATTCTTTAAGGTGCATTAAAAAAAATTAAAATAAGGATGGAATTTTCAGTTATATAAATAATTTATTTAACAAAAATAATGTTAAGTAAAAAAACTGTCATATTTACTGTATTTTTACGTATGTCATTGTAACTTATTTTTTCTTAAATAAATTAATATTTTAAATATCCATTCCTTAAAGTTAAAGGATACACTTATAAGTATAAATTTCTTACTAAATATGAATACACTGAAATATTTTTTAATCTGTTTTCAAATTCAATTTCCTTATACCTATACGGAGACATTTTTATCCGTAAATATGGGGAAATTGCAGTTTTTCTTATTTACAGGGCCGAAACTAGTCATGTTTGCCCCGGGCGCAAAAATGACTGCGCCCGGGGCAAACATGGATTTTGCCCCCCCCCCCCCTTCTCATACACAATAAAAGTTATCGACCGCAGGTACAGTATGCAAAGAAAGAAAGAAAAGTCATTAAAAAATAAAAATCATTTAATAATAATTAAAATGCTAACAAGAAGTATGTAAACAATGCTCCCATAGGATTAACATTAGCTTGAGCGTTAAGAGCCTACACTAGTCTCGATAAGAAACTGGATCGCTAATGTTAAACCTATGAGAGCGTTCTTTTTAAAATTTCTCACTTGCATATTAATAGTTTCAAATGATTTTTTTTTTTTTTTTTTTTTTGTGCTTAGAATAGCTGAGATTAAATTCTAACCGGGTTAGTGTTTACTTTTTCGAATTTGGTTGCAGATTTTTTATTTTTTAAATTTACTTTCCCTTACACAAATTTGAAAAGAGCGCTCCCATAGGTTTAACATTAGCTTGCGAGTTTCTTGGTATTTCATATATATATATACATTTTTGTATGAAACGACAAACAAAGTCTTCATTTCCTCTCCCCCCTCCCTCTTTCGTTCTGGGGCCGGGGCATATGCACCCCCCTAGCTTCGGCCCTGCTTATTTAGATATCCCGAAATCGAACAGCGTTTTCTACTTTACCATAAAAGTAATTAATCTTTATATAAATGTAGTCAATGTTCGCGTTTTGAATCTATTTTTCGGATAAATTCATGTAGAAATTCTTTTAACTAAATATATATATATATATATATATATATATATATGCAGAAGCTGACCCCCAAAGAAAAAAAAAAAAAAAAGAAGAGAGGGTCTCAGAAAAAAATAAAGCCATAAAAATGCTTGTATTTTATAATATCATCACGGACCTCTCCTCAAAAAAAAAGGTGGGGGGGAGCTTTATTCACTATCACTTTCAACGTCATCAGAATCATCATCATCGTCGAACGAAATAATTAGTGGATCACACATATCTTCTATTATGCCGTCTTTTTTCCAATATTCATTCTCTAATTCTTCTATGTGCAAGCAGTAGTTTTTCCATTTATCAGCATCAACATTTTCTAGGGAAAGTTTCGTCATTTTAAATAGTTGATCCATATTTAAATCTGCTGTGATATTTCGTTCGCGAATGTAATTCTTCATATCCGCCCATACATATTCTATCGCATTTATGTCACAATGATATGGAGGCAATCTTAACGCACAATGCCCATGCTCGGCTAACATATTGTCAAATTTATATGTTTTCGTAGCAGGGGAATTCAACTTCACTAAATCCATTAATTCAACTTTTCGCATGTTTGAAGAATATGAGACTTTATTAAGTTCCAACCAATCCATAATTTCTCTTTTGTTCTGGGAAGAATTCGGAGGCTTATTTAATTGAATTGAATGATAGGGCGCATTGTCTATCACAACAACAGAATTTTTTAGCAAGTTTGGGATGAGTTTTTCCCTTGCCCATTTTTCAAAAATGTTTGAATTCATCTGCCCGTGATAGTCACCTGTGGTCGTGTTGGCTTTATACGTTAGGGATGAATTTGGAATAAATCCCATTTCTCCTCCCGCACATAAAGCAATAATGCGTCTCGATGCCGCCCCTGTTTTCACAACACCGAACACTTCTTCTGATTGCCAGCATTTCTCAACAGTCAAGTTACTGTCAATCCACGTTTCATCAACAAAAATTAGAGGTCGTTTCTCTTTTCGGAATTGGTGGATACTCCGTAGATACTTCGTGCGAGATAAAACAATATCACTTCGTTCCAAGAGCAGTTTCCTCTTATTTTCACACTTTCCCCAGCGGAATCCCATTTCATGGAGAACTTTCCGTAATGTCTCTTTACCTTTTGAAAATCCGATATTCTCTTTCAACTTGGTTAATAATTTCGGAATAGTAGGCACTAAATTATCTTTCGTGTAGAAATCCTGGATAGTTCTTCGAATTACATCCAAATTAAAATCATCCAAGTTGACATTTTCTATGGTTGTCTTCGCTTTTTTCTTTTTAGGAGAAGCGAAATTACTAGCATTATTATCGCCTTCTTTGCGAATTCTTTTTATGGTGCTCTCCGAAACACCGGCAATTACGCTAGCTCTTTTAGTTGAATGTGATAACGGAATAGTTAAGCAGCCTTTGTCAGCTTCGTTATCACAATATTTTACAATATTATGTAAAATATTTTTGGTTGCACTATGAAAGTGTTTGCCTTTAGAGCTTTTAGATTCTTTTACATTCATTTTATAGAAGTAAAAGCAAATACAAAATCAAAAGGAAAAAGCTTCTTTTCTGAAAATAGAAAACAGAATAAGGGAAGTAAGAAATAACGTTAATAGTACAACAGCCAGTGCGGAAATGACATGTGGTCAGCGGTCCGGTCAGACGGGTTAAGAGAAACCTGAATTTCGTCTCCTCCTAATGCTTCCCTACCTTCGGAAAGGTCCATTATTTTGGCAGTATGCCAAGGTCGGTCTTTAAAAAGTGGCCAAGCAGTGGCATTTTTAATGCTTTCGGAGAGATTTGGAAAAAAAAAAAACCCTTTGAACTGAGACTTCAAGTCCTCTCTAAAGGTATTTCCACTATAACGTTATAGTTGAAACTGGCCGGAGCTCAGTTATCAAAATTTCCCACCACCAATATTTGTTGAAAATGGTTCTATTATTTATGTTATGTCCTATCTGGGATCGTCTTACTTTTGTTAATAACGACCTGTGGATTCTGCGACTTTTTTTCATGGCTGTTAAGCAATAGTTGGCACCTGTCGATTGGCATGTTTCTCTCCCACATATTTATGAAAATTTGCAGATCTTTCCAGCCATTCACCAAAGCTTTTTTTTCTTTAGAAAAACATTAATTTTACTGCGAAGTTTGGACATTTCCTGAAATTGCCTTTAAATGCTAAATTTGATTTATTTAGTTTTCAAAGACATCTACTAGGTCTGAAGAGTCGGACTAGATCTTTTAAATTTTCAGATCAATTTGCTGCTGGTAAAATATATATATTTTTTTGACAATGGGGAAACCATATCTTAACATGGTGCCTTAAACATTTGAGCAACAGGTATGGAAAATTATTACCTCAAATACATTTGAGAATTTTTAATTCATTCTTTGAATTTTTTAACTGAAATATCCTTGTTTTGCAATTGAATAACAACTAACACCGCAATGTGTCTGCTGTATTTGAAATTTTCAAAACTAAAATTTCATAAATACAGGAAGTTCCTAGAATATTTTTTTTCATCTATATTATAAAGGACAAACGTATCTGTGCGTAACGCTGACGTCATTTTGCGAATGGCAAGGCCCGGCGATGAGATTTCGGTCTTTCAATTTTCGCTACTACAATTTTTTAAACTTCTAAAGATCGTACACTTTCAATTTTTACACCATCGTATAGCAAACAAATAAAAAAAAACTACTTTTAAATGTAATTAAAGAAAAACTGTATCTTAATTGACCGATTTATTATGGTTTTTAACCGTTTGAGTGGCGCCGTTTGCAGTCTGCAAACGGTTAGTTTTAATACCTAAATTGCCAATTGGCACCAGTAATTTTCTAGTACAATTTCGATCTTAATTATGTATGTGGAAAAGAAAAAGCTTTTGATTATTTTCAAGTAAATTTGTTTGTTAATTGCGATGTGAATTAATTATTTGAAGATTTTTTGAGCAAATATGCCTTGCCCCTGAAAGGGTTAAAATAATATTCAAGTATGAATTTTTGAAATCTATCTCTATATCGCGTGCCAACTTCATTACGGATAATTACTAAATAACTCATTTGTAGTAAACAGTAATTTATCAAAACAATACAAATAGTTAACGTTTGCCTGCAGCTAATATTAAATATCAAAATTGAAACTTAATAGATAAATAAACAAGTAAGACAAAATCATGCATCAACCATAGATTATGAAACACTTTCCAACACATTCAGAATAATGTAACAAAACTGCACCGTTTAAAAAATTAAAATATTACGTCTAATTCAACCATACGGAAACGCATAATACTTTTCAAAACCCAATTTCAGCTGTTCCAATCCATATTCGGAAAATTATGCGAATTTTTTCAGAAGCCCTGTATATGATTATAGATTTGAATCTATTAACTACATGCATTCCAAAATTTAGTTCACTTAAGAGGTACATATACTTCAGTTGAAAATTTACCTTCAGCAATTTTCTCTAATAAGGAGACCGGTACGCGAATAGTTTTGTGCAGCCCTGTATTTGAGGTATAGAATTTATATATAACTAGTAAGATGCAAAAAAATTAATTAAATTTAAAAACGCATATCGAATTTTAAACAGTACACTCCAGCAATTATTACTCAAAGACAGTACTGTACTGTAACCGATTTCTTTTGTGTGTCCCTGTAAATGAATACAAAATGCTATGAATTTCCTGTTCTAAAGTGATCATATAGAAAATCAGTAATTTATATCAGCTTCAATACATTTGAAATAGCATAAAGTCATTAAAATACTCTGCAAACGATTTTTCCCCATATACCATAATGTAAAGGAATACTTTTGAGTGCCCCTGTAAATGAACGATTATTCCTACATACTTCATATACAATACCAAACGTGCTTCGGTGACCCAAAATAACCTTTATCAATTTCATGAAAATCCGAGTATATTTACGGGAGTTAGAGCGTGGACAGTCGGACAGACACGCTGACGGACTGACGGACAAACGGGTAGACGGACAGACAAACCGAATGCATAAACACTTTTTAACTTTGTCGGAAAGTGTTAAAAAGCGCATATTATAATTTAAAATGTATTTCGAGCAATCATTACTAATACGAGTTGGAACCCGTCGAAATTCGACGAACTAAAATGTTAGAAAGGAACTTCAGATCGAATTTATAATAAACCTACAAAAATAATTACAATTAAAAATTCATCTAACATTTGTTGTCTCACTCTTAAAACAAATACAATTTTAACCTAAAATTACCAAAATATTATTTCCACAAACTTCAACTGCTTAAATTATTGAAAAATTAAACTCTATTAGAATACGCAATCACGATGAGTAATTATGATGAATTTATCGATTGAGGCTCTTATGTTTGTTTTTACGGGATGGCAAATCAGTAAAAAGGATTTCGCTTTATCACATCATAAAAATGTCCCCCATAAAATCTAAACTTTACGTTATTTTACATTCTCATAATTTACATACGCACCACTCAAATGCACAATTTGAAAATATTTTAACGCGCAGTAGATTATTAATGAATGTATTTCTAAACTTAAAGTCACGTTTGTACGATACAACTTTTCATGTGAGCATTCGCCTAAACTTTAAGTTCTAAACTGAATACTCGCGAAAAAAAAAAAAATGAGAAATTTACCTTTAGTTGTCATAGTATTGGCATTTAGTATTGGTCAAATATTTAGTTTTATCAAAATTAATAATCGTATTGTTTTAAATATGACATAATTTTTACTCACTGAATCATTTTGCCTAACGTCTCAAACTCAGTATCAGAGTAATGTAAAAATATTGAAATGTAACTGATTTATGAAAAAGAATGCGTGTTCTTTTTTAATGTTTGACATCATTTTCTGTTCAAAAATTATAAAAAAGTTACTTTTATTTGTAATGTGAAAATGGCATCAATACGGATATAATCAATAAAAATAATAAACTATGACTATTTTCCCTTTACTTTCAATATAACTGGAGTACTTCAGTTGCCACGATTACAAAATTTGTATTAAAAACTACAAAAAAATTAATATCTCAAAAATAAATTGAGATACAGCTTTCACACAAATTGCATTTAAAAGAGCATTTTTTTCCTTATACGACGGTGTTAAAATTTAAAATGTGCGATGTTTAGAAGTTTAAAAATTTGCCGTAGATATAATTGCAAAACCGAAACTTTATTTCAAATTTCAAAGTGTTGCCATTCGCAAAATGACGTATGCGTTACGCACAGATATGTTTGTCCTTTATAATATAGATACAGTAATTCTGATACAATATAGTATCTGAAATCTTTTCAAATACACCGCAAACAATCCCCCCTATACCATTATGAACGGAATTTTTTTGTGTGGCGCTGTAAATGAACAATAACTATTCTTTGCCCCGCATATTCAACAGAATGCATATTTTAGTGGACTTCATAAATGAATATCAATTTTACTATGTTAGAAAGAGTGTAACACCATTAAAAATCATTTGAAACGATTTTTTCCCATTGGCCGTAATGTAACGGAAAACTTTTGACTGTCCCTGTAAATGAACTAAACATGCTACAAACTTCATTTGAAATAGGGAACGTGCTGTGGTAGATCACTAACATCCAAAAATTTCAGAACGATCCGAGAATGTTTACGAGAGTTAGAGCGTGGACAGACGAACAGACAAACCGAAGTCATAAACTCTTTTCAACTTTGTTGGAAAGTGTTAATAAAATGAAATAAACTCTAAATTTAACATACATGCAATCGAACAATTTCAATTTTTATACCTTCGAATAGGGGAAAAAATGTACTTTCAAGTATAATTTGTTTGAAAACTGTAACATTTACCGATTTGGAGTCTAATACTTTTTAAAGTGTGGTAAAAGCGTTAAAAAGCTATAATCCAAAGTCATAATAGAAAAAAAAAAAAAAAGAAAATTAACAGTTTTTTTTTTTTAATAAATGTAGAAAGAAACAAAAAAAAATAAGTGTTTTGGTACAAAAAAATAATAAAATAAATAATAAGTAAAACAATTCTCTGTTCTCCTTTACATTTCCCCCTTGATTTCGCTTTTTAGATGACAGGTTATCAAAGTCTGACAGCTAATGTGCCCGCCGGTTCTGTATGTACGTGTGTACGTATGTATTTACGTAACGCGACAACTCTTGATATAAATATCCGATTAGCTTCAAAAAAAAATTTCCAGGTTCTTTCTGATAAGGCTCTTCCCTGATTAATTTTGAGAGTTCATTGGCTAAGTATAAAGAGGGGGAACGGGGGGTGAATGCCCCCTTAATTTAGATAAATGGGTTTTTCATGCAGAATTATTAGATTTCCTTCAAATTTGGTATACCGGTTAATTCAGGTAAGGCGCTTCACTGATTAGATTTGGCAGTTCATTGTTTACGTATAAAGGGGGGGGGGGAACGGGGGCTAATACCCCTTAATTTAGATAAATGGGTTTTTCTATCCGATTTGCTTCAAATTTGGTATACCGGTTTATTCTGATAAGGCGCTTCCCTTATTAGATTTGATTTGTTTGTTGTTTTAAGTCGGTCAATTATCTACAATAGGGATATGGGCTCAAAGGGGGGTTGGTATCCTCCGTGGGGGTCTTTCTAAGGGAGCCTAATCCATATTTGCGCAAGGAAATCCAAGGTTCCAAGAAAACCACGAACTCCGAAAACTCCGAACGATTAGGCCGACTGGCGCGATTGGGTTGGTTCGAACCCAGCACTTCCCGTCTACCAGCTTTGAGAACAAAACCTCTCGCCAACCAGCGGTTCCTTGATTAGATTTGGAGGTTCATTGGCTACGTATAAAGGAGGAAACGAGGGGCTAATATCCCCCTTAATTTAGATAAATGGGTTCTTCTATCTGATTTGCTTCAAAATTGGTATACCGGTTTATTCTTATAAGGCCCTTCCCTGGTGAGATTTGGAGGCTCATTCGTTAAGAATACAGATCGGAAACAGAAGCGTGGGGGGCTAATCCCCCTTTAATTTATTTTTCGAGGGGCATTATTATTTGAAATAAGAGTATGATATACAATTGGTGTGAATAGCATGTGAGCTCAATGCCATCAGTTTAACTGGGCACTTTTCGTTTTATTTTTTTTTACCTTTTGAAGTTTTTATAAACCCAACATAAAATTATATTGAAGCGATAAGAGATAAAAACTAAGGAATAAGACATAATTTTACACATTCATCTGCATGAACCAGCTTATTCTGGTTTATTCTAAACTAGAAAAATTATCTGTCGACAAATTGTCATCTATAAATATTGAATCATAGTTTTTTTTTATTATTATTAGGCCACTAAAAGCAAGCTGATTAGGCAAAAAAAAAAAAAAGTCATTTTGTAAGCATTTATTTTAATTCGTAAAACTGAAATGCTTTCTGATAAGTTCGTCCAAATGACATAATATTTATACATATTCATCAAAATAATTCATTTCCATTTCACGAGATCCGAAATAAAAAGTCTAACCGTAAAAAAACGCATTTTTTTTTCTAATGAAGCATTGAAAGCTATGTTTTTTGTTGAAAAAACTTTTAACATACATTATAATATGATTTTTTACTTGAAATTAAGAATTTAATGAAATTAATATTACAGTTTTTTTTGTTTTTTTCTAAACGTGTAATAAAACTAGGTTTACATTTTAATAACAACAACAACAAAAACGGTAAGACCTCCTGCAATTAAAATGCAGCATATCGGGTTGTTATGCCAACTAGCTATTAATAGACGGCAAAACGGAAGTACGCAGTATTGTTTTCTCCCCTTTCCACTGTTTTAGGAAAAGCTAATTTTTTAACCCTTTCCGAAGCACTGGTCCCGGGTCGGGATACCTAATTTTAATTCCAAACTTACACACGGCACCAAGAATATTTTAATAAAAGTTTGCTTTTACAATGAAAGTATAAAGCAACAAGTTATTAATTTCTAAAAAAGTTGTACGTAAATTCCGGTGTCAATCGATCATCTCATCATTTTACAACAAAGTTTGTCTGTGCCGGAAAGGGTTAAAAGATCTACGTTAGTAGCCGGTCTCTTCTCTGACACTCTTTTTTTGAAGGAGAGGGGGCGTGGCCGCTGGCCTCAATAGTGCCAAACGAAATGTTTAACCCTTTCATTGTTTAACACTGTAATGCATGATTTTTTATTGTGTTCGGAAAAAATTATATTTCAGTCTGTATTTGTTAATTATCCACTTGGAAAATAACGAAAAAATTTATTTATGTTTCGTTAGACATAATGTCACTCCTAACTTACATTACAAAAATGGCTCAAAAAATTAAACCTTTAAATGATATATTTACTTTAAAATGTTTACATTGCACAATATCAACTATTCAATGATATAATAATTTTTATAATGCTTTTAACAGTTTTCAGAATTAATAATGACTGCCTTATAAAGCTAGGGAAAAAAACGACAGTCGGGTATATTGCAAGGAGTATCAACAAAACACGTTGTAACTTCCCGTGATAACAAATAAGAACAAAAACAGACTTCACGACCTTAAACGCTTGCTATCATAACGAAAGTAACACATAACAGTTCACCAGATAAATAGAAAGCGGCAAATGGGAAAGAAAGGTTCATGTGAGCCCCTCTCGAGTCACTACACTATGAATTTAACACGATATTTGTGGGATGGGATTGAAGAGCGGTGAAGTGACTCAGTGACTCTGTTTCCTTCATTATAAAGAGGTTGGTTGGTTGGGTTTATGACGGCCAATTATCAATACGAGGGATATAGGCCCTAAGGGGTGGGGGTTTGCCCTTCGTGGGGGTCTTTCTAAGGGAACCTAACCCGTATTTACGCTTGGAAATCCAAGGTTCGAAGAAAACCACGAAAACTCCAAACGATTAGGCCGACGGGCGCGATTGGGTTCGAACCCAACACCTCCCGTCTACCAGCTTCGAGAGCAGAACCTCTTCATTATAAAGTGGAAAACACCGGCTGGAAACCGACTATAGTCAACGATGTTATCCAAATGCTTCTTCACCAATTCATATATCAACCGGCAGCTTGAACAAGTCAACTGCCAAGTTATGTAATTGAGTGTCTTTTATTCACTGCAATATAACTCTTGGAACAATGGAACAATGTGAGCAGTGTTCTTGGATTCCCTAGTTGCGTTGCAACTTTACATCCAGGCTATAAATGTTGCGTGTTTCAATGCATTGGGAGCCTTAGAAAAAATAAAGTTTAAATGCGGCTGGTGGCCACAAGTAAAAAATAGAAGTAGAGAAGAAAAAAACAATTAAAAATTGTTAGTATAGCAATAAGAAAAAAAAAAGTTCATTTTATCCAAATAATATGTGCATGACGTTCGAAAAAGCTACCAAAGAAAGCCCCAGCATAGAAAAAAAGACTCTATTCAGAGACCATACATTAGTTTAACGCAATAAATGCAAAGCAAAGTTCGAAAGTATAGAAAAAATTGAAATATTTACATATTTACAGAAAAAAGTGATCAAAGTTTATAAGTTAATGCACAATAGAGAATTAGAAACGATAATAAAAAACATCATTGAGGAGAGTTCAGACTAACAGGACTGAAAAAAACAAAAAAAAAAAAACATAGGGGAACAAGGGAAAAAGAGGACGGGCTCCCGCCCAGTCTGGTAACTCGATGAAAATAGGTGATAAAAGGAGACCATGTTAATGAAGTTAAAGCAAAATAAGGTAAGACATAATAAAAACATGAAAAGTATTAGAAAAAAGCAGTTTAAAAGGTTTTTTTAACACAAAAAGGACAGAAAGACAAGGAAAAAGAAAAAGTTTAGCAGGGAATGAAGTTAATCTTCATTTAAGTTGAGAAGGTTAGCGAGTTTGTCGATTTCGTTAAGGATGACCATAACTTTTTGCATGGGGTTATCAATTTTTTTGGTTTGAGTTGAAATGTTTTTGATGCAGCTTAAAAATTTTGTAATTTGAAAAACTTCTTTTATTTCATTGAAGGTGTTAAGTATATCTTTAATATCATTAGAGTAATTTAAGGGAATTTTCAAATTTTGAGTATTATTAGTACTTTCATTAGTAGGAGAAGAAAGGGCATTTGAGGTTTCACTAACATTAATTTCGGAATTTAGCATGCTAGTACTGGTTGAGGGTTCATTAGTCGAAGGTGTTTTCGTGTAGTTATAATCTTAAAAGATTTCGGCAAGAATTTGGGTTTCTGAGGAGAGATTGCTGACGCTATTACGTGTTGTTTTCTGTTATGTTTATTTTCAAGTCTGTACGGATTTTTAGGACACCCGCGGAAATTCGCGGGATGTCCAAGGCCACAATTAGCGCTTTTAGGTTTAATTCTGCCTTTGTGCTCGCAAGCAGTGCTTAAGTGTAATTCACCACATTTGACACATTTGGTGTCAAAGCCGCATACCTCTGAGGCATACCCATACCCTTGACACCGACAGCATTGTTTGACTTTATTTTTGGAAGTAAAGGCTTCGATTTTAACAGAAATGTAGTGGATCACATTGATTTTGTAGATTTCCTCAAAGTTTTTACGTGGTATGACATTTACCATATAGATTGGCATGGGATGCCATGTCTTTCTATTTTTAAGCATGGCAGACCTAGTGACTGCAAACCCATGCTCGCGAAGGCTTTCTTCTATTTGTTTAACATCTGTATAACAGGGGAGGCCCCTAATGCATATTTTCTTCGGTCTTAAGTCTCTGGGGTCAAGAGTAGTATATTTTATTGTATTTTGATTTAGCCAACTCTGCGTTAGTTTATAGTCATTATCAGAAGCACATTGAACGACTAAGCGTTCTCCTTTTAGAGCTATTTTGGGTTTTTCAGAATTTAGCTCGGTAATTTGTTGAGCTAGCGTCGCCCATTTTTGGTCGATTTCGATATAGAAAGGATTAGTAGGTTTTTTAGAGTTACCAGGTTCCTGGACGGAACTAACATTAGAATTGGATTTCTCCATGTCAACATTTTCGCTTAAATTAACTTCATTTGCGATATTTTTGAATTTATTAGCAAGAGGGATAGTAGAACTCTCCTCTGAGAAGGGGCGCTTAATCCCTTTTTTGACAGCATTGAATAATTCATTTTTAAGGTTAGTGTCATTAATGATTAAGTTAGGCTCTTTCTTATACTGTGAAAAATTTATTCTTTTCAAAACTGTCGAGAAATCATTCGTAGTAAAAAAAATCGTTTCGAGAAAATATTTATTTCGTTGTAATCTAATTCTTGAAAGTAATTAAACTTGATGGTCTTTCTATTTTTTATTCGACACCACCACATCACAACGAAGACATATAAGAACATTCAACATTAAAATAAGATATGTGTTCCGAAATGCTATAAACTGCATTTCGGCCAAGCATAAATATATTCTGGATCTTCTAGAAAATATATTCTGGCACTACTTCACTACATTACATCTCACGTATTAATATATAATTATAATACATTTATTCGGAGGAAACATTTTATTTCCCCCGCTCGAGCATTTTTAGGTTGTTACTTATCAAAACATAACTCTAGTATCAATCAGGTAGTTTTTTCTGCGCTCTTACGCAAACACACCTACCGAGTCATGTGACCGCTGGGCTATTTTTAGATTTCCCCAGCGCAATTTCGTAACACTGCCCACCCATGAACATATGGGTGTTCATCACAAATAATTACAATATATCAAATTAATACAAATAGAAAAATAATGAAATTAATACAAATACAAATATAAAATACGAAATGTTATACATACTTCAGGGTATTTAAACACGTTACAATGAAATTCAAACTAAAATAAGAAGAAAAATAAGATTAATATATGAATTAATTTTTAGAGTCACAATCAGTTCCAAGTTCAAGAGGATAAATCAGTTGGATGGGTCTTTTGAGAATACATTTCTCAGTTTTGACTTTACAGGACCTCACCTTGCCGTCTCTTCCAGGAAATAATTCAATAATTTTTCCTAGAGTCCAGAAATTTCTGGGTAATTTATCATCTTTGATTAGTACAATATCATTTAATTTAAATTGAAGAAAATTAGTTTTGTTCGAGCTTAAATGAGCTGACCTCAAATTTAATAAATATTCCCTTTTCCATCTAGACCAAAACAAGCGCATTAATTTTTCACGATAGTTGTAAGATCTAATTAACTCTTTCCTGGAAGAGATATTCGGGTCAAGGTGAAGCCGAACTGGTGGCAGAGAAGATATTCTTCTCCCAATTAAGAAGTGAGCAGGGGTTAATGGTAGGGGGTCTGGACCTTCTGGCGAGAAATAGGTTATAGGGCGAGAATTGACCATGCCTTCAATTTCCACTAGTACAGTATTCAGTTCAATCACAGTCAGGGATGACTTGCCAAGAGTTTTCCGCAATGCGGTTTTAATAGTCCTAACCATACGTTCATAAAATCCCCCCCACCATGCTGCTCGTTCGACTATGAACTTCCACTTAATGCAATGGGAAGAAAAAAAATCTTGTACATCTGGATGAGTTATAATGGACCAAAGTTTTTTCAAGTCTTTTGCGGCCCGTTTGAACGTCTGAGCATTATCTGTATATATAACAGCTGGCATTCCTCGTCGTGAGAGGAATCTACGGAATCCTAGTAAAAATGTTGAAGTTGACAAATTGTCTACAAGCTCCAGGTGGACATTTCTGGTTACTGCACACGTAATCAGCAAAATGTATTGTTTTTTATCACTGTCTTTTACGTACAAAGGTCCTGCAAAATCACATCCTATCACACTGAATGGATTTGCCTGTTCTACACGATCAGCTGGCAATGAAGCTACCGTTTGGTCTCCTGGAGTTGAAGAAAACCTCTTGCATATAATGCAATTTTTTAGCACACTTCTCACGGTTTGTCTAGCTTTTAGTAGCCAGAATCTTTCTCGAATTGTAGAAGTGTATGGGCAACAGCAGAGTGAAAAACTTTATTATGAGCATCCCAAATTATTAGTTCTGCCAATTTAGTTTTTAGCGGAAGAATTATTGGATGCTTTTCATCCACCGATAAATTAGTCTTACAGAGTCTTCCAGAGACTCGCAAAACTCCTTCTGGATCGAGGTATGGGTTCAAGGAAAGTAATTTAGAATCTCTAGGAAGCGGTTTAGAATTTTTCAGGCACATGATTTCTTTCGCGGAAATTTCATTTTGACAATTTTTTATCCAAAAAATTTCTGCTTCTCGTATTTCCTCTGACGTAAGGTTACAATTTTTCTCGCGTTTTTTCTTTAACATTTTGATAAAGAGTATAACATAGCCAGTTACTCGTAATAGTTTTTTCAGGTTACTGTATTTGTTTATTTCAATTAGATTTTCCTTAACAATTGTTGCATTAACAATAATTTTACTTCTGGCTTCAATTTCAATTTCAGGGTTGACTGATTTTGTTTTATACTTATCATCCTTGGGCCAAATTTTTTCAGATTTACTAAGCCATTCAGGGCCACACCATCATTGATTTGAGTTCAATAATTCTTTAGCTAATAGCCCCCTAGTCAGCATATCCGCAGGATTATCCTTGCTAATTACATGCCTCCAAGAACTAGGGTCGCTCATTCCCTGTATTTCCGTTACCCTATTGGCAACGAATGGCTTCCATTTGGATGCCGCTCCTTGAATCCAATGTAATACTATGGTTGAATCAGTCCACAGTACTATTTTTTCTAGATTGGAGAAAATACTTTTTAGGTGATTAGCTATCCTAGCAGCTATTAGAGCACCTAATAGTTCGAGTCTAGGGAGAGTTATTTTCTTCAAAGGGGCCACTCTAGCCTTAGCCATAACAAAACAAGTCTTAAAGAGCCCTTCGGAAGATTTAAATCGGAAGTAGGCTACCGCTCCATAAGATTTTAAGGAAGCGTCCGAAAAAATGTGAAGTTCTACCCTGTCATGCACTTCACCCGAGTGATAATAATATCTAGGTATTTTTAATTCTTCAAGCAATTTTATTTCCTGATACCATGTTCTGTATTTAATTTTAAATTCTTCATTAAATTCGTCGTCCCAGTCCAACCCACTCTGCCATAATTCTTGTAGAAAAATCTTAATTCTAATCAAAAATGGTGACATAAATCCAATAGGATCAAATATTTTGGCGGCAGTTTGGAGAACATGCCTTTTGGTAAATTCCAAGCTGTCACCCACTGACACTAAAGATGCCAAATCTATGGCCAGAAAATCCTCTTCAATATTCCAGTTTAACCCCAATACTTTGGACTCTGCACAATTTTCATTAATTTCTATAACCGGGTTACCATTCCACGATTCCTTTAATTCTTGTGAATTAGTAACGAACTTTCGCAATTGCATATTAGCATCTTTAAATATAGAAACTGCAGTAGTTGTTAGTTTCATGGCTTCTGCAACCGTGGATGCTCCATAAATTAAGTCATCCACATATAAATATTTATTAATCATTTCATAAGCGGTGGGTTCCGTTTCCTTATAATTACCAATATGTTTTTTAATTGTAGAGGCTAAAACATAAGGGGAGCTGGTTACACCGAAACAGTGACGGTTAAAATGGTATAAAACGGTGCGTTGATCTATGTCGCAGTCATCGAAATACAAAAAACATAAATAATTTCTATCATTTTCTGATACCTGTATTTGTAGAAAGGCTCTAGCAATATCCCCCGTGAAAGCAATTTTAAACTGTCTAAAATTTAATAGCACATCTATGAGATTAGGATTTAAATTTTCCCCCGCAAAAAGACATTGATTTAGACTTTTTTCCCCATTTTTTCGGCTACTCGCGTCAAAAACTATCCTGGTTTTTGTAGTAGAAGAACTCGGTCGGGACACTGATTGATGGGGCATTACATAATCGATAGAGCAATTATCACTGCATTTCTCAATAATTCCCTCACTCAATTGCTCTTTCATAATTTCATTATATTTCAAAAACAAAGATTTATCACTCTTTAATCTTTTTTCCAAACCCGCAAAACGCTTTTTTGCAACCTCGTAATTATTAAACAAATTTTGTTTATCTAATTCATTACACCATAACAAGGGAGTCATATATCTATCATTTTTAAAAATGATTTCTTTCTGGAATTGATTAATGACCTCATAAGTCTCTTCGTGCTTTTGATCATTAGAATCGATTAAAAAGGACTCGATGTGCCATAAATTTCTAAGATCGTTTTCTGGAGGTAAACAAATTACATTAAACAGGGAGTTGTGTTAGAACTATTACTGTCAACTCGACCGACCAAGGTTTTACCAAATATTGTTGGCTGCATAAATAATTGATGATTAATTTTTTCGACAGATCCTATTATAGTTTCAAATAAATAATCTGCCCCAAGCAATATCTGAACAGGTTTCGAATGAATAAATGTGTCAGCCAATACATGTTTACCTAGATATAATTTATCTATCAACTTATAATCAACAGAAGTCATTATCTTAGTACCGCTAATAATTTCAGAAACCAGCGCTCTTACAGTTATTTTTTCATAAGGATGATGACAACTAATAATAGTTAAAATTACGACATTAAACTCCTTTTCTATGGCTTCGCGGTTCGCAAACGTATAAACCAAAAGTGTTTCCTTAGTAACAGGTTTTAATTTTAACGCTGAGGCTAAACTTTTTGTAATGAATGTTCTAGAGGATGCAGAATCATATAAAATTCTCGTGTTTAATTTATTTCCTGTTCCCTGCACTTGTACACAGGCAGTTTACAACAATGTTGCATACTTTTCGGGAGAATTATTTGTTTTTATTACATATGAAAACACGGTTTGACTTTTGTCATTTTTAGACGTTTCGGCTTTCACTAAGCCATCATCGGGACGCGTTTTTGTCGATTTTTTAGTGGGGCAAAATAAATAATTATGCTGATTACTTTTGCACAATTCACAAGGCGGTATTTTTACCTTACACAAAGATATTAAGTGCGATTTCAAGAAGCATCGGTAACATCTCCCATCTTTTTTCAACTTATATCTTTTCTGTTCATCGGTAATTTCGTTACACTTTAAGCTTGAATGATTCGAGTTACAAAAAATGCAAACATTTTTCACAACAGTATTAAGCGCGACTGAAGTGGAAACATTAGGTTTTATCCTAGGAGCCCTTTTTTCCCATCGTGTTACTTCGTGATTTTTTAAGGAAAGCCCTGAGACTGCATTAGCTGCTTCGCGCGATTCTATTTCAAACTTTATGAAATTCATTAATTCATTCACGTCACCAGCTTTTTCCGCATTTTTCTTCCTCTGAAATTCAACTACTAAGTTATGTGGTAACTGTTTTAAGATAATTGGTATTAATAAATACCCAAAATTATCTGACGCCACCCCAATGGCTTTCAAGTTCCGAATGCTTACCTCGCATTCGTCATATAAATCCCGTAACAATTTTATGTTCGCGGTTGATTTTACCGGTTCTAGTTCTAACAACTTATTTATAAAACCGCTTATCAAAATTTCTGGTTTACCGTATCGATTCTGCAGTAAGTCTAAAGAGTGTTGATAATTAGTTTCGTTTAGCGTCAAACCGGAAATTGATCTAAGCGCTTCACCTGACAAAAATGATTTTAAGTAATTGAATTTGTCAATTTTGGTTAAATTCTCATTCGAATCGATTGTACTCTTAAAACTATTCATAAATTCTAAAAAAGTATTTGGTTCCCCTTTAAAGACTGGTATAGTTATTTTTGGCAAATTTATTGTTGCCGGCTTAGCACTAACATATGGAATTGTACTCCCATTAAATACAGAACTAGTATCAGGCTGATCAGAATCAAATTTAAATTTTTTCAAATTCATTTTAATTTTGAATTTAGCTTCATTAATAACATCATCGTAATCGATGCTCGTTTGAACATCATTTTCGAAAACGGTTCCATCATCTATTAATTCCTGAATTTGATTGTTTACTACTTTTAATTCGTTTTGCTTTTCTATTATATTATTTAAATATTCATTCAACTGATCAAAATTACTTTTATTTTCAAAATCAATACTTTCTATATAAGATTCAATTTTTGTTATAAGCTTGGTTATAGAGGTCTTCATGACCTTTCGTTTACCTTTAGATTTTTCTACATCCATAATTTACAATTATAGAATAACTTTCATGCATAGAACAAAAATTGGTTACAGTACCTTTTTCTATCCGCGACGAGAAGACGAATAAGCCGATGACGGGTAATCCAATATTTTGAAGACGATGATAATCTGTGCACTAGTACTCCATGATAATGAAAACACTATAATTAATAAATGCGAAGACGTGAGTTGCACTCTTGATAAACAATAATAAATTCGATCTGGAGGTTTTTCCCGAGTTTCGTAGCACCATGAAAAATTTATTCTTTTCAAAACTGTCGAGAAATCATTCGTAGTAAAAAAAATCGTTTCGAGAAAATATTTATTTCGTTGTAATCTAATTCTTGAAAGTAATTAAACTTGATGGTCTTTCTATTTTTTATTCGACACCACCACATCACAACGAAGACATATAAGAACATTCAACATTAAAATAAGATATGTGTTCCGAAATGCTATAAACTGCATTTCGGCCAAGCATAAATATATTCTGGATCTTCTAGAAAATATATTCTGGCACTACTTCACTACATTACATCTCACGTATTAATATATAATTATAATACATTTATTCGGAGGAAACATTTTATTTCCCCCGCTCGAGCATTTTTAGGTTGTTACTTATCAAAACATAACTCTAGTATCAATCAGGTAGTTTTTTCTGCGCTCTTACGCAAACACACCTACCGAGTCATGTGACCGCTGGTCTATTTTTAGATTTCCCCAGCGCAATTTCGTAACATACTGAATGGAACAGAAAAAACTAAAAATAGCAGAGTTTAACAAATTATCAATAGTAGGCTCCCTTAGCAAAGAAAAAGCATCAAAGCAGGTTTTTCTTACCTCCTCTTGATCGGTATGTGAAGTAGTGTAACCATCTTTAGCTTTCAAGTCCAAAATGTATCTATCCACAAAGGTGTAAAAATCAGCCAGTATTTTTTTAGAATAGTCCTCGCAATTGGACGAAATATTATCAAATTGTTCCTTAAAATTACTGACTAACGTACCATTTGCGATATTATCAATAACATCCGCCATATAACTCGTATCCTCTACCGACGCCATTATACAGCTCAAACAGAGATGAAGCTATTCACAGGAACCGCCCCATCTGCCATTCGAAACTGAGAAAATATATCATACGAAGGAGCTATCTCCTCATACGACCTCTTCACAACAGAGCTCTAACGCAGTTGGGCATAACTCTTGTAACCCATGTTTTTTATTTTTAATGTTTAGTTACATGAAATGTCTGGTGTAAGGTATAATTTAAATTGTACATTGATTTTGTACCTGATTAGCGTAGAAAACATATTTGATATAAGGATTTGTTTAATATTGATCAACTAAGAAAATAGTCGTCTATAGCTGGCAGTGATGTATAAATTCAGTATACTTAATCTGGTTTTCTAATTGGAATCAATTGTACATTATTTCCAAGCAATCGAACCCGGTTAAGACGCAAATTTTTTCCTGTCAGTTAACCATCATCTATAAGACAAATACGAAAATATCACGTTTAATACGCGAACGGGTGTTACGCGATCTCGCTTAATACGTGATATTATTTCTGTTCCTTGAAAAAAAAAAAAAAAAAAAAAAAAAAAAAAAAAAAAAAACTCGCTTAATACGCGAATTCACAGACAAAGATGTGAATTTCTCCTCTTTTCTCCGCAATTTAAAGTGAATTTTCCTACTACTTATGACTAGTAATTGTCGTCCGGTAAAATAATTGATTAACTAACGCAATTTCTACTAATTGAAATCAGTGGTAGATATTTGAAAAAAAAATCCTGCTAAATTAGTAGCACTGGAAAACTTCTTTGATTCCGCGTCCTAATATTCTTTGTCTCTTGTTTCATGTATGTTTTTACTGAAATAGAAGAGGAATGAATTCTTGCCGCTTTTTGTTACTTATTTTGGGAAGAGTTCTGTAGTATTTCTCTAATAATTAAATTTCTCTAATACATTTATTTTCATGCGCGTGCATCTTACAATCTCATCGCTCCATGGATGAAGGAAACGATATTTTTAAAAGTTGAGAATTTATACCAGTTGCATGGCAACAAACGATATCTGATGCTGATATTTATTATTCTTCATGTTCTATTTGTTCGTCTTGTGAGTGTTTTATTAAATGTTGTGGTGTGACTCAAAAATGGCTTATTTATTCAATATAAATACGCAGACAAGCGCCAAATTGGTGACCCGTACTGGAGCACGTTAAAAGAACTCTGTAATAAGTGAGTAATATTTCATTTTATTTTGGAAAATGACAGAAATTAGCGCTGTTCGTATTCCACCGTATAACTTTAATGATGTCGGTCTTTGGTTCGCAATGTGTGAACATTCATTTGAATTAGCTCATCCAAAGGCCATAACAGAAAGTCGAACTAAATTTAATTATATTTCGGCTAACTTACCTCCAAATGCCGCATCTGTTGTACGGGATTTAATTATCAAACCGTCCGATAATACACCATACGAGGATTTAAAAATGGAATTAATAAAACGGACAAGCGACTCGTCAAAATCTGAAATAAGGAAATTGTTAGCTGGTGAACAGCTCGGTGATAGTAAACCCAGTGATCTCTTAAGAGTAATGCAAAGACGAGCTGAGTCCCACAATGTATCCAATGAATTGATGTTGGAATTATTTATTTCGCATTTACCGTCATATGTACAGAGCATTTTAGTATCTATCTCACCGTTACCACTTGATAAAGCAGCCGAAGTTGCTGACCGAATTTTGGAATATAATCCCACCGCAATAAATGCTGTTTCAGTACCATCAAATGCTAATTCAGAAATTTTATGTGAAATAAAAAAACTGAATGATCGAATTAAACAACTGGAATTACATAGGTCATGAAGCCCTTTTCGTCGGCGTTCCTTTGGGAGGAATCGTAGCATTTCAAAAGATTCCAGACAGCAATGTTGGTATCACGAAAAATTTGGCGAAAAGGCCAAGAAATGCTCCGAACCTTGTTCATTTTCAAAAAACGCAGACGGCGAGGTGTAGCGGCGACAGCCACCTTGCATAAAATATCTCGTCGCGTCTTTTTAAAGGATCGAAAGACCAATATAAATTATTTATGCGACACAGGCTCCGACATCAGTATTATTCCAGCGTCATTTTCCCACAAGAAAAATACCCCTTTTATGACCCTAACTGCTGCGAATACCTCAAGAATCAATGTTTATGGAGAAAAACTTTTGACACTTGATTTCAATCTCAGAAAAACTTTTCGCTTTCCCTTTTTAATAGGTGATGTAAGCACTCCAATTATCGGCGCAGATTTCCTATATCATTTTAATCTAATTCCAGATCTTCGTAATAAAAAGTTAGTGGATAATGTTACAAATTTAGCTACTCCCGGTCATATACATACAGCATCTGTTCATTCTATCAAAACTGTTTCGGGAAATAGTATTTATCATAAATTACTACTTAAATTTCCAGATATAACTAAACCTCCTCGTGCTGATCAACAAATAAAGCATTCGATATTTCACCATATAGAAACTACTGGATCTCCTGTCCACGCCAAACCAAGAAGTTTAGCTCCAGACAGATTAAAAACAGCCAAAGCCGAATTTCAGCAAATGCTTGATCTTGGTCACATTCGGCCATCCAAAAGCAATTACGCTTCACCACTTCATATGGTTCCTAAAAAACATTCTACAGATTGGAGACCTGTCGGAGATTACCGAGCACTTAATGCACAAACAGTAAAAGATAATTATAGCATTCCAAATATTTTAGACTTTACTTCGAACCTTCATGGTACAAAAATATACTCCCACCTTGATCTCATAAAAGCTTACCACCAAATACCAATTCATCCAGATGATGTACATAAAAGTGCCATTATTACACCGTTTGGCTTATTTGAGAGTACAAGAATGCAATTCGGCCTTTGCAACGCATCTGCTACATTTCAACGGTTCATGGATCAAATTACACGAGATCTTCCATTTTTGTATGTTTTCATTGATGACATCCTGGTAGCATCTCGCACACCAGAAGAACATCTCGAGCATCTGAAAATCATATTTCAGCGCTTGCAAGAATACGGATTAAGCTTAAAACCATCAAAATGCATTTTCGGCGTATCATCCATAGATTTTCTAGGTTATAAGGTATCTGAATTTGGCATTGAGCCCCTACCAGATCGTGTTGATTGCATTTTAAAATTCCCTCAACCTACTACTCTTACACAGTTAAGGCGATTTCTTGGGTTATTTAATTATTACCGTCGATGTATATCAAAAGCTGCTCACATATTGGCTCCATTAAATAAATTCTTGAAAGGAATAAAGAATTCAAAAAAGTCTAGAAGACGCTCTGAAAAAAATTCACACGACTCAATTCAATGGACTGTGGAGGCTGAGCAGGCTTTTAATGACGCCAAACAAGCTTTAGCCAATGCAACTCTCCTGCGACATCCCATTCCCGGCGCAAAGTTAAGCCTTTGGATTGACGCAAGCGACAAAGCCGTTGGCGGTTCTCTTATGCAGCTTAATAAAAAGTATTGGGAACCCATTGCCTTTTTATCAATCAAGCTTTCAAAAAGTCAGCAGAAATGGTCTACATACGACAGAGAACTCTTGGCAATGTATACATCAGTAAAGCGTTTTCGACACATGCTCGAAGGAAGAAACTTTATCATATATACAGACCAAAAGCCTCTCATATATGCCTTCAAGCAAAATCCAGACAAATGCATCCCGCGCCAATGGCGGCATCTAGATTACATATCTCAGTTTAGTACAGATGTACGTCACGTAAGCGGCGCCAACAACACAGTTGCTGATGCTTTATCTCGAATTGAAGTAGATCAAATCTCCAGCTCATTTTTAGACTTTGAGGAGTTTGCAAAAGCTCAAGAAGATGATGTAGATCTACGCAATTTGCAAAATGATAACAAATCTTCTCTTGTGTTTAAAAGCATGCCATCTCCAATGTCTGCCACAGAACTGATTTGTGATGTATCAACAGGTTCTCCGAGACCATTCGTACCAGCGAATTTTCGTAGAACGGTATTTGAACATTTCCATAATTTAGCTCATCCTGGTGTTGCAGCATCCTTAAATCTTATTGCATCACGATATGTATGGCCCAATATGCAGAAAAATGTGAAAGAATGGGTCAATAGTTGTAGTGCTTGCCAACATTCTAAAGTACACAGACACACGAAAACAAGCCTAGGTACTTTCGCATTACCCGATGCAAGATTTTCACACATTCACATAGATTTGATAGGTCCATTACCTCCATCAGACGGAAATGTATACTGTTTAACAATAATAGATCGATTTACAAGATTGCCAGAGGTGATACCTTTAAAAGATATAACTGCAGAATCAGTTTGCCGTGCCATTTTTGACGGATGGATATCTAGATTCGGTTGCCCCATCATAATAACAACCGACCAAGGTAGGCAATTTGAATCAAATCTGTTCAAAGAACTGACAAGATTTCTGGGCACAAACCGCATACGAACGACAGCATTTCATCCTCAAGCAAATGGTTTAGTTGAACGCTTCCACAGAGTCTTAAAGAGCGCATTAAAGGCTCATGAGCATAGTAAGTGGACCGAGAGTTTGCCTGCAGTTCTACTTGGTATACGAGCTGCTGTGAAACCTGATATAAAAGCTTCAAGTGCTGAGTTAGTTTATGGCATTTCACTCACACTACTAGCTGAAATGTGTTCAGAAATCCCATCTTTGGTATCTTGCGACAATAATTTCATCCAACAATTGAAAGAGAGAATGAATAGTTTAAAACCTTCATATACATCTGCTCACGGACACTCAAAATTTTTTGTTCACCCTAAATTGAAGGATTGCACGCATGTGTTTCTCCGATTAGATAAAGTCCTTCTATCCTTATCTCAACCTTATTCTGGCCCTCATGAAGTTCTATCGAGAAATGACAAGCACATAACCATAATCCTAAATGGAAAGAAAAGTTGTGTTTCACTTGATAGAGTTAAATCTGCATTTGTGTTCAGTGATTTACCAAGTAATACAGATAATCCTGAAACTAAAAGTTTTCCAGTAGATAGCCAGCCAGTAAAATCAGAAGAACCAACTACCAAATCAGGTAGACGAGTAAAATTTCCTAAAAGACTGATAACTGAAATAAACTATACTTCATACAATTGATTTTTTTTTATAAATATATTGTGTTATTTACATGCATCTTGTATTTTCACATTGTTTCTTTTGTTGTATCGTTCCTTCGTCACTGGGGGGATACTCATGTAGTATTTCTCTAATAATTAAATTTCTCTAATACATTTATTTTCATGCGCGTGCATCTTACAATCTCATCGCTCCATGGATGAAGGAAACGATATTTTTAAAAGTTGAGAATTTATACCAGTTGCATGGCAACAAACGATATCTGATGCTGATATTTATTATTCTTCATGTTCTATTTGTTCGTCTTGTGAGTGTTTTATTAAATGTTGTGGTGTGACTCAAAAATGGCTTATTTATTCAATATAAATACGCAGACAAGCG
This sequence comes from Maratus speciosus, assembly GCA_963932465.1. Classification (NCBI taxonomy): domain Eukaryota; kingdom Metazoa; phylum Arthropoda; class Arachnida; order Araneae; family Salticidae; genus Maratus; species Maratus speciosus. Next base: position 254,772,524 of record OZ010799.1, read on the forward strand.
CCAAAGTTCCATATCCTGTGCTGGTTTTTTAGCATTAAATGAATCGATGTGGTTGCGATCTTCAGCCTTTAGGGTTGCTTTTTTTCTGCAATGTACTTTATTCATACGTTTTTTGTGTAATTTTTTTGCATTTAGCATATTTTTTTCCTGAAACATTTATAACTTTTGTTTAATTTGACATATATAATAAATATAATAAGTATATAAAATTATATATAAGTACATAATATTTATTTATAGGTGTATATATTTTGTATGTATAAGGTACCAGTACTTTTTGGTTACCAGTATTTTAATACAAGAAATGTTATTTTATTTAATTGGGATATTTGGACGATGTAAAAGAACAACATTTTCTCTAACATAACATAATAGTGGTATGCAAAAACCCGGAGACTTGGATTATAAGAAGTTTCATGAAAATATTCTGATTGTTTTATTTAGTGGTACTGCCATCTTTTGACTATAAAATAAACGTCAAATTTGTAATACATATTGAAATACTAGACAAACAATAATATTTAAAATTCCTCACTAACGAAGCGTATCAAGGTATATTCCGATGTGGAACAATCCCCCCCCCCCCAAAAAAAAAAAAAATTAATATAATGCAACATTTGTTTTTCGTTTTAAATAAGTTTATTTAATGTATAAAGAAAAATCTATTATACACTCTAACAATAATAAGTTGATACTCCCACATGCGATTCAATACAATTTATAATAATAATAATGCAATAGTAATTTAACACTCTAAAAATAAAATTTTTCCTACCTAAATTCGTAAAAAAAAAAAAAAAAAGCGAAGTTTCCAACACTAATTTTGCGAAAACACAGGTAGGGATGATTTTTTTTGCTTTCTGATATTTTGCCGCACTAAATATTAATAGGTATGTAAAAAGAATAAAATCGGAGGACAATGAAGAATTCCTCATGTAAGTTTAAACACATTTTATATTGTCATATATTTACTTTTATTAAACATGGATATTACATTGAGCCCTCATAGGAGCCGGGTAAAATTTAAATAAAATTCGCTTGATTTCTGACATGAAAAGAGATCTCCCTTCCATAGAACTTTATTGACTCACCCCAGAGATTAAAAAATGTTTCGTATCAATATGTACGTCAATCTAATATGTAGGGGATATGGGATATGAATGGGACATTTTTACAAAAATATTTATTTTAAATTTTTCATTTAAGTTATTATCAGTACTATATATCACATTTCATACATTAGGTATTTGACTACATCTATGCACAAATTTAGTCTAGATTATTATTATACTGTAAAATATTATAAAATTAAAAAAAAGTTATTCTCTGTCCCAATCATCCCCATAGGAGGGATGAATGGGACACTAGTAGGGATGGATCGGACACATATATTTTCCTCCCTGTATTCAATGTTACCTAATTAAAAAGTATAATTATAAACTTAATGTAATTTCATTTGTAATATATGATCTTATAATATGGCTATTATATCTCAGCGTTGCTAATCACTTCTTTTACTGCAGTTTTAACTTATAATGCAAACTTCGGCTGTCTATCTATTTCTTTTTACCACATACGAGACATTTTAGATATGAAATGAAAGTTATATATGTTTTTGAAGTACGCTTTAGCTAATATTTTTCATTCACAACTTATTAATTAATATTAATTAATTGAATCTTAGATATCATATGCAAATGAAATTATATTCGAGAGAGTACGAGAATAGGATTTATTTAAGAACAAGTTCAAAATTCAATATAATTTCTCCCCATTTGATCAATAAACTTATACCATTTTTAACAATTTCATCTATTTTGATAAAGTTTCAATAACAAGTTTTTGTTAAATTATTTAACCTTTATTACAATACAATAACTCATTAAAGCCCGTTGGCAAGAAAACTTGCCATGTAAGGCGAAAAAAAACTTTTAAATATGAATACCAGAATTTTAATTTGGAAATTTTCACATTATCTAATCTCAAATTTTGAGCGATTAAATAAATGAAAATAACAATATAAAAAAAACCCGGTGTCGCAGAATTAAAAGAAATGTAAAAGAGGCTCGTCCTTAATGGGCTAAGGTTCAATATAATTTTAAACAATTGTATGATTTCTTATGAGCAGAGACTTTAATACTGAAAGATAGATATAGATGGCAGCACTACGAGAATTGAAAATGACTGGTTTTCTCTGCCTTAAAAATAGAAGACTTTATTCAATTTTTATTCTTATTATTTTAATTCCTTTTTAATTTTAAAATTCCTATTATCCTTTTTCTGTATTATATGCATATTAATCTTGTTTTATTTTCTTTTATTAGATAATTTTATTCTGTATTTTGATGGTCATGTGCGGACCTATAATAGAACATTCCAATGTTTTGATTCTAAAATCTAAGATGTGAAAGTCAAATTCGATTCGACTAAAGTATGAAAAGACAAGTTATTCGTAATTCTTTGAGTGAAAAATCTTTATTCGTTAAGTATGATTTATCCTCATCCATGTAAATTCAACAATTTCTTTTATTTTAATTCATCCATTTCAAGTGCGCCCGCTCGGAATAAAAGCTTCGTGATGACAAAGGTTTGAACGCCAGTGGAGTCTGAATCAAGAAATCAAAGGTACTGTTGTGAATTCAGTTTATTCTATTTATACAAATAAAGTCTATATCAATTATTCGTTTTAAATCTACACATAAAAAAAGGTTTGGTCCGTCGGAAGCCTAGGAGATAACTAGTGATAATCGTATTTATTTAATTTGTTATAATGAAAACCAAAGCAGAAACTGCTGCAGAATCAAAATTTCTTTTTGCTGTTAAAGAAATAAAGAGATTTAGCGCTCAAGTTACTGACGCAATTGAAAATAAAAAATTAAAATTAATTGAAAAGCTAAAGGCTGAATTGATAAGTTTAGAAAATGATTTAAAAAAATCTTATTTTGGCGTAGCTGAAGAAAGTGTAAATTCGTTATACGAGTCCTTTACTGAATTTAAAGATATTGTTGTTGACGATTTAGTCAAAATTGAACAATTTTTAGAAAATCAAGGCGTAAAATCACAAGAAAATCAAAGTGCAGCTAATAATAGCTCAAATATAGGATTTAGTAATAACGTTCTAAAGCTTCCTAAATTCGAGTTACCCATTTTTTATGGAGATGTCACTCAGTGGATTAGCTTCAAAGAGATATTTTTTACTTCAATTCATAAGAATGAATCTCTTTCAGATCAGTTAAAATTTTCGTATCTTATAGCTAGTGTTAGGAATTATCCCTCAAAATTAATTTCTGGTTTTTCAATTTCTGGTGAAAATTATAAAGAAGCTTGGGAAACTCTAGTTAATAGATATGATAATCGTAGGAATTTGGCATATTCATTGCTGTCTAAATTTGTTAATGCCAAACCATTGAAATCGCCCACGCAGAAAACTATTTTAGAGCTTTTGGATACGTGTAATGAAGTAATTCGAAACTTAAAATCTTTGAAATTCGAATTTAATGAATTTGTTGATTTGATTTTAGTGTATATAGTACAAAATAAATTTGATGAATCCTTAAAAAAGCAATGGGAATTATCCTTAAATAATGATTCATTTCCAACTTATGATACGTTGATGACATTTCTCGAAAAACAGGCTCGTAGTTTGCAAAATTGTAACTCTGAATTTTTTAAAGGTGAATCCAAATCTAATTTAAAATTTGAAAGTAAGTCTCAACATTTTTCAAAAAAGTCTGTCGCCAATGCAGTTGTAATGGATAATGTAAATAAAACTGCAAATCTGTCATGTGCACAGTGTAAAGAATCGCACCCACTTGATAAATGCCCGGAATTTTCAAAATTATCTCTTGATCAACGTTGGAATTTGATAAAATCAAAAAAGCTGTGCACTAACTGTTTACGATCAAATCATTTCGTGTCCAACTGTCTTATTAGTACTACTTGCAAGCATTGTAATTATAAACACCATACACTTCTTCATCGTGATCAAACTAGCCCTGCATCACAGAATATGTTCAGGCAGCAAGATCGTGTTACAACACCAAATGCTGTTGTTAATTCTAATGAATCTAACTGTTTAAGTTCTCAATCTATCAATGAAAATTCTCAAACATTGTTGGCTACTGCCATTATAAAAGTTAAATCTAAATCAGGAAAATTTATTCCTTGCAGAGCGATGATAGATAGTGCTTCTCAAAAAAGCTTACTTTCAAAAGCTTTTTGCAAAAAATTAGGTCTTCCATCTAGGCCTACAAATCATAAAATCTCAGGAATAAATAATTTAGTCGCAGAAACGGCTCTTCAGGAAGTTTCCTTGACATTCTCTCCACATTTCAATAATGAAACTTTTCACTTAGATGCATTAGTTGTTAATCAGATTACTACCAATTTACCAAATTTTTTGATTACAACTAAATATTGGCCACACATTGAAGACTTGAACCTTGCGGATCCTAATTTTCATTTGTCCAGTCCTATTGATATACTTATAGGCGCAGATTTATTTGCTAACATCATAATAGGGGAATCAATTCTGGGACCTAAAGGATCACCGAGTGCTGTTAATTCCAGACTGGGTTGGATTCTTTCGGGGATCATTTATTCAAATGAATCAAATCAAAATTCATTTATTAGTTGCCATGCCACTACACAGATAAGTTCTCAACTACAAAAATTTTGGGAACTTGAATCGGTTCCTACTTCTGATCCAATTTCTCTAGTTGAAGATAACTATGCGAAAACAGTTTCACGTTCAGAATCTGGAAGATATATTGTAAATCTACCCTTTAAATCTAAACCTGTTCTCGGAAACTCTAATTCTCAAGCCTTAAAACGTTTCTACTTCTTGGAGAAAAAACTTCAAGAAAACCCCTTGCTTAAAGAGCAGTATTTATCCTTCATGCGCGAGTATATCGACTTAGGGCACATGGAACTTGTTCCAGATTCAGAAATTTCAAATCCTGATCATTTTTATCTTCCACATCACGGGGTGTTAAAAGAAGATAGTTCTACAACTCGGCTTAGAGTTGTATTTGACGCATCTGCGGTTGGTTCAGAAGGCCGCTCCTTGAATGATTATCTAGAGATAGGTCCGAAATTGCAACCAGAAATCTTTCCTCTACTGTTAAGGTTCAGAATGCATCCAATCGCGTTTAGTTCTGACATCGAGAAAATGTTTAGGCAAATTCTCGTCAATCAAAATCATGTAGATTATCAACGCATTCTTTAGAGATTCAATTCAGATGAAATTATTAAAACATGCAGGCTGTTGACCGTTACGTACGGAACTTCTTGCGCTCCATTTTTGGCCATTAGGACATTACACCAATTAGCAAATGACAATGAGCAAAATCGTAAAGAAGCCTCTCAGACAATTCGGAAAAGTACGTACGTAGATGATTTACTTTCCGGTTCGGATTCAAAGGAAAATGCCCAAAAATTGGTAACTGAGTTAATCGAAGTTATGAAAAGCGGAGGTTTTAATCTACGTAAGTGGACTTGTAATGATCCAGAAGTAATTGCTCATTTACCAGATGAAATGAAGGCTTCATCGCAAAAGGTAATTCAGGAAGATGATACCGTTAAAGTCCTCGGACTACTTTGGGATTCTTCCAAAGATGTTTTACAAATTCGTTTCAATGATTTTAAGAAGTAAAAACCAAAAGAGATTTGTTATCAGTAGTGGCTACAATATTTGACCCCTTGGGTTTCTTAGCTCCTACTACAATAAGATTAAAAATCATGTTGCAAGATCTTTGGAAAGATAAGATTTCGTGGGATGAAGAAATCCCAGACTCCATACTACAGGTTTGTAATGAGTTTTTATCAGAAATTCATTTGCTAAAGTCAATTGAAATACCCAGATATATTAATTCTTATAATCAAAATGATGTCCAAATTCAGTTACATGGTTTTTGTGATGGCTCAGGTAAAGCTTATGCTGCTGTTACTTATTTACGTGTTGTTACTCCTGACGAAGTATTTGTAAATTTGATTGCAGCTAAAACTAAAGTAAATCCTATAAAACCTCAAACACTGCCACGTATTGAACTTTGTTCTGCTCTTTTATTAGCCAAGTTATGCTCAGTCATTATCGATACTTTGCCAATAAACTTTGATGATATTTATCTATGGTCAGATTCACAGATTGTTCTCAGCTGGTTAAAATCACCTCCTTTAAAGGGAAATCAATTTGTTCTAAATCGAGTCTGTCAAATCCAATCGTTAATGCCTTCCTGTGAGTGGAATCATATCCCAGGTGTTCTAAATCCTGCAGATTCAGCTTCTAGAGGTATTTCACCACGAAAGATTCTTCATCATTCGCTATGGTGGCATGGGCCTCCATGGCTGCTATCAAATGAACCAATCCCAATACCTTTGTACAATCCTCCGATATCGGAGTTAAATCCAGTAATTCAATCTGTCAGCAACGTAACTCAAGTAACTGCCCTTCCTGACTTTATTCTTAAGTTCTCCAAATTCTCTAAGTTATCAAGAGTCACAGCGTGGTGTCTTAGATTCATTTATAATGCTAGGCATAGTGCTACAAAAAATCTGGAAATCTGAGTGCACAAGAAATCTCTGATTCTATTCAATGCATTGTGAAATTAGTACAAAGTTCGGAATTCGGTACAGAACTTAAATTATTAAAAGAAAGAAAACCCTTACCAAGCAATAGTAAATTATTATCATTAAATGTGTTTTTAGATTCTAGTGATATTATTCGAGTTGGTGGTCGTTTGTCACAACATCAGACATTAAGTTTTGATAGAAAGTATCCTATGCTACTTCCGAAAAATCATATTATTACTAAGTTATTGATAAATCATGTCCATGAACAACATCTACATGCTGGTACACAGCTAGTACTTTCTATATTACGCCAACAGTACTGGTTTGTGAATGGTCGTTCTATTGTACGACAAGAGCTCCACAAATGTGTACTTTGCAAACGCCTTAAGTCTCAAGCTTGTCAACAAATGATGGGAGACCTTTCCGTTGACAGAATCACCCCAATTCGTCCATTTTCCAAGGTGGGTTTAGACTTTGCAGGACCCTGTTTAACTAAACCAAATTTGCCAAGAAGTAAGATCAAAATTAAATCATATATAGCAGTATTCGTCTGTATGTGCACTAAGGCGGTACACCTTGAGTTGGTATCAGACTTGCCTGTGCAAGCCCTGCTAGCAGCCTTGAAGCGATTTATCGCACGTAGAGGTCTGCCGTCCGATGTATATTCAGATAACGGCAAGAACTTCACAGGTCTGGCTAATCAGTTAAAGCAGCTATTTCAATATTTGAAAGAAAATAAAGTTCAAGAATTTCTTTCGAGCCAGAAAATCAATTGGCATTTCATCCCTCCATATGCACCACACTTTGGTGGGCTATGGGAGGCAGCTGTAAAGCTTACTAAAAATCACATTCTAAGAGCCTGCAAATCTAGTGTATTGAATTTTGAAGAATTAACTACTTTGCTATGTCAAATTGAAGGTTGCATAAATTCAAGACCCTTAACCCCTATGTCTTCGGATCCATCAGATCCACGTGCATTAACTCCAGGTCATTTTTTAATAGGAGCACCCCTCCTTGATATTCCAGAATCTTCAAATCCCAGAATTCTAACATTAAATGCTCGGTGGCGCTTGATAGAAAAAGCAAAGAATCAATTTTGGTGTAGATGGTCGCGTGAATATCTTCAACATCTCCAACAGCGTCCAAAATGGACTACTCCACGAGCTAATTTACGAGAAGGAGACTTGGTGATTGTTCATGATCGATTTCAGCCCATGAGATGGAAATTGGGCCGCATTCTAAAGACTTTTCCTGGACCGGACAATCTTGTACGAGTTGTTTTGATAAAAACAGCTGACGGTGATATCAAGCGTCCCATTTCAAAGGTGTCCCCTCTCCTGCCGGGGGCGGAGGATGTATGATTTCTTATGAGCAGAGACTTTAATACTGAAAGATAGATATAGATGGCAGCACTACGAGAACTGAAAATGACTGGTTTTCTCTGCCTTAAAAATAGAAGACTTTATTCAATTTTTATTCTTATTATTTTAACTCCTTTTTAATTTTAAAATTCCTATTATCCTTTTTCTGTATTATATGCATATTAATCTTGTTTTATTTTCTTTTATTAGATAATTTTATTCTGTATTTTGATGGTCATGTGCGGACCTGTAATAGAACATTCCAATGTTTTGATTCTAAAATCTAAGATGTGAAAGTCAAATTCGATTCGATTAAAGTATGAAAAGACAAGTTATTCGTAATTCTTTGAGTGAAAAATCTTTATTCGTTAAGTATGATTTATCCTCATCCATGTAAATTCAACAATTTCTTTTATTTTAATTCATCCATTTCAAGTGCGCCCGCTCGGAATAAAAGCTTCGTGATGACAAAGGTTTGAACGCCAGTGGAGTCTGAATCAAGAAATCAAAGGTACTGTTGTGAATTCAATTTATTCTATTTATACAAATAAAGTCTATATCAATTATTCGTTTTAAATCTACACAACAATAAACAATCTATATAATACGAATACTGTTTAATTCTAATAATTAACATAATTTATTAATTTATGAACCTATATAATATTTTTTAGTTAATAAATAAATATTTGAGCATCTCTAGGGATGAATGAGACTGTCCTATTCATCCCCATTTGAAAAGTCTCGATCATCCCCATGACGGATAAATTCAATTGTCTGCCATTTTAACTTTGAAATTATTTTGTCACAATGATTTATATTCATTCATTTTAATTACCAATATTGAACCTTCAAATAAATAATAACAACATATCTTATTTGTTTATATTGTATGAGATATTTGACAAATTCAAATGTAAAAAAAAGTTATTTTTTATCCAGAGTTTCATGAAATGCAACTTTGCAAAACAATGAAAACGGCCATGTGGTTTTGCTTTTGGTTCTAAAGCTTACTATGGTATACATATATGAGAATACAAAGCAACTAAAAAAAAAATTTATTGCCTGAAATATTGAGAATGTCCCATCCATCCCTTGTCCCATTCATCCCCCAACTCCCCTACGTGTAAAAAAAAAAAAAAAAAAAAAAAAAAATATCAATCTACAGAAACGGAGTATTTTGTAAAAAAACAAAACAAAACAAACAAACATGTAAATAAAGTTCATTAAAGCTCATTCTAAGTTAACCCTTTCAAGGCATATTTTCTCAAAAAATGTTCAAATAATTAATTCACACCGCAAGTAACAAACAAATTTACTTGAAAATAATCAAAAGCTTTTTTTTCCACATACGTTATAAGATCGAAATTGTACTAAAAATTATTGGTGCCAATTGGCAATTGAGGCATTAAAACTAACCGTTTGCAGACTGCAAATGGCGCCCCTCAAAGGGATAAAAGTGTAATAATCATAAAATCAAAATCTTTCTCTACTATATTATGTCAAATGTGTTTATATGTGTGCGTCATTAAAAAATACTGCTTAAAAGCCAATTCGATTTATACATTGTGTTATATCAACAAGAACTTTTAAATTCAATTTGCGACTTGTTAAATTTAACTTCAAATCGCTTTTTATACAACATTTTGCATAATACGTTACGATGTTTCTTTTTCTATAAATTTATTTATTTATTTTTGTTTCAAACCTATAAAATTTAACGATTTGGCCGACCCTTAACAAGCTACCTAACACATCATCTGCTATCTAAAAGGGGTTCACGACTCTACATCTTGTAAATCATTGCTATATCGGGACCCTATCATATTATGAATTATTCATGTGCGTAAAGTTCGAAATTTAACTTTAAAAAAAACTTCTTAACAGAAATGAGAAACATAAATAACAAATTATGTTTCATATTTTGAGTCTAAAAAAATGGTGACACATCACTTTTACTAATGTCTTCCCTTTAAAGTCTACCCCCTCCCCCTCCCCAACCTCATGCTACTTCATCTATCCCAAACAGTGCTAAGTGAAACATAAGCTCTATATTGCGGATGAGAAAAACAGATCTATCTATAGGCAGGTATTTTGAACAGTTTTTCGCAAGTAATTTAATTAAAAAAGAACTGAAAACATTATATTTTAAGTGCCTTGTAATTTATATGATCAGAAAATAACCTTCTAATGATGTAATATTTTTTTTTTTTTTTTTTTTTTTGTAATTTATTTTCTAAATTTCTTAAAAATAATCAAAGATAATTTGTATTTTTATAAATATTTTAATTCATTGTAGTTACTGAAAATCAGTTTAGTTTAATCAGAAATTCTAAATAATGAATTGGTTTCTGTAGCAATTTCTATATAAAGATCAATACTTTTTTATAATTAAATTTAATAAATATAAATATCTTTTATTAAAAAAAAGATATATTTAATGGTGATGGAGGAAAGATTTTTTAAACATTAGCCAGTTTCGATCAAATTGCTTTAGAAGAAAAAAGAATATAATTTAAATTGCATAAACTTATTGGTTAATTACTTTGTGATAAAAACTGTGAAATAAAATAAAGAGAAAGAAAGAAAAGAAAAGAAAAAAAAACTCTAGCTTTTTGAGAGAGTTTCAGTGATATAAAAAAAAAGATTTTCCAATTTAATCTAGCTGCAACTATTGATTTTTATTCCGCTCCAGTATTGTTTTAATTTGTTCTTAACAGTTGGCAGCACTATGGTCAACTTCACGATGATAATATAAAACCTTTCTCATATTTCTGAATCTTTTGTAGTTGTTTATGTGTCACAGATTAACAAAACAAATAAACTAATTAATAGATGAAGTAATTACTTAAAAATAGACTAAAAATTTAGTGAACTAGTTAGTGGATAGAAAAAAATAGTTTAAAATTTAAATTATTTTCACTTTCCCAGTTTTTGCATACAAGAATACAGAGGTATTTTAGATCGCACGAAACTGTTTACTCACAACTTTTAAAATCTTGATTAACTGACACCTTCAAAAACTAAATGTTGATGCAAATTTGTTTACTTACATTGAAATTAAATGGTCTGTATTGTTTTAATTTCTACTTCATAGATGGTAGCATTACTGTCCACTTTTCGCAGGATGCTAATAAGAGATCCACTGAATATTACGTTTCGTTTTCGTCTGACGAAAATCTGAATTTCACCGAGATTCGGTCGAGACAGAAGCTCGGCCGAAACTACTTTATGTATTTTAAAAAATCTCGGTTCTTCCTTCGGAAATTCTAAGCATTACTCATTCAATTGACCTGTATCTGTATTTGTTGCTGCGAACTTCGCTATTTATAATTATCAGTTATCACTGACTCAAGCAGTGGGTGCAAATTATAAAGTGATCTATGCATACATCATAAACTTTGAAGATGCTTTCCACGTGCTCATTAAAAGCTGCAGATTTAACAGTAAAAGAAAATATTTTGTTTGAAAATGCAGAAGTGTTTGGAAGGCTACCTAAGAGAGCTGTGGTAAAACAAATGAAAATCATTTACAAAAATCATTATAAAAGATAAATCGAAGTACGTATAATTAAAACATTATTTAATTCAAAATTCGTAAATTCAAAATTAGTAATATTTAAAAGTAACATAAATATCGTATCACAGGTCTTTTCTTTAAAAATGAAGATTATAAACATGAAAATAAAGGCTAAAATATCTATTTTTGGTCAAAACTCCTCGTACGGAACAATTTTTTAACCATATCGACGTAAAAATCCATGTTTTCTGGAAATTTAGTCTCGAAGGACGGGCTCAGGCCGAGACTTTAAATTTTTTCCTGGCCGGGTCATTAATTTTTTTTGTACGGGCCGAACTTTTAAATGTTATACCGTGGCGGATCGAGCATTTTTCTATGGGCGGGTCGGGTCAGGGCCTATAAATTTCGGCGTGTGCAAGACTTTAGTTTGGCTGTTCCCAGCTCCCATCCAACAACGTCTCATATAAAAAAAAAAACTTCTTTTATGTAAAATTAAAACCAAAATAATTCAAGCATACGATCAAAATTTTTCTTCTCCGTGATACGAAAAATAGAATTGCGTCATCTTTGCAACCAACCAATCGTACTTCTGGAAGTGAGCCGTTGCATCGAAGTTGTACTAAATAGTTTTAAAAGTATTTAACAAATTACAAATATGGATGTAACTATCCATATAGGGTTTTCCAATGTCTTTCCAGACAATTCTAAGCAATCATATGCATATATTTAATTAAAACAAACAGAATGAAAACATCGCAATACTCGGCTACTGTAGTATCGCAAGTTCCACTCTTTTTCTGCCACTCTAATGGATGTTACCACCGAGCAGAATCAAGAAGTAATGGGGGAATAACATTGAATGGTTAATCTAGTTATTTTACTATATCTATAGTTGAGAGTCGATCACTATGAACTTGTTCAAAAACGACGACCATGTTGCCTGTGCGCGAAGGAGACTGAGGCATATGGAGTGAGTTTTATTTTACAGTTACAGTGCACTTGGAGCCTCAATACTCAGCAGCTTTGTATTACCCTCAGAGTAAAGATAATAAGAGATTATATAAGAAATCTGTGGTATTACCCAAAAACTTTTATTAGATAAATAAGGCAGAGCCCATATAGCAATTTTAGTTTGCAGAAAATTTTCAGCAATCTTACATTGCAAACTTGCAGCAAGATTAGCATGGCAAGTCTGAAAGTTCATAACAAGACTGCAACAAGATTATGTAAACGCCGTCACCATACTTTGAATTTGCAGCTAAGTTGTCGTGCAAGTTGCAGTCTTGTTGCATCAAAGTTACTGCAAACTCATAGCAAACTAGTAATATTGCGATGTCACACTATTTGCAAACGCATTGTAAACTTGCAATATTGTCATGTCAGAACATCTACAAATGAATTGCAAACTCGGAATCTTGTCATGACACGTATAGCTGCAAATATATAGTAATTTCATTGAATTGTTGTCAATTCTCTGAATTTTGCATGAAGTACATAGGTAAAATAGGATTTTTTGAGCCAACAGATGGCCATTCACACAAATTTGGGAGGAACTTCGTTTCGATACTAAAAATGAAGATCCGATGAGTACTAAAAAAAATAAAGTTGTTTTATCATGTTTTGTGGGCAAAAGGGGGGACATGGTTAGCTCAGGGAGGGGGGTAACTAAAAATAAATAAAGAAGTAGGTGAAATGGGATATTGTTTATTATGTATTTTATAATTCCGAATTAGGTGAAATCGTCAGCAAGTCAATACGATCATTTCTTACAAAATTACGGCATGTTTTATTAATACAAAGTCTAAAATTATACTTTTGCAGGTAAAATTGATTTTTACAGTAGCAAGTGATTGCTATTTACGAAAGCTTGAGACAAACTTCGTTTTGGCATTACAAATTAAGATCCGATGAGTCCCCAAAATGTAAAGTTGTTTTACCGTGTTTTTTTTTTTTTTGTTGTTGTTGTTTTTTTTGGGGGGGGGAGGGGGCAAAATTCAACTTTTTTTAAATAGGTCAAGTAGGATATCGTTTCGTATGTATCTTTTAATTCCGATTTGAATAATATTATCCGCAAATCGATACGATCATTTGTAAGAAAGTTACAGAAAAGATTTTATCAATGCAAAGTGGGAAATTATATTTTATTTTTAGCATAGTTTTGTCACATTTATTTTACGTTTAAAAAGAGTTCTTTATATCATATTAAGTCATCTCAAAATTATTAAATTTGTTCAAAATAGCAATAATCAAAATCAGGATAATTTTAGGTTTACTTCAAAGTCATTAAATTTACCAAAATCTACTTCTTATAACCTGGTCTAACTTTGTAAACAGTGGTCGTATCGGTTTGCGTGCGATATCATTTGATTTAGAATAAAAACATTCATAACAAACGATACCCAATTTGACCTATTTAAAATAACTTCTGTTCTCCCATGCCGTGTTAAAGTCACCGCACCCTCCTTAAGAAAAAACTTCACGATGAAACCACTTAATTTTGGGGGGGACTCATCGTATCTTCATTTCTAGTGCCAAAATGAAGTTCTCACCAAATAAATTTATGTGAATGGCTATCAGTTGCTGCAGTAAAAAACTACTGTACCTGCACTAAATTATAGTTTTCGACTTCGTATTCATAAAACTTGTTGTAACTATGTAACAAATGATCGTATCGATTGTAACTATGTAACAAATGATCGTATCGATTTGCGAATGGTAATCATTCAATTAAAAAAGAAAAACATAATAAACGATACCTGTCTCTTAACCTACTTACATTGCTTTAGCTTTGCCCCTCCCGCTCCCTGAGTTAAAAAATGCCCCCAAAACATGATAAAAGAACTTTATTTTTTAAGGACTCATCGAATATCCACTTTTAGTGTCAAAATGAAATTCTTCCCAAACTTTGGTGAATGACCACCAGTTGTCATATTTTTACTCAATTTTTGATTGTATATTTTTTATCTGCATGCTAATAGTCGTACTTTTGAAGGTTGTGCGAGTTTCGTGAAGGTTTCCATATAATCGGAGGTTTGTCAAATTCTTGACATTTTTATGCTATATAGACTGAGTAAACAAGGACTTATAGTTTAGATTCCAAATCACCACAAATACGCTACCATACCCGCAGGAATTAAACCCAACATAGTTGAATCGAAGGCCACAGGGCTAAACATTCAACTATCTGGTAAGCCCCAATAATTTCCAATAATATACCTTAATTTGTTTAGAAGTTTTATTAGACTCGCCAATTCTCAATTAGTTGCTTATTCCCTTCTAATTCTTAAAAGGTAATTAAAAACATTATATAAAAATAAGTGATCCATGTACATAACCAATTCAAAGCAAACTATATTATATGTCGAATTTGATTAACAATTATTATAGCAGAGTATATTAGTTCTTATTTTTTTAATTTACTCCTAATAAATTTCACGCAATTAGGAAATAAATTTAGTTAAACAGAATTATCATATCATAAAGATAAAGATATGAGAAATAAATAAATCTGTATTTTTATGTTAACCGGGTGCAGGTGATAAATTGCCAAATATCCAAAATCCCAACGCATTTTTTTGTTTTTTTGATTAATTTCATTTAAAATATAATCCTCTCATTCATTTTATTTAAAATACATAACTTTAATTTTAAACACAAACATTTAAAATACACAGTTTTCACTTAAAAAAAAAAAGTAAAACAGTAAATGATACCATAAACCAATCTATTTAATTTCAACATCAAACTACTGTTTTTAGTTTAATACATGAAAAAAAAAAATGCTCCTGGCGAGTTAAAAAAAAAAGTATACTAGAAAAGTATGAATGGGTATACCATAAAAGTTCAAAGAGATATGAAACCTAAATAATATCAAATATTGCTATTCTGTATAACTCTTTTTTAATCTTATCCTAATCTGTTTATGATAATCTTAATTTGGTACTGACAATAAAAGTAGTGCCTATTTAAACTTCATTTGGCATTTCATAAAACTAAATTCAATGTAGTAATACTCTTTTCTTTTTACAGTGTAGCTAAAACAAAACAAGTGCGCTTCGAAAGGAGGTCGCAAAGTTGCAATGCCGTCTTGGCCCGCTCCACGTTTTTCCAAATAGGTTTTCAATGAACTTTTAAAGACATAGGAGGCGTATAGAGAAATCCACTCAATGCAAACTAGTCGCGAATCCCATAGTATTTATATGATTAATTCTAATTAAAGTAGTCTGTTTAAAACAATTTGATGTTTATTGCTTTTATACTGCTACCGGGCATTGCATTACACAAATATATCATTAAAAGTTGTTATCTAGTCTTTAAAAGGCGATGGTACATAGAGTACGCCGCCCCTGTCATTATGTATGCCCAAACCGTCCGTGTCTTTAAGGGCTAATATCTCGGCTAATTACCAACGATTTTTTCCGAAAATCATTATCAACAAAGCTTTCATACTTATGCTATGATAGGTACCACCAGCGCTCCTCCACACCTTTGCTGAATGCCCACAAATTGAAATTTGTGTGTAAAGGAAAATTGCGCTTTTCTCAAAAGCTATATGACCTAGGGTAATCCCTATAATTTTCCTGCAAGGTTTTAATTAATATCTACTATCTCTAATTTTTTAATAATTTTAGTTTCAGCAGATTCGGAAATAGAGGGGGGGGGGGGGGGGGGCATTTGCACTACATTTTCCACGATAACTCAGAAAATACAATACCTAAAATTAAAAGAAACGTATTTTTGAGTTCAGCGTTACGAAAGCTTTCACACGATATCTCACAAGATATACAAAGAAAATATTTTTTTTCAAGTAACTTAATTAGCTCCTCTACATTTTTTATTAATATATTTGTAAATGTTTAATAATCTGTAAATATGTGGGTCAATAGTCTTTATTACTTCCCCCCAATTTGAACTTTCCACTTTCCATAGTTTACGAGTAAAATGGCTGTGACAGACAGACAGAACAGGAGTGATCTTATAATGGTTCCCTTTTTACTTTTTAAGTACGGAACCCTAAAAAGGTATTGGCGAGATTAGTGGCCGGCTAACATTCCACTTTGAACAAAACGAGATGAATATAATCCCCTCCCCCCAATTTCAACTTCATATATAATTTTACTAAAGAAAATGTAATTTATTTTAATTTTCGTGTCTTTGCATCCTAAAAGAGAGAAACAATAGAGCGCATTTTAAAAGTTACAAGTTAAACTTTTACTGTTTCCAAGAATCCTGCTTATTAATTCTAAAGGTGATCACAAATTATAACTCCTCAGGCAAAATGACCCAATCGCTAATATTAATCCAACGAGACATATTTTTAAAAATATCTCGTTTGTATTTTTATATTTTTAAAAGACTTTTTCTTTTGCATTGGATAGCTGAGGTCAATTTCTGCAATTGTGATTTTTTACTGTATTTTAAGTTTGTTGAAGTTTTTATTTTATTTTCTTTCTTTATTTTTATTTTTATTTTATTTCTGTGTGTGCGGGCACTTTCACTCTTTTCACTGTTTATACCGGGCTTCAAAAGTGAAAGTATATAAAAAAGATCATTTAAAAATATTGAAATGCAGCCGAGTTATCTTAAAAAATTTCTCTTATTGGATTAACATTGGCGAATGGGTGTTTCCCTATACTAGTCACTTGGAAAGAGTCGAACGCTAATGCTAAATCTATGGAAAAGTTATTTTCAAATATCTCGCTCAAATTTTATTTTATTATTATTTTTTTTTTTTTTTTTTGCATAGAATAGTTGAGGATGATCTACAACGGGACTAGTTTTTACTTTTTCAATTTTGGTTACAGTTTTTTTTTTCTTTTTTAATAATAGGATAGTTTTAATTTCGGAACCGGCTACGAAAGTAATAGTTTTTTTTTTTTTTTTTTTTTTTAAGAATCCGAAACTGAAATCGGAAAAGTAAGAACTAGCCCGGTTGTAGATCGTCCTCAGCTATCCTATGCAAAAAAAATTACTCAAAAATATTTAAATTTGAGCGAAATATTTGAAAATAACCCTCCCATAGACTTAGCATTAGCGTTTTCCTTTCTTCCCGCGACTGAAGTGAACCTACTTTAGTCATGCGGAGAAACTCGAACCAGGGCCGTGCGAAGCGGGGGGCGAAGGGGGCGGTCGCCCCGGGGGCGGAAATTGAGGGAGCGCCAAATTTATATTAAAAATCTTATTTTATTTCTGTTTTTTTTTTTTTTATTATTATTATAAAAACAAAATACATATTTATATATTGGGAATTTTTATCCCGATGAAAGAACGTTCATTTTACGTTTCAAAGTTATTGCATTGTCCCTTTCCCTAAGCCCAAATTTATGTATAAGGCCTTCTTTCTTTTCAAAACTTGTTTCAGGTCTTTGCCTTAGTCTCTTTCGTTAACCTTCTCTTTTCTGAGTCTGAAATTTTCTTTCTGTGCTTGAGACAAAAACATATACTCTCAAAATAGCATGGTGTTTCCTTCTTGGAATACAAAAGGGTTACCAACTGTTACACAGTACTGTTAAATACTTTTTTCTGCACCCATTTTCCAGATTGCCGTTGCCAAAATACAAGTGCAATTTTCCCTTATGTTATTTAGTTGTTTCTAGTTTCTGAATTAAAATTAAACATAAAGTTCCAAAATAAACACGGAATACGTATTCAATAGAGTTTATTTCTATTTCTGCTCTTTTCAATTTTGTGACACATGTCACAAACAAAAAGTAGTAGGGGAGGGGGCGTCAAATAGAAGCTTTGCCCCGGGCGCAGTTTTCTCTTCGCAGGGTGCTGACTCGAACGCTAATGTTAAGTATGTGGGAGAAATCTTCACAGCGATAAAGCTATACAGCTTAAATGATAGAGATATATACGCATAGGATACCTGAGGTCGATATATATAGTTGTGCATTTATAATTTTTTGATTTTGTTCAATTTTTTTTTTTTTTTTTAATGCGGACATTTTCATTATTGGAACGTGTTGTGAAAGTGAAACTATCCTCATATAAAAAAAAACAAATGCAAACAAAATAGAAAAATTACAAACTCACAACAATAGATATCGACCTCCGGTATCCAATTTAACGAAAATTTGAAAATATGCGAGTGAGAAATCAGTAAAGGTTTTTTTCATAGATTTAACTTGAGTTTCTCCGCGTAAAGAGTCTATTCTAGTCACGCGAAGAAATTTGAACACTAATGTTCAACCTATGGGTAAAATCTTTTCAAATTTCTCGCTTGCATTTGAATATTTTTACACGATTTTTTTTTTTCAGGTTACCTGAGGTCGATATCTAATGTTAGCGTAAGTGTACTTTTTCGATTTTGGTTACAGTTTTTTATACGAAAATAGTTTCACTTTCAGAACAGGTTCCAACCGCTTCCGAAAGTGAAAGTGTCCGCATATTGAAAAAATGTTATCAAAACCAAAAACGAACAAACCCACAACAATATATTTCAACCTCGGGTATTCTATCAAAAAAAAAAAAAAAATCACTTCAAAATACATTAAAATGTGATCAAGAAATCTGTAAAGATTCGTCCCATAGGTTTAACGTTAGCGTTCGGGTTTTTCCGCGTAAAGGGTTAAAACTAGTAATGCGAAGAAATTCTAACGCTAATGTTAAACCTGTGGGAAAAATCTTTTCAGATTTCTCACTTGCATTTTAATATTTTTAAAAGATTTTTGTATAGGGTACGCGAGGTCGATAACTTTTATTGTGCGTTTCTACTTTTTCGATTTTGGTTACAGTTTTTCATATCAAGATAGTTTCACTTTTGAAACCGGTTAGAATCGATTCTGAAAATGAAACTATACTTATATAAAAAACTGCAACTAAAATCGAAAAAGTAAAAATGCACGATAAAAGTTATCGACCTTGGATACCCTATGCAAAAAATATTTTTAAAATATTAAAATGCAAGCGGGAAATCTGTAAACAATCCTCCCATAGGATTACCATTAGCGTTCGAATTTCTCCACATGACTAGTGCAGGAGGCTATTTCAGTCACGTGAAAACACTTGTTCGCTAATGTTAATCCAGTGGGAGAAATTTTTAAAGACATCTCGTTTTCATTTGATTATTTTTAAAGGAATTTTTTTTCCATATGACAGCTGAGGTCGATCTAAAAAAAGACCTTTTTTTTACTTTTTCAATTTTGTTTGCAGGATTTTTTTATGAGGTTGCTTTCACTTTCGAAACCGATTCCGAAAGTGAAAGTGTCCTAATTAAAAATACCTGTAAACAAAATAAAAAAAGTGCAAAAGGATCTTTGTACAGATCCACCCCAGCTTCTAAATGCAAAAAATAAAATAAAAATATTAAAATGCAAACAAAAATATCTTAAAAAAATTCTCCTATTGGATTAACATTAGCGAACGACGTGTTTTCGCGTAATTGAATTAGTCTCTTAATACTACATATACATATATTTAATCCAATTATACATAACCTAAACTAGTCACGCGAAGAAACTCTAACGCTAAAGTTAGTATATGGGAGAAATCTTTACAGCTAAACTGCTATACAGCTTAAATAATATATAACCTATATATATATTATATACAACCTATATAATATATTTGCATAATATACCTGAGGACTATATATACTGTTGTGCTTTTGTACTTTTTCGATTTTGGTTACAGTTTTTTTTTTTTTTTAATATGAGTACAGTTTCACTTTCAGAACAGGTTTCAAAATTGAAAGTATCTGCTTATAAAAAATAGCACAAAAACTCGAAAAAGTACAATTGCACAACTATAAATATCAACCAGATGTATCCTATGCAAAAAATAATATAAAAAAATATTAAAATGTGAGCCCAAAATCTATAAAGAACTGTTCATAGGATTAACATTAGCTTGAATGTTAAATTTTACTTCGGGTGACTAGTGTCGGTTCTTAAGAATTGCATTTTATTAAAGATTGTTATCATCTCTCTATTCTAAAAAAAAGTAACTACCGCTGTCACCGCCGCCGCCGCCGCCGGTTTTGAATTTTTTGTGACCGGAGGTCTTTCTTCGTTAATATTGAGAAAAATAATGCATACAAAAATATGAAAATCAGTGGTTTTATACAGAAATGTTTGATAAACACGCTGATGCAGACAGTTTTCAAGTCGAAGAATTATTTTAAGAGATATTTAATGCTAAAGTTGGACAAAATCGTCCCACTGAAAAATCTTTATAGCAGCAAAAACTATGCATCGCAGTGTAATCATTTTTAGATCATTTTATGCGTTAGAATTTGCCGGAGTGCAGATTGCATTAATTTTTTTATTTTGACTCATTTTTTCAGGTTTTATTTCTATTTTAAATTCAAATTTTCAGCATTTCTAGAAATATTTTTTACAGATTTCAGAAAATTGTACTAATTTAAACTGTTGCCAACTGTATAAAAAGCGCAAGCAATAATGTTTGCTTCAAATTAAAAATTTATTTACACGTGACTATTATAAACAGGAAAAAACTATCAAATTAGAATTAAATAATTATGTATAAAAAGCAGGAACTTATTAAAAATTACGTCATAAAAAGTATACACGTGAATTTTAAGAGAAAGGATATTGTAAAATAATAAATTCATTAACATGCGTTAGAAGTCTTAGGAGAAATTACATCATATTTACATCACATTATAGTTATTACATAAAATGAACACAAAATAATATTGCAAAAAAGTTTAAATTTAGAAATTGCGCTAGACATTTATTTAATATTTTGAGAGGATATTTTCATCTATTTTTGTTAGGAAAGCGCAAATAATATTTCATTGCTAACAAAAGTACTTTCACGCAATTATTTAAAAGAGAAAGAATAGCTTGGTAAAAATTACGTCAGATTAAAAACGATTACCGTAATTTCGGGTGTATAGCCCGCAGATCAAACAATTCAGTTTGGACCCAGAAATTTTATTCAGTATTTGAAGACCAATCTTTACTGTGATCTAAAAAGTTACATTTTATTTTTAAAAATTTCTGGGTCGAAACACGATTGTTTGATCCGCGGGCTATACACCGGAAATTACGGTAATTTAAAAGGTCTCATTTAAAAGAACTTTCTTTTCGCTTTGTTAAAAAATACCAGGAGACAAAGACTCTGATTACTTAATTCCTTTTATATTAGCTTATTTTGAAATGTTGTTACACGTATCTACGTCATCAAGTTATTTTTATTTCGACGTTTTATTTGTATTTTTATTAATGTTGTACGAATTTATTTGTTCTTTCGTTATTTAAAATAAAAATTATGTCAATTTGTATAATTTGGCGAAATTGGTCGACGGGATAATCAAGTAGTACCGCAGCGGATTTGGCGTTAAAATTCCCCAATCAAAGAGAAATGAATAGAAATTCGTTTATTGGGAGATCGCCACTGTTTTTTAAATTATAATTCAATCTTTCGAAATCTTTTTAAAGCCGATCAAATTAGCGTGCATTTAGAGCCTGCGGTATCTGGACGGGGGGTTGGCGAGCGTAGCTCGTAGGGGGCCGAGCCCCCTAGTACAATAAATAAAGATGCTTTTGAACACTATTTTACATGTCGAAAAGGATTGAAAACGAAACATCTTTAATAATAACACAAATAAATAGTCTTCGAATCTGACATTAACAATATAACAATGGCATTAATGTTTTAAGGTCCAAAGTTTTAATTATAACACGAAACAACTATTTTATAACTATTAAAATAATATTTTGGTGCTATGGTATACGAGGTTTTAAGTACTATCACACAAAACTATTTTATAACATTTTTTTTTTGGGGGGGGGGGGGGAGGGTTGAAGTGATTATTCAATGCATTTTAGTATTCACGGAAAGTTATTTTTCAAAGTTTGACAATTTATTTTTAAAGTTTTAGGCAAATTTATGTCTAACAATAAAAAAACAATTAAAAAAATGCATTCAGAATTCAAAATAATCAAAAAAGTTATAGACAGCACAATAAAAGCTATATGTATAAAACTATAATAATAATATGTTTTAACAATATATAGAGGTATACGCTGCATACCTTCTGAATTTTTTAAAAAAGCTCCGTAAACCGTCTGTTTCTCAAATAAAGCTATATCGTATATACTCTAGACATGACGTGAATGACTTTAGCGTATACCCTCTGATATTTTTACGATTACAACACTGCAAACCAGATCAATATTTGGCATAATTGAACGAACCGGAATATTGTTCCGAATTGCTCCGGCACATTTCAAGCTCCGGTTTGCTGACGCGAAAAATTAACAATTTCAAAATATTCATATTTAACATTTAAGAAAAATTGGAAATAAAAAGACTTATACGTTCTGATTAGCAAGCAGTTATGTCAAAAGAAAAGAGAAATTTTTAAAGAATTAAATTAAATTGACGCCGGAAGGAAATGCTGTTAATAATTTTAATAAAAATTAGAAAATAGTGGTACAATAGAAGTCCATGGTAAGAAGCATGGAGAATAACACACTAAGAAACTGTTTTAAATACTTAATATTTAAATAGAGAAAAGGATTTAATGGCCATGAAAAGAAAATTTAAATTTAAAAATACACTCGAACGCAGTGCTGAATTCAAGGGGAGAGTCATTCGCCCGGGAACACTGAAATACCCTCCGAATGGTTTGAGATTTTATGCTTTTTAATGGTCAAAAAAGCAATTTCCACACCGGATCTCTAAAATCTCTCCCCCCCCCACCCCCACAGAGCCTCAGAAATTGTTCCCGGAGAAAAATATCTGAATTCAACACTGCTCGATCGGCGTGAATAGCAAGAAAAAAGCAAATATTAATTAAAACGATATCTTAGAAATTCCCCTTAAAGTTGAGAAAAATTCATTTAAAAATTAAAATTTTCAACAATACCTTAACATGGGCCAAAACCAAACTATTGAAACTCGGTAAATAAACATAACTTTTTAATTTGTTAAAATTTTTGTACGAAATAAGATGTAGTTCAGGCGCGGATCCACGGGGTGGGGGCGATCGCCCCGATCGCACCCCCCCCCCCCCCCAAAATCCACCGATTATTGCGAATTTCGACAAATGGTCTCCGAAAAAAAACAATTTCGTGAATTGCTCGCAGGTCAAAGGGTCGCAAAAAAACGCGAATTTCGTCAAAAGATCGCGCAAAAACGCGAATTTCGTCAAATGATCGAGAAAAAACGCGAATTTCGTCAAAGGATCGCGAAAAAACGCGAATTTTGTCAAAGAAGCGCGGAAAAATGCGATTTTCGTCAAAAAATCGCGCATTTCATCAAAGGACCACGAAAAATACGCAAAATTCGTCAAAAGATCGCAGAAAAAAACGCCAATTTCGACAAAGAATTGCGGAAAAACGATAATTTCGCGAAAGAATCGCGCAAAAAACGCTAATTTCGCCAAAGAATCGCTGAAAAAACGCGAATTTAGTCAAAGGGCCGCGGAAAAAACGCACAATTAGCACAGGCAAGAGATTCCTCTAGGTGCGCATCCACGAAAGGGGGGGGAGTTCGATCGGGGCAAAGAAGAGAAGAACAAATTTATCAAGTTGGTTTATAAGAAATCAACACACCATACGCATTTTAACTGACTGGGATTAGGATATAATCCTCTTTTGTTCATTCATCAAATACCTTTGAAATTTACCAATGTGGGTGGCAATAACAGTACATTTTTTACACATTAGTGGCTGTCTTCAGAAAACATTAAGATGCTTGAATTTTTCAAAGGACCTTTCTTTTTCTTGTTTCTTTCTTTCTTTGGAAATGAATCCCATTCTTTTCTCAAACAATAAACCACTCCTCAAAAATATTGTTATACAGAAATTAGAATTGTAGCTTCTTTGAAAGAACGAAAAGTTTCAACACTTTAAAGGGATCCGCATAACGTTGTCAATTTATGTTGTAGAGATTCAACAAAAGGTACACGAAGTGGCATCGTCCCCCACCTCAGCCCATATTGTCAAAAATTATGTCGCCATATGCCTTTTGACTGGACATAATCCTATTTTGTTCACTAAATGCCGAAACGTCAGTGAGGTTTACCATTGATACCCGAAAAGTGTTTGGTTTTCGTTTGCTTGTCTGTGTGTTCCACGAAAACTGCCGTTAAAAGCGTTGGATTTATATCATGGGGGGGGCGACCTCCCCGATCGAACCCCCCATCCCCGTGGATACACTCCTCCTGCTGCTAAATGTGCGTCTTTCCGCGTCCCTTTGACGAAATTCGCGTATTTTTTCACGATTCTTTGACAAAATTCGCATTTTTCTGAGATCTGTTGACGAAATTCTCGAAATTATCTTTTTTTGCACGATTCTTTCGCGAAAATTAGCGTTTTTGCCGCAATTGTTTGGCGAAATTAGCGTTTTTTCCGCAATTGTTTGACGAAATTCGCGTTTTTTCTGAAATCCTTTAGCGAAATTAGCGTTTTTTCCGCAATTGTTTGGCGAAATTCGCGTTTTTTCTGAAAACCTTTGGCAAAATTAGCGTTTTTTTCTGCGATTCTTTGACAAAATTCACGTTTTTTAGAGATCCTTTGACGAAATTTGCGTTTTTTCTGCGATCCTTTAACGAAATTCGCATTTTTTCTGCGCCCGTTTGACGAAATTCTCGTTTTTTCCGCGCTTCTTTGACGAAATTCGCGTTTTTTGCGAGATCCTTTGACCTGCGAATGATTGATTAAATCGATTTTTTTCGACAACCATTTGCCGCAATTCGCGATAATCGATGGATTTATATTTTTTATCGCAAATTTTTAAATAGTCGAAATATTGCGAAAATCTGCTACTATAAAATAGACGTAACTTTTTTTCATAATAACTTATTCATTTTTTTTTGCTTATACTATGGATTTTTACAGTTAAACATGTAAAATATTGTGTATTTAAAACCCTTATAATTTTATTCCATGCGTGGAAGTTTCTTTGAACCGCTCATGCTCTGCTTCGCGGTTTTCTTTTAATCTTCTCTATGGGGTTCATCTCGGTATCCTCTTTTATTTTGGCGGTTGATAAAGCTGGGAAATTTGTGGCAGATGTATTTAAAACATTTACCTTCTTTTGTTAATGCTTTGACAAATTGCTTTGAGAGATTTTCGCTATTTTTAGCCCCCGGTACGGTATGCTATTTCTTTCTCCCAGCTTATTTTGTGACATCTCCAAAAAATAACGTTACCTTACAGAAGCCCGCTGTGAAACAAAGCAGTACGATTAAATACTCTATAGCAATTTTTTAAACTTCTAAGCATCGCACATTTTCAATGTTTATACCGTCATATTCGAAAAAAAAAGTACTTTATAATGCAATTTGTTTGAAAACTGCATCTCCATTTATTTTTAAAATATTAATTTTTTTTTTTTTTTTTTTTTTTTTTTTTTTTTTTGTAGTTTTTTGAGCCATTTGCTTAATATTGGCAACGGAAGAACTCCATTTCTGTAGAAAGTGAAAGAAAAGTAGCAATTTTATCTTTTTGTTGCCACTTTCCCATAAAAACTGAAAAAAAAAGTTAAAATACGTGCTATTTTCAAAAAATATAAATGAAAGATTTCTGATAAAACAGGGAGCTTTTAGAAACTAAATTTAATTTTAAATATCTATAATGATAATACAAACAAATGAAGGCTTGTGAATCTTTAGATGACCAATTTTTTGTCGAGTTTTTTGAATGACGAAATCTCTTTTTTTTGTGTGTGTGTGTGCGATAGTGACGTCTTAAGCGTACTTTACTGTAGATGTTGTTTAACACTGGATCGCAAATGATGAATTCTTCGGCGGATGTGGATGGCGTCACTTTATGTAAAATAAAATCGCATGTTATAAGTCTTAAAACTGAGCTACAGTAGAGCCCCGATTACCGGAGTTTCCGCTTTCACAGAGTTATTTTCTTCTGATGGACTAATGGCTTCCATTTTTTTTTTCCAAAAAAAATTATAGCCATTTCCCCCTCCCCCCCATTCTGACCAGAAAATCAGAGTTCTAACTTTTTACGATTGCTCTTTCATCTTCACCTAACACTTCATTTATAACGACTGTTTCATAATAATGGAAGCCATCAATCCATCAGAAGAAAATGATCCATTCAAAAGGTATAAGTTCGATTAACTCGGATAATCGGGAGTCTACTGTATCTATATTTATATACATATATTTATTTGTCATCGGGGGCGACACTAAATTCTGAAAAGCAGAATTCCTGTTTTCTAGTTTAACTTTTTAACTTTGAAATTTACGATTTGCGAAAATCGTGATGTGATGGTTAAAAATGAAGGTCATTTTCGCATCCAGTGCTAAAAAATACATCAAAATCAATTACCGAAAGTTAAAAAACGCAATCATCGCAGGCTTGTGTTATTAATGTAATATATAACTATAACTAAAAGAACTAAAAATAAGAAAAATAATTTCCGTAGTACAAGAGTAAAAAGAAAAAGAAAAAAAAATAAGGCATTTAATAAATAAATTCTGTTATAACGTTTTTAATTTTACGACCTAATAAATAACAATAATTATATTTTGAGAGGGCGGGATTATATAAGAGTGTTGGATAACCGAGTGTTTCGGTTAATCGGACGTCGGATAATCGAATGTCTGTAATATTTTCAAATTGCATTAATTATTTCATATGCATTTAAAAATTAACTGCAAGGTATGATTTGAGCAACAGAAATTATGACTACGTTGATTATATGTCACTCGGGATCGATTCTCTGGATCCGCCCCTGATGTAGTTTGTACAAAAATAACCGAATCACATTTGAATAATTTAAATAATAAATACCTTTATATCTGGGTTCTTTACTTGAACGCTAATCCAATGGTCTGCTAATCATGAAATTCAATAGAAGTGTTGTAGATTTTGAATGTAGTAGTCTTTGAATGTCGAATTTCCGCTCATGCGTTGTTTATATCTGTTCTACTTCCAACAAAAGGAATTTTTCGCTTACGTCGTTATTTTATGACAGTGTTGTATCAGCTTTAGAGCAAAGTTGCGTTGCAAGGGAGCGATTGATTACATTCCGTCTACCTAGTAGTGTCCTTGCGGCAATATTATTTGGT
The DNA here is from genome assembly GCA_963932465.1 of Maratus speciosus. Taxonomy (NCBI): domain Eukaryota; kingdom Metazoa; phylum Arthropoda; class Arachnida; order Araneae; family Salticidae; genus Maratus; species Maratus speciosus. The sequence continues at coordinate 254,799,983 of OZ010799.1, forward strand.
CAAATTTGTCGTGACAAGAAAATATCAAGAAAAAGTTAAACTTGCTGCAATTGTTCATGCTATCTGGGAGTTCCGCAGAGTGTTTTTAAAAGAGAATAGCGACATATGCACAGAACGAATGTTCAGTTCCAAAGATTTTGTCCAATCTATGGTAGCCTATTACAGAGTTGGTGATAGCCTAGTCTCTTCCTTCGCTTGAAAAATAGTGTTTTCTTTTTAATAATTGCAACATTCATTTTGATGCATTTTCTGATACAAATTTTGATAAGTGTTTTGTAATTGTTGAATATTTGTTAAATAAATTATGTGCTTTTGGCAGTAAAGTGCATGTTAAAGTACATATTTTTCTTTTTCAGTGTATTAAAGATAAAATATTTTAAATCATTATTTTGTAATGTTGGAAATTATTTTTCTAATCTATGTGCGAAACATTAATTTCTTTGAAACTTGTTTACACTTGAGAAAAAGTCATTAGGGAAAGAACTGCTTGTTAAGTGAATTCCACCACTGTTTTTTTATGGTGTATATTGTTTTTTGTTGAGCTTTTCAAGTGAATCAATCAACCTACCAAAACAAGTGAAAACGTAAACAAAAAAAGTCCAAACACGTGATCATAGCAACCACAGATTTTTTGTGTGTCAAGTGAGCGAAGACCGGGAGTAAAATTTGCTGCTGATCGGATTAATATCAGATCACATGATACTTTTCATGATTGTGTAGGATTTTGTCTGAGTGTGTATAAAGACATGTATTCGTATTACGAGAGACATTTTTTCGGAAAGGTAAGAAGATTTAGTCATTGGTTTCACTTGTTTTGAACCATAAAATTACGAAATAATTAAATTATTTCGAAATTTCCTTACTTCTTTAAGACCTACTCCATGAGAGATAGCTCCCTGCACCTGGGCGCTCCGATTTGCGTCTGTGAACAAGCTCAGTCGACTCTTCAATTAAGTGAGCTCTACACCATAAATCGTTTTTACAATGGACCACAAACATTACTGACGTCATACAACGTCACGATGGATTATAGCCAATCAACTTCTTGATTTTTCCCACAAGCGCTCACCAAAAGCCAATCAAATACCCCAATGCTTGTGGAAACATTGCAAGCTCCGCCCAGTGCGCGTGGTCAATTCAACGACTTATTACGCCCATTTCTCTCACAGCAAATCACAATACAATCCGCGCAGAAAGATCCGTTTTTTGAAATCGTAGACAAAGTGCAGCAGAGGCAGGGCCTAAACGCCTGTAACGCATCACTCATGTTTCGCCAAACCACTGTTTGATATACCAACCAGCTGCTTGACTAGGTCAGCTGCTAGTTAATTTTAATGTGTCATCAAAGTAAAAAATGCCACACAAACTTGCTGGCTTTTACTTAAAATCTTAATTTTATACATTTTCTGGTGTGAGTATTTACTTAAAATGTTCATTATTTTACAGTCAATTAGTACAATATATACGTTACCGTCAATTTGATTATTCGGTTAATATTAATAGTAACCTGTTATTATTAATAATTCCCAAATAATACCAAAATAAACTGGTTAATATGATTAATTTATAAGAACTTATCAAATTACCCGTTATGTTTAATAATGACCAATCAAATTGGGTTAATTTCTTTTAAACGAAAATAACGAAATATTCCCAAATTTAATTTACTTGTTATAATCCCCCCCCCCCCCTATTTTTTGTGTGTGGGCATCTGAAGATCAGTTTTCAATATAGAAATAATTTAAAAGATACAGAATTAAAATTTCATTTAAATAATAGGATGTAAAAATATGCTCTTACACAGAATTAACACTAAAACTACCGCTAGGGGTCAAATGACCCTTTTGGAATTTTTTATTTTTTTTTTGGAATTTCTTAAACTATACTCCAATTTTTTAACGCGGGCGCTTGTCCTTCACACTCGTCCTTCGTCAACTGACATGAAAATCACCTATCCTATCGTCCCTGCCGTGACTTTCTTTAAGCCCGGAGAAAATAGGGGGCTGTTAAAAACTAAAATACCAAACAGGGATAAGGAGTCGCTTCCACCCTCTCTCGCAGTATACGAACTCCCCACCCTCATCACGAGTCACAAATGTTTCGGTACGAGAATGCTTGTATATCGAATCACCATTATAGATAATCTTATTTTATGGAGATTCTAATTTTAAAAACAACCGTTTACAATTATCAATAAAAACAATTCAATTCTAAAAACCTACATATTATTGTATCTTTTTTAATGTGAATACAAGAACTACAAAAAAGGTGCGAATTTAAATTTTTAACACTCATTTAATACGAAATGATCATTCATATAGTTTTTAGTTTCTTTCTTTGCTATTTTACGACCGTTGTCTTTTTTTCGAAACTAGTGGATGATTTTCACTTTTCGCAGGTATCTTTTGTTTGTTTTCTCTGTTTTAAAAAATCATAGTAACCGATTAAAAAAAAAAAAAAAAAAAAAAAAAAAAATCATTTACATAAATTTTTGTTACGGTTTTGGATAGCATGATGCAAAAGATAAACCACATTATTGAATAATTAGCTTCCTAAGGAAACCTGAATCACATTTACGCAAGGTTCAAAGAAAACCACCGATAACTCCGAACTATTAGGCCGACGAGCACGTTTTGGATCAAACCCACCACCTCCCGTCTACCAGCTTTGATAGAAGAACGTCTCGGATATATATTGGTGGAGCCCATTCAGTTGTTAGAAAAAATCGCAAAATCCTAAGTCGGTTGTTCGAAAAAAAACTCAAAAGTTCTCTAAAATGATCAAAAAAAAAAAAAAAAAGAAAAGAAAGAAAGAAAAAGAAAAACCCTGCAAAATTTGACAATTGGTAGAAGGTTAAAATAACAAAGTACAATATTTTAAATCAAAATTTTGCTCACAAAAAAGGGGTTGGGCGTGGAATAAATAGAATTATTCTAAAGACTACATGCTTATTTATGTGCATGAGTTAAATTTTTACTAGGTACAAGTTCACAAAAATTTTGTATATGTAAGAATATAAATAACTGCTTGAATAGGTCAGAAAGTAGTCAGTTTTGAATTTGATAAGAGCCTTAAGTGTCGTGTCGTTAAATCTATTTTAGGCAACATGATGCTAAATCCTTGCGATTATTATAAAGAAATTGAAAGAAATAGACGCCCAATGATAATAATTATCTAAGAGATTAAAATAAGTAACTTACACTCTAAAATTAGGAGGAGTGAAATGTTCTCTCTTTAATAGAGTGACATGCATTTCCACTCTTTATGGGGTGACTTTTATAAAAATACACTGCTTAAAGAGTGGGATTTTCCACTTCCTAGAAAGGAGTGATATAGTATTTCACTCCATTGTCGAGAGTGAAATATGTCACTCCGATGACGAGAGTGAAAGCTTGGCATTATACAATTTAACATTTTTCTGTTCAACTTTGAACCAATATATGGATTAACATAATGAAAAGCACCAAAATATGTCACTTTTTCATTTTCAAAAACACCATTTCATAATGTAATCTTGGAAAGTACGCTGATTTGGTACTGAAACGCACTCCTTTTCAAGAGTGAATACTCACTCTAAGCAGGAGTGAGTATTGTATGTATTCGTATTATTCATCAGCCAATCAGAACAGTCTTGATTACGAGCCTTTTTTAAAGTTATAAGAGAAAGACGTCAGCCATTTTAGGATAAAAATATGCTAATATTATTAACGTAATTCTTTATGGAACTTTTTAGTGAATAAACGGCCAAGTGCGAGCATTACTCGCGCACAGAGGGTTCCGTAGAATAAATATATGAATTTGTAATTGTATTATTAAAAAAAAAAAAAAGTTGCTAAAAGAATACTAAGACTTTGTAAAAAACTATGCAACGTAGGGTTGGGTATAACTGTATATATTAGAAAAGTGTAATCGGGTATACTAGGAAAGTTCAAAGAGATATGGAACCTAAATAATATCAAATATAGCTATTCGTATAACTCTTTTTTTAATAGTATCCTAATCTGTTTATGATGAACTTAATTCGGTACTTACAAAAAAGGCAGTGCATATTTAAACTTCATTTGGCATTTCATGAAACTAAATTCAGCGTAGTAATAACCTTTATTTCTACAGTGTAGCTAAAACAAAACATTTGTTCAAAGTTTAAATTTGGCATTGTGCTAAGCGCGCTTCGAATTGACGTCTCAAAGTTGCAACGCCGCCTTGGTCAGAGCCGCGTTTTTCCAGATAGGTGTTTAATTAACTTTTAAAGTCACTCGAGGCGTATTGAGAGATACAATGAATGCAAATTATCGCGAATCCCACAGTATTTATGCGATTCATTCTAATTAAATCTTTCGAGGGCGATGCCCTTAAAAAACGGACACCTGATTTTAGTTCCAAAACAGACAAAAGGCACCAAGAATATTTAATTAAAATTTTCCTTTTATCATATACGTGAAAATAAGCAAGTTCGCATTTTCTAATAAATTCGTTTATAAATTCTGGTGTCAATTCATTATTTCGTAAGTTTATAAATAGAATTACTCCGTGCCGGAAAGGATTAAGTGGTCGCAGGACATTTAAGCTTCAAAATTTAAGAAATTTTAATTTTTTTAGACGTTAAACTCCTATCTTTTCTGAATATTTTGATATAATTGTTTCCTTGAAATTCCCATTAGAACAGAAGTTTTCGCTTTTAGAATTATACCCGCTCAATAGCTGAAGCGGCGTTCCCAAAACTTTAGTCATTATTTTCCAAATGGCGTTTTTTGGGCATAACGCGCAGGATACCTCAGAAACTTCTGAATATTTTTTCATGACATTTTCAAAACATACATTTCATGCTAGTCTGTATAAACTGAACCTAAAATTTCCTTTTTATTGTTAACAAAATATTTTTTTAGGTGATTTTACTGTTAAAATTTTCAAAATTTTGTATTAGCTAAATGCAACATTGCATTAAACATATAAAAATGCTTTAAATACAAATTTATTTAAGTTCAGGGAAATTATTACAATCGGAAGTATAAGTAAGCACCAAAATTTTCATACTAGTTGCAATATTTATTTTGTAATCCTGCGCGTAAACTGTTATATTTAAGTTCAGGGAAATTATTACATTCTGAAGTATAAGTAAGCACCAAAATTTTCATTTTAGTTGCAATATTTATTTTGTAATCCTGCGTGTAAACTGTTATGCCAATGATTTGTTCGACAAATGTCTAACAGTTTCGAGCCCCCTATAAATACTAATTCTGTATCTTGCAATTTTTTAAATACATGAAACTCAAGAACACACACAGGGGCGGATCCAGAGAATCGTTTTTTTTTTGGGGGGGGGGGGGGCATCCCGAGTGACATATAATCAATGTAGTCATAATTTCTGTTGCTCAAATCATTCCTTGCAGTTAATTTTTAAATGAATATGAAATAATTAATGCGATTTGAAAATATTACAGACTTTTGATTTTCCGACGTCCGATTAACCGAAACACTCGGTTATCCAACAGTCTTATTATATAATCCCGCCCTCTCAAAATATGGTTTATTGCTACTTATTAGGTCGTAAAATTAAAAACGCTATAACAGAATTTATTTATTAAATGTCTTATTTTTTTTCTTTTTACTCTTGTACTATGGTAATTATTTATCTTATTTTTGGTTCTTTTAGTTATAGTGAACAACATTAATAACACAAGCCTGCGATGATTGTGTTTTTTAACTTTTGGTAATTGATTTTGATGTATTTTTTTTAGCACTGAATACGAAAATGACCTTCACTTTTAACCATCACGTCACGATTTTCGCAAATCGTAAATTTCAAAGTTAAAAAGTAAAATTAGAAAACAGGAATTCTGCTTTTCAGAATTTAGTGTCGCCCCCGATGACAAAAAAATATATGTATGTAAATATAGATACAGTAGAATCCCGATTATCCGAGTTAATCGAACTTATACCTTTGGAATGGATCATTTTCTTCTCATCGACTGGTGGCTTCCTTTATTATGAAACAGTCGTTATAAATGAAGTGTTAGGTGAAGATGAAAGAGCAGTCGTAAAAAGTTAGAACTCTGATTTTCTGGTCAGAATGGGGGGGAAAATGGTCATAATTTTTTTTGGAAAAAAAATGGAAGCCATCAGTCCATCAGAAGAAAATAACTCGGTGAAAGCGGAAACTCCGTACTACTCCGGCTCTACTGTAGTTCAGTTTTAAGACTTATAACATGCGATTTTATTTTACATAAAGTGACGCCATCCACATCCGCTGAAGAATTCATCATTTGCGATCCAGTGTTAAACAACATCTACAGTAAAGTACGCTTAAGACGTCACTATCGCTGAATAATACACACACACACACACAAAAGAGATTTCGTCATTCAAAAAACTCGTCTAAAAATCGGCCATCTAAAGATTCACAAGCCTTCATTTGTTTGTATTATCATTATAGATATTTAAAATGAAATTTATTTTCTAAAAGCTCCCTGTTTTATCAGAAACCTTTCATTTATATTTTTTGAAAATAGCACGTATTTTAACTTTTTTTTCAGTTTTTATGGAAAAATGGCAACAAAAAGATATAATTTCTATTTTGCTTTCACTTTCTACAGAAATGGAGTTCTTCCGTTGCAAATATTAAGCAAATGACTCTAAAAACTACAAAAAAAAAAAAAAAAAAATTAATATTTCAAAAATAAATGGAGATGCAGTTTTCAAAAAAATTGCATTATAAAGTACTTTTTTTTTCGAATATGACGCTATAAACATTGAAAATGTGCGATGCTTAGAAGTTTAAATAATTGCTATAGAGTATTTAATCGCACTGCTTTGTTTCACGGCTGGCTTCTGTAAGGTAACGTTATTTTTTGGAGATGTCACAAAATAAGCTGGGAGAAAAAAATAGCATACCGTACCGGGGGCTAAAAATAGCGAAAATCTCTCAAAGCATTAACAAAAAAAGGTAAATGTTTTAAATACATCTGCCACAAATTTCTCAGCTTTATCAATCGCCAAAATAAAAGAGGATACCGAGATAAACCCCATAGAGAAGATTAAAAGAAATGCGCGAAGCAGAGCATGAGCGGTTCAAAGAAACTTCCACGCATGGAATAAAGTTATAAGGATTTTAAGTACACAATATTTTACATGTTTAACTGTAAAAATCCATAGTATAAGCAAAAAAATGAATAAGTTATTATGAAAAAAAGTTACGTCTATTTTATAGTAGCAGATTTTCGCAATATTTCGACTATTTAAAAATTTGCGATTTGTGAAAAATCCTGACGTGATGGTATGGTAAAAAATGAAGGTCATTTTTGGATTCAGCACTAAAAAATACATAAGAACCAATTACCGTAGCTGAAAAACATAACAATCACTTTTATTTTTTAATATCAGATTTCTGAAAGAGGGTAATCTCTGAAAAAGGATCCCCTTCAGAAATTTGAAGGGCCTTAACAACCTTGAAAGTCAAAATGTGTCATCTAAGTGGTGATTATACCTCTTCACAGGCGCGAATCGCCCCCCCCCCCCTTGGATCAAAAAATATAAATCCATCGATTATCTCGAATTGCGACAAATGGTTGCCGAAAAAAATCGATTTCATCAATCGTTCGCAGGTGAAAGGATCTCGCAAAAAACGCGAATTTCGTCAAAGGGTCGCAGAAAAAACGCGAATTTCATTAAAGGATCGCTGAAAAAACGCTAATTTCATTAAAGGATCGCTGAAAAAACGCGAATTTTGTCAAAGGATCGCTGAAAAAACGCGAATTTTGTAAAAGAATCGCAGAAAAAACGCAATTTCGCTAAAGGATTGCAGAAAAAATGCGAATTTCGCCAAATAATTGCGGAAAAAATACCAATTTCGCCAAACAATTGCGGAAAAACGCTAATTTCGCAAAAGAATCGTTCAAAAAACGCTAATTTCGCGAATTTTGTCAACAGATCTCAGAAAAAATGCAAATTTTGTCAAAGAATCGCGAAAAAAATATGCGAATTTCGTCAAAGGGACGCGGAAAAAACGCACAATTAGCATCAGGAGGAGCGCATCCACGGGGGGGAGGTTCGATCGGGGAGGTCGCCCCCCCCAATGATATAAATCCAACGCTTTTAGCGGCAGTTTTCGCGGAACAACAGACAAGCAAACGAAAACCAAACACTTTTCGGGTATCAATGGTAAATCTCACTGACGTTTCGGCTATTAGTGAACAAAATAGGATTATGTCCAGTCAAAAGGCATATGGCGACATAATTTTTGACACTATTGGTTGAGGTGGGGGACGATGCCACTTCGTGTACCTTTTGTTGAATCTCTACAACATAAATTGACAACGTTATGCGGATCCCTTTAAAGTGTTGAAACTTTTTCGTTCTTTCAAACAAGCTACAATTCTAATTTCTGTATGACAATATTTTTGAGGGGTGCTTTATTGTTTGAGAAAAGAATGGGATTGATACAATTTCCAAAGAAAGAAAGAAACAAGAAAAAGAAAGGTCCTTTGAAAAATTCAAGCATCTTAATGTTTTCTGAAGACAGCCACTAATGTGTAAAAAATGTACTGTTATTGCCACCCACATTGGTAAATTTCAAGGGTATTTGATGAATGAACAAAAGAGGATTATATCCTAATCCCAGTCAGTTAAAATGCGTATGGTGTGTTGATTTCTTATAAACCAACTCGGTAAATTTGTTCTTCTTTTCTTTTCCCCGATCGAATCTCTTCCCTGTGCTAATTGTGCGTTTTTTCCGCGGCCCTTTGACGAAATTCGCGTTTATTTAGCAATTCTTTGGCGAAATTTGCGTATTTTTTCGCGACTCTTTGAAGAAATTCGCCTTTTTTCAGAGATCTGTCGATGAAATTAGCGTTTTTTGCCCGATTCTTTCGCGAAGTTAGCGTTTTTCCGCAATTCTTTGTTGAAATTGGCGGTTTTTTCTGCTATCCTTTGACGAAATTTGCATTTTTTCGTGGTCCTTTGATGAAAAGCTCGATTTTTTGACGAAAATCGCATTTTTTCCGCGCTTCTTTGAGAAAATTCGCGTTTTTTCGCGATCCTTTGATGAAATTCGCGTTTTTTCGCGATCATTTGACGAAATTGGCCTTTTTGCGAGATCTTTTGACAAAATTCGCGTTTTTTTTGCGACCCTTTGACCTGCGAACAAGTCACGAAATTGGTTTTTTTCGTAGACCATTTGTCGAAATTCGCGATAATCGGTGGATTTTGGGGGGGGGGGGGGGGGGTGGGCGATCACCCCGATCCCCCCCCCCCCCGTGGATCCGCGCCTGAACACACATATATCTTTCATCCCAATTAAAATTGCGTTTTAAAATCATATACATTTTAAGACATTAAATGTTGAAAATGGTCTTTTTCATTTTTTCCACTTTTTAGAGTCCCGAGACCCCTTAAATTAGTATGTTTTTAACAATTTGACGTTTATTGCTTTTATACTGTTACTGGACATTACATTACACATTAAAAGTTGTTAACTAGGCATAGAGTACGCCGCCCATATCCTTGTGTATGTCCAAACTGACCGTACGTTTAAGGGTTAATATCTCGGCTAATTACCGATGATTTTTTTCGAAAATCCTTATCAACAATGCTTTTATTCTTCTGCAACGATAGGTATATTCAGCGATGCTCAACAATTTTTCTGAATGTCCGTAAATCGAAATTTGTGTATAACACAAAAATGCTAATTACTCAAAAACTGTGTGACCTAGAGTAATCCCTATAATTTTCCGGCAAGTTTTATATTAACGTCTACTACCTCTAATTTTTTCATAATTTTAGTTTCAGTAGATTCGGAATTAGATGGTGGGGGTTTGGAGGACATATTTTGGCGCTACATTTTCAGCAATATCTTTGAAAATATAATACCTAAAATTAAAAGGAAAGGAATTTTTGAGTTCAGCGTTAAAAAAGCTTTCACAGGATACCCCACATGATATACAAAGAAAATATTTTTTTTTCAAGTAGCATAATTAGCCCCTCTACTTTTTTACTAAATATATTTTTGAATGTTTATTAATGTAAAAATATGTGGGTCAATGGTCTTTATTACTTCCCCGAATTTGAACTTTCCACGTTCCATAGTTTACGAGTAAGATGGCTGTGACAGACAGACAGACAGACGGACAGACACAGGAGTGATCTTATAATGGTTCCGTTTTTACTTTTTAAGTACGGAACCCTAAAACGTAGTGCAGAGACCTTTAAAGGACCTGGATTCTTCCTAAACAGATCCCTGGTAATACTAATATAATAATTTAATTCAGTGGCGTATTCAGCAAGTGGGCTGATGGGGCGTAAATATATTTTTCAATTGATTAAGAGTTTGGAAATATTATTACTTTCAGGCTTTTAAAAATGGACCTTTTTTCGAAATATGAAATAAATTTCTATTAATAAGAAATTTTTTCGAACTGAATGAATTAATTAAAAAAAATAAAAAGATTTAAAAAAAGTCTAAAAAAGTAGACAAATTTAAAAAATGATCGGATACTGAACATCGTAATCTTTTATCGCACAAGGCAGGTGTCGGCAAAAGATGGTTAAATTGCTTTGCATTCTTTTTCAACCTATAAAACTTTTTTAACTGAACTATTTTGATCAAATTTGACATTGAATAGAGTATAAAATAAATCTTTACTTTAAAAACAGTGTGCTTCACCGTGTTTATTATACATTTCTCAATAAAACTACAAAAAAATTCAAACTCTCATTAAACAATGCATATATATATATATTATTTAATAGCAGCGCTTCGCACCTATGAAACCGGAAAAAAAATCACTGGACACATGAAACTCGCTGTGCAGCAATCACTAAAATGCACGAAACTCGGTAAAATCGCGGTCACTAACGCACGTATGAACGCTGCGCGCCCATTAAAACAAACAACAACAAAAAAATCACTGGATACACGAAACTCGCTGTGCAGCAATCTTTACAATGCACGAAACTCGTCAATACCGCGGTCAGTAACATGGGTATGAGCGCTCCGCGTTTATGAAACCTAAAAAAAAAAAAATCACTGGACTGACGAAACTCGCTGTGCAGCAATCACTAAAATGCACGAAACTCGTCAATGCCGCGATCAGTAACGCGCGTATGAGCGCTCCGCGCCCATGAAACAGAAAAAAAATCATCACTGGACACACGAAACTCACTATGCAGCAATCTGTAAAATGGACGAAACTCGTCAAAGCCACGGCCTTGTAACAACAAACTGGTAATAACAAAAATCAATTTATCGTCTCGCCAAATTGATATATGTCTGCAGATTGAATTGACAATTTTTTTCAAAACGTGCCAAAATGCCATTTTCATAAATGATTGTCAATCTGAAACTACGAGATAAACAAACCAGTGTGGCGGTTACTTTCAAAACTAAAGAGTCATTCCATGTCAATTCAACCAGACCTTGTAACCCGACCCCCAGGGATTTGGATGAAACTCGTTGTATATACTAATTCTATCATGATATGAATACATCAGAAATTTTTCCTTCCTAGACCACATAGTTAGTGAGATATGGGGCGTCCAATTTTTGGATTTTTCTCAAATCGCACATTTCTGAGTTTGTATTTTTAGACTGCAGTTCCATTTTCAAAAAATTGTTTCTCTGGATCTAAAATGCGAATCATCTTAAAAATATCCCCGCAAGTACATCAAAAGACGCAGATTTTAATAAAAAAATATTTAAAAAATTAATTTTAAATATTTAGTGCCAAAAAATTAAACCAAAGTTGAAAGTTATGGTTATTTTTCCAAATTTTTGTGACTTTACGAAAAAGGCTCTACAGAAAAAGGCAAATGAAATTTCCAATTTCTTTTTGTTTAAAATAAAAGTTTATACTTTGGGCTTTCTATTTATGAAATAAAAATGATGTATTTCTCATGGCTTATGCAAAATTTTTGACTTATTTTGGGATGATGTACCTATCAAGAGATAAATATCTTTAACTTTGCTTATGGTACCTAAATAATTGCTGCACATTTTATGTATAAATTTATTAATCATTTTGATTTATTTCATAAAATGAACCCTTAAAATCAGACTGATTTATTTATTTTTATAACAGTAGAAAATTTGTATGTTATTGGTACATATCACACATTATCTGAAATTGTGTTATTCTCAATCTTATCGCATATGTTTGTCACATAAATGTACATCTATCATTGGATTCAGTGGTATAGCATTTCTAAAAATACTTTCACAAAGGTTGTATGTAAAGAATATGTACAGCATTTAATAGGGGGGGGGGGGGTGTAGATATTGAAATCATAGATTTTTTTCACATTTTACTCAGAAAAAAACAAAGCAAAAACTTTACTTTGTAAAAAAAAAAAAGCACTTATATTAAATAAATTCAACAAGTCATAGGAACCACAGTAATTATTTAAGTACCACAGTTTAAATTAGACATATTAGAGATATTTTTTTTTCTTTATTGGTGCAATTTCCCAAAACAGGGCAAAATTTTTACATAAGCTAGGAGAAAAACTTCATTTTTATTAAAATTTAAATAATCATTAATTATATCTAATACATTAAATAAAATTGCTTATAAATAATTTAAAGATTTAGATTGTTGTATTTTTTATACACCGAGTTTCATCCAAATCCCTGGGGGTCGGGTTACAAACCATAAAAAAATTGGTTGAATTGACATGGAATGACCCTAAAGTGATTTTATCAGCGTTTAAAAAGAAAATTAAAAATATATTAAAAATTACTAAAATACAAATTACAAAAACGAAGTGCTTAAAATAACTTCTTTTATTATTATTTTAAAGTTCTGATAACGTATGTAATTTTATATTTTTATTAAATTAAAACAATAAAAAGTAATACTCATTTGTAGATATTATTTTGGCACAGATGTCATGTATGCACTAATATGGCGCGATTTTTTTCTAACGCCAGTTTGGCGAAAACCTCGTTTTCGAATACCAGTTACATATATATTTTTAAAAAGGGAATAACAATAAATAAAAAAAGGTCACAGATGCCATGTTGGCGCGTTTTTTTTTCCGACGCCAATTTGGCGAAAACATCAGCAGCATAAACAACATCCGGGTTATCATATCAAGCAAAATAACGACACTTTTGCGCCCGTTGCGTATATGACATTGGCGTCAGAAAAAAATCGCCGCAATATGACATCTGTGACATCAATATGACATCTGTGCCAAAAAAAGTTTAATTAACTAGAAAACAGGAATTCTGCTTTTTCAGAATTTAGTGTCGCCCCCGATGAAAAAAAAAAAATATGTATATATAAATAGTACAAAACGTATTTCAATTTTAAGACTTAAAGCACTCACTTTTATGTTATGTAAAATGACGTCATTCGCATCCTATTAAGAATTCCACATTTACGATCCATTCTTAAACATCTACAGTAAAGCATGCATAAGGATGTCACTATCGCAAAATAATACACAAATGCAGCAAAAAGATGCCGTCATTAAAGAAACTCGACAAAAAAAGCTATCTAATGATTCATAGGCATTCATTTGTTTTTAACATTAATATAGACGATTTCAGTCGTGACGTCAGTCATGACGTTTTGGTTGGAAACTGACTCCAAACAAACAGTTGCTATGTTGTATTTTCTATTTTGTTCGTGTGTTGCAGCTATATCTTATATCTATATAGTGTTTTAATACTTGATATGTTCTGGTAGCATTTTCCACAATTTATATTTAAAAATAAATGACGCATAGCAACCGTTTGTTTGGAGTTAGTTTCCAACCAAAACGTCATGATTGAGGTCACCTGAAAGCGTCTACAGATACTTAAAATTAAATATAGATTATAATAGCTCCATGTTTTAAAAGAAATTATTCGTTTATATTTTTCCAAAATAGCACGTATTTTAATTACATTTTATTTCGTTTGTTATGAGAAAATGGCAACAAAAAGATATATTTGCTATTTTTCAACAATTTTCCCTTTACTTTCTATATAAATGGAGTACTTGAGTTGCGAAAATTAAACAAATGGTGCTAAAAACTACAAAAAAATTAATATTTCAAAAATAAATGGAGATACAGTTTTCAAACAAATTGCATTTAAAATTACTTTTTTTCCAATACGACGGTATAAAAATTTTAAATGTGCTATGCTTAGAAATTAAAAAAAAATTGCTATAGAGCATTTAATCGCGCAATGATACATCTGCTTTGTTTATTGCTGCCTTCTGTAAGGTAACGTTTTTTTTTGGATACAAAATAAGCTGGAAGAAAGAAATAGCATACCGTCCCGGGGGCTAATAACTATAGAACAAAACAATTTATACAATTTTAAAAAGAAAATAAAAGTAAATAAACAATTTATTAATAAATAAACAACAACATCCGGGTTACCATATAGAACAAAATAACGGCACTTTGGCACCAGTTAAGTACCCCAGTGCGTATATGGCATTAGCGTCAGAAAAAAATCACGCCAACGAGGTGCGTATATGACATCTGTGCTATTATTTTTTCTTAAAAATAACAGCAAAAAGAGATATGATTATTTTACATAAGAATTAAGTGAAAACAGGAAGCAAAATTCAGTGTTTTTTGAGAATATGAACAATGGCACTTTTTTTTAGGCTTCAGAAAGAGAGATTTTCTGCCAACTGATGTAAACAGCTATGAAAACAACCCTGTAAGATTTTTTGCTTATTTATTAATTATAAGAATACTCTTAAATTTATCAGATGACTTTGTTTAGTCGTTATTATTATTACTAATAAAAAATACCTAACTTAAATCAATAATTAAAAAATAGGCATACCTTTTTTAAAACGGTGTTTATTTTCGATCTCGTTCTTCACGCAGGCAAAAATCAAGAGCTGATGCGCATGCTCAAATTTTCAGGTTCGCAGTTGCTGCAACGACCGCTACTCAGAGAAAATAGTGCATTACTGTATCTTTTGTTGCCATTTACTCATAAAAATTGAAATTAAATACATACTACGTCAAAAATACCATATAGCAAAATATTATAGCAAAAATATTTTTCAAACGATATAACGCTTTCTCTTTGCGAAAACGTATTTTAAATAGTTGTGTGATTTTCCTTCACAATTACTTATTTCGTATCAGAAAGCTGAAAGAATGGAATTTTATTTATCCATGTGTAATAATATTTTCCGAATAAAAAAATTTCTGATAAAACATGGAGCTATTATAAACAAAAACAAATGAAGGCATATGTAACATTAAATACCCGATTTTTTTGCCGAGCTTCTTGAATGACTATATTGCCTTTTGTTGTGTTTGTGTATTTTTCTTTTATAATGACGTCATTTAAATACTTTTCTATAGATGTAGTACTGACTACAAATTTTAAGAATTCTAAAAGCTCTATATAGATGTTGTTTAAGACTGGATCATAAAAGTAGAAAGCTTTGGCGGATGCAAATGACGTCATTTTATAAGAAAGTGTGTTTTCTAATTCTTAAAGCTGAAATATGTTTTGTAGAAGTACGCCATTTCACCCCAGCTGCTTTAAAATTCTTCTCAGGTGAAAAAACTTCTTTTATAAATAACGTAATCGAAATCACAGGTTTGTGAAATGTTTTACAAAAATTTACTGTGTCTTTATAGAAGAGCAATGATTAGTCGTTTTTTTTATATATATATATATAATATCCCCACTGTACTATTATAATTTAAAAAATATTTTATGAAAGTTCTTCAAAATGATCGTAATTAGATAGCTTTCATTATTGCAAAATTGAGAGAATAATGTGGTTTATTTATCTTTATTCATGCCATTTTTTGATAAATTAAAAAATATATGTTTTTTTTCTTTTTTTTTTTCTATGATTTAAATTTCGTTGTATAGGGTTAAGTGGCGCAAAATCCCATTAGGGACATATTGAACCAAAATATTTTGAATGGAAAATGGCGTACTGCTTTGTAAACCATGCCTTTTTCCTTATAAAGATTCCATATTTTTTTTCTTCTGCTTAAGTGCTAATACTAATAGTGAGGCACTAGGCAAAAAGCTTAAGTACATGAAAATGACATCATATTTAAAAGAAAACGATCAATATCTTAGATAATACTAAACATTTTAACGCAAATGCGTCTATAAACATAAATTACGGTAATTTTTACTCTTCGGTATGGAGATTAATATCTGAAATTAAGAGAGCGACTGTTCACATACAAATATGATGTTGTTGACAATCGTGACTTCAAGTTTTGAGTTTAAATGAATTTAAAATGATCAAATTAAAATACCATTTTTTTAAACATGGTGAATACGGATATGAGAAGTACATGTGTGAATTATGAGAAGTTGGAAATAATGTCGGGTTTAGATTTTACAGGATCTGATTGTATCGAATTAGAATAAATTTTATCATTTTGATTCGGGAAAAGAAGCATAAGTGACTTAATTGACAACTTCATCATAATAATTGTTTTTATTATATTTTACTGATTACATATGCGATTAAAGTTTGATTTTAATAATTCAGACAACCAGGGGTCGCATTTCATAGGGAACAATTTTATTGTTCCTACCAGAACTATTAATCAATAATCTTGAAAACTTAGTTTAAAAAAATAAAAAAAAATAAAAAATAAATAATAATAATAAAAAGTTTGTACAGAAATAGTATTTTGTTAATTTTAGGTTAGAATGATAGTTTTTTAAGAGTTGGACTAACCATTTTAAGATGCATTTTATATTGTAACTAATTTTGTAGGTTTATTATAAAATGAAGGAAATTTCCTTCTTAAACATTTTCCTTCGACTAAGTTCGACGGGTTCTACCTCGTATATTTAAAAGAAAACAATTATAACCAAGTTAGGTTGCCAAATTGCATGATAATTAAATATAGTTTTTCGGATTCTAAACTAACTAGAAGTATTCATTTTTTAAAATTCATAAAATTTTAATGTTTTTAAAGAAATGCCTACAGTTTCAATATTATTATGCTCTTTGTTAATAAAAGACGTGTTTTTTGCATTGATTATTTGAATATGGTGTATGACGGACATTTACATATTTACACCGAAAGTGCCTTGGAAAAAAAGTTTGTGGAAAATATTATGATTGTTTCATTCAGTGGTGTTGCCATCTTCTGACTAGAAAATGAAAGTAAAATTTGTAATAGATATTGAAATACTAGCCAAATAATAATATTTAATATTCATCATTAACAAAGCTGATCAAGCTATATTCCGATGTCGAACGATTCCCCAAAAAACTTTTTTTAATATAATGCAACATTTGTTTTTCGTTTTAAATAAGTTTATTTAACGTATGTAGCAAAGCCTATTATACACTCTAACAATAATAATTTAATACTCCCACATACAATTCAATACAATTTATAGTAATAATAACACAATAATAATTTAGCACACTAAAATGAAAATTTTCCCTAACTGAGTTCGGTAAAAATAAAAATTCGATGTTTCCAACGCAAATTTTTTTGGGGGGGAAAGGCGAGGGGAGTTGCTTTCTGATATTTTTGCTGCACTATATAATAATAGATATATAAAAAGAATAAAATCGGAGGACGATGCAGAATCTCTCATGTAAGTTTAAACACATTTTATATTGCTATTAATATATTTACTTTTATTAAACATGGATATTACATTGAGCCCTCATAGGAGCAGGTGAAAATTTAAATAAAATTCGCATGATTTCTGACGTGAAAAGAGATTTGATCGCTCTCTTGGATAGAAATGTATTAAGCGACTCATCACAGAGATTTAAAAAATGTTTAGCGCCAGTATGCACACGTCAATATGTACGTCAATCTAACACGTACGTGTAAAGAAAATTTTCTATAATCAATTCTACAGAAACAGAGAATGTTTTAAAAAACGTGTCAACAAAGACCCTTTAGTTCACCCTAAATTAAAAGTGAAATAATCCTAAAACAAAATCTTTCGCTACTATATTATGTCAAATACGTCTTTAAGTATGCACCATTAAGAAATACTGCTTAAAAGCCAATTCGATTTATTCATTGTCTTATATGAACAAGAAAATTTACATTCAATTTGTAAATTATTAAATTTAACTTCAAATCCCTTTTTATACAACATTTTGCGTAACACATTACGATGTTTCTTTATCTATAATTTTATTTATTTTTGTTTCAAGCCTATAAAAATTAGCGATTTGGCCGACCCTTAACAAGCTCACTAACACATCATCTGTGATCGTAAAGCGGTTCACGACTCTATAGCTTGAAAATGATTGCTCTATCGGTACCCTATCATATTATAAATTATTCATGTGCGTAAAGTTCGAAATTGTCTTTTAAAAAAATCACTAACAGAAATCAGAAACAGAAATAACAAATTACGTTTCGTATTTTGAGTCTAAAAAATGGTGACATATTACTTTTACTACTATTTTCTCCTTAAAGTCTACCAAAGCAATAGGCGGGGCGTTGCGTATGCAACCGAGATATTTTATAAATTTCATTAGGGACCTGGTGTTTTCGCTTAAGTGAAGTAGTTTCTTTACAAGTACTTAGGCTAATTTCAAAAATATATGTCAGAATAAAGCTGTATCAGGTGTTCCTCACCTGCGTACAATAAAATCAAAAGCAGGATCCCTTCAAGAAAATTGTGAGCATACGCCCAGCCCCTAAACAAAAAGTACCTCTCTGTATTGCTATGTATCTGGAAAAAGGAAAGGGGGACGGAGTTTTTGCTGCATTTTTAGTGAACTGTTATTCAAAACCCAGTTAAGTCTCAATCATAAAATTTACAATCTAACTTTACATTACAAAGTTGTTTATTATCCTAAATTTTCAGAATTTTTTATTCAGTCCCTTTTGAGATATTAATTAGCGAAAATTGTCAAAATCAGACATAATGCAGTTTTTGATGAGCTGTGCAAAAAAAAAAAAAAAAAAAAAAAAAAAAAAAAAAAAAAAAGGGAAAGGTTTTTAGAATTGAATTTAGTGAAAAGTAGTAGTCCTATAAGAGATATCATTCAGAAAAAGATATTTAAGGTGAGTCTGATCTCCTTCATAAATTATAATGGCAGCGAAATTATGTTGTTTGACCTTTTATTTTACCGGTTTTTAAACATGTTTTTTACCTACATCCTTGAGTCAAATAAAAATTTTATAATTACATAAAATGTAGACAATTTTATACTGAACATTTTGGTTTTTCATTCATCTTGACAGGTATAAAAATAAAGCAGTTACAGCATTTTCCGTAAATCACGTTTTCACCCAGAAATGGCTGTATAGCTTGTTAAAAATGGCCACCGCCAATAAACTATATGACCAAAAAAAATTTTAATCATGTTTTTAAACTCAGAAAACGATGAATAAAACTCGTTTAAAAGATTAGAAAAATTATAAAGGTCGAGCGACACCACCTTGGTGATTTGAAATGGATTGAACCATTACAAATTACCAACAAAAATTGTGAAATTATATATAAAAAGAAATTTATTCATTGACAATCAAACTTTTCCACTTACCATTTTCAACACAGATTTTAAAACGCAATAAAAAGAAGGAGGAGGGGGAGAAAATGAATAACGGAAATTTGTGGAACATAGACAGATTCATCAAGTCCCAAAAGCCTTGAGTTCCAGAAATAAAGTGTGTGGTTTCATCTTCATATTAGCCATAAAAAAGCTACAGTATATGAATTTCGGGACTACCACACCTAATAAATAGAGACTAGAAATAGTGGGAAAACATATAAGTTTAAAATAAAGCATGATTAAAAAGGAGTCTTAGATGCCTTATGTTCCTCAGCCGTTGTTTTTAATTGTTTGGCGATTTTTTGTTGGCGTGCTGGCGGTGTTTAAGGATATGGCAACCTCGATATGTGGAACCGCGTGTGACGTGTGTGTTCTGACGTGTTGTGTTCTGGCAACCCCTGAGAAGTGGTGGATTTTGTGGATGTAATTTATTATCGTGTTGTATCGTTCTATCTTTTTATTTTTATGTTAAATTTATTGGCTGTATTTGACTGACTATGGTTTCTGTAATACGTTTAAACGCTTTTGCTGAAGTCATTAAGAAATATGAGGAAATTTTGACAAGAAAAGTAAGTTTGTTTATAGTGTGCCAATGCGTATTCATAAGCCTATTTTGGAAAATGACGGTGATGTTATGAGAGAGATTTCGTGCTGCAGCTTTCAAGAAAGCAGACGTCTGTTAAGGTATGTTGATAATTTTATGTATATTTTGCTGCTTGAAGAGTTTTTTACATTTTGAGATTGTTAGAAAGCGAGAACTGCTGAATTTTGAGAGTGCTACATCGCGAGAAATGCTGAATGCAGTGATTTTTTTTCGGTTAATGTGCGCGAAGCACTGATCCAAGATTACTGATTGCCACTTTAGCGAGTTTCGTTTTTAATGTATATTTTGCTGCTTTAAGAGTTTTTTACATTTTGAGATTGCTAGAAAGCGAGAACTGCTGAATTTTAAGAATGCTACACCGCAAGAAATACTGAATGCAGTGATATTTTTTTCGGTTAATGTGCGCGAAGCGCTCATACAAGTTTACTGATTGCCACTTTCGCGAATTTTGTTTATTATTTACATTTTATTTTCGTTAAGCGAAATATGCGTATAAACCGGTGCTTGGCGACATTTACTACTTAGCGGAAAAGGGGTTTTCACGCCAAGAAAAATTCCAAGATGGCGGCCGTGTTAACTTATGACATCTGCTCCAAAAAGGATTGAGAAGCAAAAAGCACATTACCAATTTGAAAGACTTTCTGACCCAGAAATGAGGCAGCAATAAAATCAAGTATAAGAGATTATTTGTACATGTTGCTAAAAAAGTTTTTTAAATGACGATGGGGCAAGGAGTAATAATGTACAGCGTAATAATGTACATACATAGTTATATATGACCAGCGCCCTCTATAGATCATTTAAAAATGAATATCACCATGTTATCCATAGAATCAATGAAGTGCTGCCATCCATATTGTTTTGGAATAAAAACTAATATATAATAAAAAATATTTATATCTATTGATGGATTAATCTATAAAGCAAATACTGTCTTGAGATATATGAATGATAATTAAATAATATTTTAAAATATGTTAATAAATGTATACCATTATATTTGAAAAACATAACTACATCATTATACATTTCATGGCCATTAATGGCCGTCAACTTTCAATCTTAGACATTTTGTCGAATATTTAGAAATATACTTGACAGATTCTTCTGGAATTTCAGAATTAAAAAGAACAGGTATGACCTCATATTTAGCAATGTCGATTTGATAAGGGGGGCAATTAGGGGGCCAACAAAAAAATCAAAGAAAAAAATAATACTTGGGATCACCCTGTAAAATGAAATGCACGAAATGATCTATCGCTGCCGAATATAAATGAACAGATATTGTGCAATATGTGTATTCTTTTGTGTAAGAATAGCACGTATATTAATAGAGATACAGCGATTTATTTAAAAAAAAATTTAAATTCTTGCATGTTTTTTGCCTATAACATGCAGGGTTTTCAATAAATTTAACGCCAGTTTCAGAAAAATTGACAAAATATAGTAGAAACAATATAGTGCAACTGGAATATAAATATATTAAATATTTTAGGAAATATGAGCAGTTGTATGAAGTAATTTTTATCTGCGAATGCGCGAACGATAACAAGGATTATTTTACATAATATGATAGTGGAGCAATTTATTAAAAAAATCCAGTCAAATATCGTAAAAATTCAGAAAGATATCGGTGTTAGAGTGAGCAAATTTTTAGTTGTACTCTAAAAGCAGCTGAATGATAAGGAATTTTCCACAAATTGTCATTTTTAATTTTAATTTTAATTTTTTATTGATGCTTTAGTTCTTCTTGGATAACCACCAGAACGAGCCTATACCATGATAAAAAGAAGTATCCGAATCGAAGCATTTTTTCCAAAGTCACTAAATACTAACTTTTTTCTGAAAGTCAGTTAATAAAAAATGACAATTTTTACGAAGAATTTCAGAAAGAGCTCAGCGAAATTTATATTTTTGTTTTTAAAATAGCTCATCAGGAAATTAATATTTAAACCAGCCAGATATGCCAATCCCAAAACTCTCTTCTATCTCATACAGGTTAATATCTCAAAATTCTTTATCACAGTGCCAAAATTAAATGGCAATCTATGCCCATCATGAGGATTCTAAACATACGAAATTCCGTGCATTAGTTCTTGAGGTAGGACTATCGGTAAAATCGTGTAAATTATGCAAAATGGAGCCTATCAGCGCTACCGGTTAGGCGATTTACGGCAAAATCTAATCATCAACAACTTATGTTAATTTCTAAGTAAGTCTGAACTTTGATCAATTTCCGTGCATCAGTTTGTGGGATAGAGCTATTGAAGAAATCGTGGTAAATTCCACATAGCAGAGCTACCTGTTAAGCTCTTTACGCCAAAAACTAATTAGGACCAATTTATACTAGGGACTAACTTGATCTGAAGCTTCGTGAAAATTCATGCATTAGTTTTTGAGATACAGCTATTGTAGAAATCGTGAAAAATGCAGCACAGCAGCGCCACTTGTTGGGCGATTTACACGAAAAACGAAGCAACATTAATTTATATCAGGGACTAACAGAATCTGAAGTTTGATGAAAATTCGTGCATCAGTTCTTGAGATAGAGCTTTTGTGATAATCATGAATAATGCACCATAGCAGCGCCATCTGTTGGGCGATTTTCACCTGTAACCAGCACCAAATAACATCAAGGAATAACAAAATCTGAAGTCTTATGAAATTTCGTGCATTAGTTCCTGAGATATAGCTATTGCGGAAATCGTGAAAAATGCAGCACAGCAGCGCCACCTGTTGAACGATTTACACCAAAAAGTAATCAGAACCATTTTATATCAAGGTATAACTGAATCTAAAGTTTTGTGAAATCCCATGCATTAGTTCTTGAGATAGAGCGCCCACAAAATTCTTGTCACATACAAACTCACAGAGTTTGACCGAGTGACAAACAGAGTGACAGACAGACTCACAGACAGACATTTTCTAAAAACCATCAAATCGTGTTCAGGACCTTCTAAAACGCATAAATACATCGAAAACCGGAAGTCGAAATTTTTCACGAATCCAATACTTTCTTCTTGTAAGTATAGGAAAAAGTAAAAATACATGTGTGCTTATTTTTAAAAGATATGTCTGTCTTTATTTTATTTCTCAAAATATTTCTAAAATATATATTTAATTTGAATTGAAGTTCTAAAATCCCATTCACACCTCAATAGCTGTTAACTCATAAAACATTAAATTATGCATACTTTTTAGAAACGTTTGAAAAAAGAAATAGAGACATACGTCAAAAAGAATGTACCAAAAAAAAAAAAAAAAAATTCAAATATGAAATTTCTGAAACAATATTTCAAAAATAAGAGTGCATTCTACGCCCGTAGGCTTAACAACAGCAAGTGGAATTTAAGATCTCACTGAACAAACCCTTAATTATAAAGGGTGTTGGTCAGACTTTGAACATACAACATTGAAGTATTAATAATACTTCAAAGTCTGTTGGTCAGAATAAATCGTTTACACGCAAAAATTCGTTACCTTTTTCTTTTTTCTTTTTTAAAGAAATAATCATAACAAATTTAGTGATAATTAAATAGTATAAGCTTTTCAGATTCTCAACTGACTAAAAAATATTCGCTTTCTAAAATTCATAAAATTTTCATGTAGATAAAAAAATACCTACTGTTTTAATATTATTATGCTTTTTGTTAATAAAAGACACTTTTCGTCATTGATTAATTGAACATGGTGTATGGCGGACACCGGTCAGGAGATCCAGCCTGTTATAAACGTTGGATTTTTCTTTGAAAAAAAAAATAGGGTTTGGTAGTGGAATCTTTTGAATTGCTTTCCTTAAATCTAATATAGAAATAACGCAGATCGATTTCTAATGTTTTACATTAATAATAAGTTTTTAAAAATATGCTGTTTTACTGACTTTATAATCTATGTGTTTAAAATAAAAGTTGATGCCTTTTACCTGACTTGAGTGCATGTAACGTATGCGTGTATATTAACTTTAAAATTTGGGTTTTTTATATACAAGTTTGAAACGATATAACGAGTACTTTTTAAAATGTTTCTTATCTGAAACGACATACGTGGCTGTGAGGTTCTGCTCTTGAAGCTATTAGACGGGAGGTGCTGGAACGAACCCAATCGCGCCCGTCGGCCTAATAATTCATAGTCTTCGAACCTTGCATTTCCTTGCATAAATACGGGTTAGGTTCCCTTAGAAAGACCCACACGGATGGCGCTCCCCCCTTTCGGGCCTATATCCCTCGTGTTGATAATTGGCCGCAATAAAACAACAAAAAAACTGAAACGACATACGGAAATTATTTTATTAATTTCTGTCCCTACCCTAATTTTCTGAGATTGAAAGGCTCGCATTGAGCTGTAAGAAAGTATTCCGAGACCTCTCATGATTTTAGTGATGGAATTTGAGGAGAGGAAATATTGCAGTATACAACCACCGTGATAAGGTACAATTTTTTTTTTTTTTAATTCTACTAATTCTAGGGGTGAGCTGTGGCAAGGATGGATGACGGAGAGATGGATTACTGTAAAAGAATAATCCAGAAATAAAAAGGTGCACTGTTTCTTTTCGTCTTTCTTTTAAACTAAAATATCAGTTAGATAATTATGTAAACATATTATTCTTATATGTATAATTTTAAAACAGTACATTGAATGGATTTTTTTTAATTTACTTAATTTAAACCATACACGGAAGGACGGAGATATTTTTGGAATTTCCAGTCCTTCCGTCTTACCAAAAGTTCGGAGGAGGCGCTCAAAAACATCTCTCTCGATTTATTATAATTTGGTCTTTAAAGATAAGATTATCTGGACAAAGTGCAAAAGATATTTTTATTAGAGTTGGCCGAAGAGTCGACTCAAAATCTCGACTCCTTCCAAGTGAGTCGAACTGTCGACTCCTCGCTAGTGAATTGCCTCGACTCAAAAGAGTCGAACTTTAATTTCCACTCAGTTTGGGATCCGGAGTCGAAGAGTCGAAGAGTTGAAGTCGACTCACTCAAAGAGTGGTTGGACGAGTTTAACCAGTACCGTCTCGAAGAGACAGGCCTACCCACCCATTAAATATGGCGGCGAACGAAGTGCTAGGGAGTAAATGTATCAGCAAAGAGTCATTCACCAATAAACTTTTTATTGGGCATCACCGATTCAAAATTTTCGTTTTTATAATCTAAAAATTGGAATAATTTTCGAAAAAAAAAAAATCTTCAAGCTTTCAACCTTTTTTTTTTTTTTTTTTTTTGGCAATTTAAACTTTATAGAATACAAAAACTTTCTTAGTGTTATTTAGAAAAACCAGATTTTATTTTTTTCTATTTTTCCCATGAAAGTATTTCATAATACCATAATTTCTAGTTGATATTCAGTAATTAATGTCTTTTTTTAATAATTCTATAGTTTTATTTACAGTATTAATTCCCAATTATATAATTTTATTCTTTCAGTGAAATCAAATACGGTTCAAACATAGATAAAGATAGTTATTTAAAAACAAGTGCATGCGGAAGAATAATTCGCCAGTAAAAGATTTACTAGGAAGCCTGAGGGGGTTTTTTTTGGGGGGGGGGGGAGGTGGTAATTATAAAATTACTCTTCAAACAAAAGATTTTTTCAAATTAATTTTAAATTTTCCAGGATATGAAAATAAGTCATACTTTTATTTAAAACAAAATGGATTTTGAATTTCTTTTCTTTATTTCATGGAAATCTTTCACTTTTTAATCACATTTTGGGTTAGTATCTAGTAGTTAATGCCTTTGAAAGATTTTTTTTTTTTTAATTTATAATATTATAAAATTCATTAAATTCATAATTATTAACATTTTTAAAAATTTATAATATTATTCAATTACAAAATTTTATTCTTTCTGCAATTTAAACATTGATGCGAACAGGGATCTGTTTAATAAAAAATTTCGTTCTTTAAAAGACCTTTCACAATTTTTTAAATCTTAAAACAGAACCCTTCATAAAATTTTTCATCCTAAAAGAGGATGTTTCTCAAAATTCATTGGCTTAAAAATAAATCTTTCCCCTCTACAAACTTAAACTTTCACAAATTTAATAATTTAAAAATAAAATTTAACTTGCCACAAAACAGCTGAAGTTACCAAAGTGTCTATTCATAGCTTTTTTTAGACATAAATAATCTTGTTAAAAAGATAAACATGAACCTATATATAACAATAAATTCAAATTCATGAAATTGTGATTAGATTTTTCAAAAATATTAAGAACAATTCACAATTTCACCATGTAAGAAAATCGTAGATAGATTACTGATGGATAATTATTTAAAAATAAGTACCACTATTTACTAATAAGTAACCTTTTTCTTATTTAATCACATGTAAGAAAACATAAATATCTTGATAAGTAATGAAGTTTTGTTTATTTAATAAAGATATATAATAAGTAATATTTATCTCTTCCATTTCATTATGAAATGTAAAAATAAATCATATTATTCTCATACAGGATTAATAATAATCTAATTTTTTTTTTAAATGAGAAGCCTGAAATTAAAATATATATGACTGCATTCACACATATGTTTTAGTTTCGTCAGATACAGAAAAGTAAAATTTCTGAAGATTTTGAGGCGATGGAAAACGATTTTATCGTTTTTCCCCGTGGAAAAGTTCATCTATTATGTTTCTTCCTTATAGTTATATTTCAATTAAATATAAATCATTTCAATAAAATATGCAATAATAAGTATCTACAACATTTAAAAACTAAATTGAAAATTTTTATTTTATTTTTTACTTTAGATGAATGTATATTATTAAATATTTTTTCATGATTTTTTTTATTATTAAAAATTTAACTTTTCACCTTCATAATTAATTTCAACAGTATATATTACATATCATTCATATCCTTTAAACCATAAAAGATGAGAGTACAATAAGTAATATACTTTTGTTTATATAATAGAGTTATAAAAGAAGTAATATTTATTTCAACCTTAATTACTTCATTATGAATTTAAAAAAAAAATATCCGTACTTTTTAAATTAAAAGCTTCAAATTAAAATATATGCTCACATTCACAGATATGCTTTACCATATATTTTATTTTTATCATATATAGAGGAGTAAAATTTCAGAAAATTTTGAAATGATGAAAAAAAAAAATTCTGAGAGAATATATTTTCTTGCGGTTATATTACAATAAAATATTATATCATTTCAATAAAATATAAAATAGTAAATACCTTTAACATTGATACATACTAAATTTTATTTCATGTCATTTCATTTTACTCATTTTTTTTTTTACATTAGATGAATATATTATTAAATAGTTTTTTATGATTTTTATGACAACTTCATAATTTGACGTCAATAATTCAGCAATTACTGCTTTTAAAATAATTCTATTGCTTTGTTTTTATAATATTAACTTTCGATTACCAACATTTTATTCTTTCAGTGAAACAAATACAGGTCAAACATTAATGAAAGTAATTATTTTAAAATAAGTATTCAACAAAGAATAATTCGTCAGTAACATTTTTACTAAATCTTGTACTTAAAATTTTCATTTTTAAGACTGATGATGAGCAGTTTTCAAACCAAAGTTTTTTCAAACTTTTAATTTTTTTAAAAGATATTACAGTATATAAAAAGCATTCATAGTTTTATTTAAAACAAATTGTATTTTGGTTTTTTATCATAGGTATATTTGACATTTTAACCACTTAATTCGGAGTTAATATTCAGTAGTTAAAGCCTTTTAAAAAACTCTTATTGTATTTATAAAATAAATTTTCAATTACAAAATCTTATTCTTTCGGTAAAATAAAATGCAATTCAAGTATAAGTAGTTATTTAAAAATAAAATGAACACATTTCTTCACAAAAACAATCAACACAGATATCAACACAGATTACTTTTTTAACGGGTAGGAAAAATTCAAAAAATATTAAATCTTTAATTACTTACTACTTCGCTTTGCTATTTGTATATCCAAAAAGATGCAGTATGAAATCTAGCTAGTCTGGCTATAGAACTGGAATTCAATTTTACATTCAGCTCTATAACCATCCCAGCTGGCATATTTGTATTACATGAAGCTGTATTTAATCCTTACAAAAACTCTCAGAGACATTGGATGATCCTCTTCACGAATAGAAAAAGTTTTTATTTATAATAAGTAATAAAATAGTTTAAAAACAAACAATGAAACGTATTTCTAATCCATTCAGAAAAGCGTCACACACAAGACTCAACGGAAAACATTTGAAACAAGCGCGGGATTCGGGAATTCCCACGAGATTTGGGGTGTGTTTGGGGGGTTGAGAGGAGAAAATGTTGGAACTACATCTGTGACGTCACGGGCTACTTTTTATGACCGTCGGAAGGCATGTCTATAATATCGAGACGGTGTTGGTTTAACACAGTGTCGGACTTGGAGAGTCGAGAGTTGAAGAGTGGATTTTCGACTCTTCGAAAACCCCTCTTCCACTCAGTATCGGATTTCAACTCTTCGAATCCGGGATGGGTTGTTTAGTAGAGAATGTAGATCTTGTTTTGATTATGTATTGGCGATTTTGGGAAAGAAGAAAGCAGTGTAGATATATGTTTAGGAAAATGACGTTATGAATGAAAGGAGAGGGAGGGACAGAGACAATGGGGCGGGCAGTAGGATATTTCGTTATTCAGGATTATTTGAATTTACGATATGCTTAGGGGAAAGAAGATAAAAAAAAAGCAGATGTCACCTTTGTATTTTTTGGCAAAAAAAGAAGTAGGACTAGTTAGGGGAATATTTTCAACTGTTTTTATATCATGCAATATTTAAAAAAAACTTAGAAGAAAGAGAAATAAAATTCTACTTTAGTAGCACGTTGTTTAAAATATACTAAGTTACTGAATTTATTTTATAATAGATGTATTTTAGATAAAAGTGAATATCCTTTATTTGTTTGCGTATATAATGTTATTTTAATTCCGTTTTATAAATAAAAATATTCGCAGGTAATATTAAATGGATATAATTTACTTACATTTTTTTAAAGTTTAGCCAATCGATCTTTTAACGTTCCTTATTTAAACCCAGATATGGAAGATATTTTCGGAATGCTCTCGCTTCCATGTTCACTCCCCCCCCCCCCCAACTTTTATTTTCGTAAACAGTTAGGCTGTGTGTGTCTCTCTATGGATATATCTCAATATATTATCGTGGTTTAAAAAATAAAATTTTAAAAGGGAGTAAAGCAAAAACTATAAACATAAGAAAAAAAGAACTTTTTAAAACTTACTCCCCCCCCCCTCCTCCGGGTGGGCGAGGGACTGATTATTGAATTATTTTTTGTTCGGAAACGTGTATAATTGACAAGTGTTCTTATTCAGGATCTGAGTAATTGAATGGGGTTTTCATTTTTTTTTTTTTTTTTTTTGTCAAAATATCCTTTAAAAAATGCTGTCAAAGTTGAAGTTTTTAAACGAAGTTCGGTACACGATAGCACGGGGAAAGAGAAAAACCTGTCGTTACGTGACAAAAATCGCATTTTTCTTGATAAGCAATTTATTTATCTAAAAAAAAAAAATGGAAAACGCTATTTGATTCAAAATCGCCACATTAGTTAGGACTATCAATTTTATAACTTTGTAATTAAAAATGCTGCCACTGGCCCCCGCAAATTAAAGTTTGTGTGTAACGGAAAAATGCGATTTTCTCCAAAACTATGTGACCGAGGATAATCGCTATAATTTTCCAGCAAAGTTTGAATAAACTATTATTGCCCATAGTTTTTTTTTTTCATCATTTTAGTTTTAGTAAGATTCGGAAATAGGCTGGAGGAGGGGCGGGTGGGGGTGGGGGCATATTTTTGTATCACATTTTCGACAGTATCTAAAATTAGAACAAATACATTTTTCATTTCGGTATTACGAGGTCCTTCCAACAACCCAAACAATACACATACACACACACACACACATAAAAGTAAAACAAAATCAAGTAACTAAATTAGTCCCTCTTTTTTTCGAAAAATATTTGTGTATAGCTTTTAACCTGTAAATTTGTTAACACGATCAACTTATAATAGCTTCGTTTTCACATTTTAAGTACGAAATCCTAAAAAAATCAATGAAGATGAGATCTAAGAAATTACAATGTTGTGACTGGGGAGGATTTCGGATATTTTGAAGGATTCTTGTCCTTGTTAGCCGTAAATTTCACTTACCCCACGTTCCACGAGCGCGCGCACACACACATACACACGAAAAAAAAATTCGTTAAACGTTTTGTTTTCAGCAAAGAAAATTTAAAACTTTAAAACTTGACATATATAAAAAATAACACCTCAAACCTTCCACTCCCAGTTAAAAAGAAGGTAAATTTTTAGACAATTATGGTACGGGATTAAACAAGAATATTTCTATATTTTACAGTTTGGCTCAGAGGTGTGAACCGGCCCAGCCCGTAGGCAGGGATAGGGCCAATTTTTCGCAACTCTGGGGTCGGACCTGGCCTTACTTTTTTAAGGCTTTGGGCCGGGCAGAGGCATTGTTCTTTGTAGACCGGGGTAAGGCCTTTCATTTTTCTAAAAGATTGCGCCGAGCTTAACTTAATTTTTCAGTATCGATCCGGGACTGGCTTCATTCTTCCAAGGTTTGCAAGGGCCGACATTTTAAGTGCCGGCCTCGACCCACCCCGTACGAAAATTATTGTCTCGGCCTGGTCTGATCCGAGCAAAAATCAGTAAAATTTGTCCCGTCCCAAAACATTTTGCAAAAAATGTATATATTTTTAAATTGCCATTATTGTACAATTAAAATTTAAAATTTATCATTTTTAAAGAATAGCAATTTCTAGGGAATAAAATTAAAATACAATAAAACTTGTGAAAAAGAAGCCGTATATGATGGAATCCTGTCTCGAACTGAAAAATGTGTCGGTACATGAAAAATGAATATAATAATATGTGAGGAAAAGTATATGGTACATTTAAAACTCCTAAGAAGGAAACTAGTCTATAACGTATATTTTTATTTCCTAAGCAATTTCGTCTCAGGCGATTTTACTCTATAGTATTTATGAGATTCTTAAACCTCCAATACATAAAATATGGATTAACAATATTAATGTTAACTGAATCATTTACACACAGATAGAGATTAATTAAAAAAATAAATATCACAGCACACGATGTTTCTTTAAAAATGAAGATTATAAAAATGAAAAGAAAAAAGGATAAAATTAGCATTTTTATTCAGAAACAATTTTTAATCCTATCACGTAAAAATCCATGTTTTCTAGTTTTTAGTACCTAGATTTTAACATTTTGGGGGGGCCGGTCGGGCCAAGATGGGATCGGCCCGAACTTTTAAGTTTTCTTCCGGGCCTCATCAGTAATTTTTTTTGTATGGGATGAACTTTTAGATTTTATACCGGGGCGGGTAGTTCATTATTTTTCTACGGGCCGGGCCGAACTTTTTTCTATGAGCAAGCCGAACTTTTTTTCTGTGAACGGGACCGGACAGGGCCTCGAAATTTCGGCCCGTAGAGACATCTAGTTTGGCTGTTTCCAGTTACCATCCAACAAAGTTTAATATAAAAGACTTCTTCTATATAAAATCAAAACCAAAATAATTCAAGCTTACGCTCAAATATTTTCTCCTGTGTGATAAATTTGATACGAAAAATAGAATTGCGTCATCTTTACAACCAACCAACCAATCTTATTTTCGTAAGTGAGTCGAGAGTCGAGTAAGAATGTCGACTCATTAATTGAGTCGACTCAAATGCCCATCCCTAATTTTTATCTTATGTTAACTTGTATCACCCAGAGGATGGTATTGGCACAAGTCTTTAATGTACGTCATCCATAAGTGTTATTTCTAAGTCTGCTGCTTGAATTTATCAGGTGCAAACTTATTTTAAAATGATAACCTTGATTTACCTAATCGACTTTATATTCTGTTTTAAGTATATATACAATTTCTCAAACTATTTTTGTGGTGTGAGTGAAAACTTAAAGTATACATTATTTTTATACTTATATCTTTCTTCTACTGCAGCCGCTGATGCGTACCTTCGTTTACTAATTCAAATAAATTATACCTTTCTTATTCATGTCAGTTTTATAAGAAATGCTGCACATAATACAATAGTGCTTCATTATATACCAGATAGCTTATAATGAAACACTTCAACATATGGTTTGCTCTACGTTTTGTATATATGTATGTAAATAAGTAATATTTTTCACAACTGTATGACAATTGCTATATTCAATGAGACTTCAAACACCTCACAAACTATGCAACATACAATATTCTTCAATAATTATATGAACAAAATATCAGAATTCATAGAGCGTGTTTCCCCCAAATAATCAAAATTGTTAACAATATTTTAAAATTTTTTGATATAATTTCTACATAACACATTTTGTTCACATTTGAAATACATTGTATTAAAATAATCATAAAGCATGAAAACAAGAACTTTAATTATTCAAATTGATCAAACAGTCTCATTCTTGTCATAGGTGCAAAGGCTGGATAACTCCGCCCACATTTTTAAAGCAATATTTCCACCGGGTTTCGAACGGCGTGCGATACTTACATTGAAAATTAAAATGAAACTTCCATAAAAAATAATAATAATAATTAAATGCTTCCAAACTAAAAAAGTCACTAAATAATAACAGAATAAAACCTTCTCAATATTTCAAGCCAAATAAATCGATAAAAACCGTCACAATATTTTCTATTTGGCATAAACTTAAATAATAAATTTCAAAAACGAAACGCTGTACCTATACTGTAGCTTCCATCTGTTCCCATATCCATATCTATACACTGTGCAATCATACTTTAGTGAAGAAATATTTTTTCAGAAATTTACAGAAGCTAACATTCCTCAAGAGTTTATGCTGCGAGGTATCGCTGCCTATGCTTCTTTATATATTTTTAAATAGTATTTTCAATTTTATATGAATAAGTTGTAATTATAAAATGTATATAAATTTAAAAAAGAATGAGGCCTATTTCTTGTTAAAAAAACTCACACTTCTTTTGTCAGATAGATCTCAACATACGTTGCTTTTGAAATTACAAAAATAACTATTCAAGAATGGTGCATTATTCTCACTATCGTTTGCTTTCTTTTACTATAAACAATATCGATATATTTTCCTATACTCATGATTATCGTAATGAAATATAAGAAAACCCTCGATGTACATAACAATAATTTGTATTGTGACATACTCTATATTTATATTTATAATAAAGGTGAAAAAGGTTTGCAGCAGTACTTGTCCACTGGTCGACAAAATAATAATAAAATAATAATATATTAAGAACAAACAAATCGGCTTAGCTCTCTTATATTCCCAGATGGCCGCCATCTTGAATGTTTTGAAATTTCTTGGCGATTTTATGTTGGCGATCTTTATCGATATGTGGAACCCCGTGTGCGAAATTCTAAAATGGAGGGCCAAAATCACAGTCAGGTGAAATCCGAGCACCTCATTGGTCATTGAGTCGCGTCCTTTTCAGAGAGCAATCTCTAGCGCTAGGGGAAACGTCGAATACTCCCTTTTTCCGAGAAAAGATCATGTATTGAAGCGAATTTTTTCTGTTTCATTTAAAATAAGCCATCGAAATTAACTCAAGATATTTTGATGACTTTTTATAAAATGTGAATGAAAGATTTCGATTTTAAGCTCTAAAAATTTTTAAATAATATGGAAGTACTTTTTTCGTTCAGGAAAATTAAAAAAGAAACTTGCATTTTTTTTCCCTTATGTTACTTTTAAAATCCAAAATAAAACAAATATTCGCACTTTTCTATAGAAAAATTTAATAACTAACTTAGAATACTAAAAACTTTCAAAAATTTTTGCCTAATGGAAAATAATTTTAAAAAATGATGTCAGTTTTTAAACCGATTTTAATCATTCGGAATAAACAGAACAAAAAATACTACATGAACAATTTTGTAATAGTATGTACAATAAGTTATTTTGTTTCCTGGTTCATATATTTAAATCTGGAATTTTTAAATCGATTTTTCCCTCACTTCCTGGTAAGCTAAGGTTATAAAAATTATGAAAGCAGGTGTGTTTTCGATGACAATATAACATTTTAATATTTTGAGAATTTAATTATAAATTAATAACATGTTTCCCAAAGGAGGGTCCAAGTGATAAATTTCTAAATATTGTTTATGGTTATAATTGTATAAGAGTTACAAGAAGAATGGAATTAATTATGTGCTAAATCATGCACGCTAAAATCTGCCAATTAGCTGTGAAACTGCAACAATGAAATATTTTAAATATTAAAATGTAAAAAATAAAATATAAAGAATATAATATATATATTTTTAAATGTACTTTTATCATTAATTAATTTATTTATGATTTTATGTTTCAAAAAACAATTTAGAAATCTTGAAAGGTTGTTTAAACTATGCTTTTATCCCTTTTGCATATGTTAAAAAAAAAAAAAAAAAAGAAAAACGGAGAGAAAATTGTGATTTTTAAAATAAACGCACTTGCACAAGTTCATGCTTTTCTAATCGTAAATTAAATGAAGGAAATTTCCATAATCGGGGTCCACGCCAAATTAACACATTGTAGTGGACTTGAATAGCAGTCGTGAAACTAGGCTTGATTTTTAAGATAAACATTGAATATCTATAAAAGAATGTTTACCTTTTATGTCCCAAATTATGAATTTATCAAAATTTCATCTCTAAAGCATATTTTGTGAATTTTTGAAACTACATTAGATTTACACAATCATTTAATAAATTTTAGAAGGATTTTGCCAAAATTAATTAATTAAATTGTATTTATAGGGATTTTGTGCAATATTTGTAACTCTCCTCAAATCTTTAATTTAATTTTTTTTTTTTTTTTGTAGAATTACAAAATATACAAACATAACTTCTTACAATAGGAATATTTCCGAACAGGAACTTTCGCCTCCCCCCCCCCCCCCCCAATCTGACAGCGTCAAGAAAACCGAAAATGATGCAAAAGCAAAAGAAATTATTGTTTTTTTTTTTGTTTTGTTTTTTTAACAGGATAAAGTAAAATATCTATAATTCATTCTAAACAGTATAACTACTAATCGATGTATTAAATTAGTTTTATAACAAGTAAGTTATTTTAATGGCACTTTAATATACCGTCGGACATAAAAGGTTAATAACAGAAATTTTTTTTTTATTTCCATATTTATTTTATGGACAGAGGGCCTGGAGCGACTTAAAAAAAAGTTTTTGGAATTATTTTTAAGGGTTTTTTTTTCTTTTTCTTTTTTTTCTTTTTTTTTTTTTTTCATTTAATGCTAAAACATTAAATTCTGTATTTTTAAAATTATTTGTGCAATTTTTTTATATAATTTTGTTAATTTAAAGTTTCCATTTTAAAGTCTAGAAAAAGGTATTTTTTTTTATATATAGTTGTTGACTTTTTCTAGAATAATATTAATTTTTTGTGATTTTATGGATTTAAATGGCGGGGTGGGGGGTAGAGAAGAAAATTTATTGAGATTTTTACCATACGGAATTTATAGATAATTTTTAAATGATATTAAAAGTATTTTTTCAATAAAAACTAAATTTTTATTAAAGCATATTTGTGATGTCATATCATTTAAAAATTGTTGCAACTTATAATCTAAATTATTCACTCTCGTTGTATAAAATGTTATCAAAATATCTTAATTGAGTTATTTCTATTGTTTATTATAAATAAAAGCGAACAAAATAATAAGGTAAGTAATGCATGACTGTAAATGAGGTAACAATGGCTTCAAAATTACTTTTCCCCTCACTCCTTTCAAAATTCAAATGGAGAAACAACTTGGTGATCCTCACCCTTATCTCTCTTAAAACCACGCGACCACACGACCAATGAGGTGGCTGTATTTCACCTGACTGTGATTTTGGCCCTCCATTTTAGAATTTCGCACCCCGCGAGACTTGTGCGTTTTGGCGTATCGTGTTTTGGCAACCCCTGAGAAGCTCATTTTCGCTTAGGATTTTGTGGATGTGTTTTGTTATCGTGTTGTATTGTTCTGGCTTTTTATTTTTATGTTAAATTTATTGGATGTATTTGATTGACTATGGTTTCTGTAGTCCGTTTAAACGCTCTTGTTGAAGTAATTAAGAAATTTGAAGATATTTTCACGAAAAAAGGTTTGTTTACAATGTGTCAATGCGTATTCATAAGCCTATTTTTGAAATGACGGTGATGCTATGGCAGTATTTTGTGCTTGAGCTTTCAAGAAAACAGATGTTTGTTAAGGTATGTTGATAATTTTATGTATATTTTGTTGCCTTTCGAATTTTTTGATATTTTGAGATTGCTACACAGCGAGAACTGCTGAATTTTGAGAATGCTACACAGCGAGAACTGTTGAATCCAGAGATGTTTTTTTCGGTTAATGAGCGCGTAGCGCTCATACGATGATTACTGATTGCAACTTTAACGAGTTTTGTTTATTATTTACATTTTATTTTCGTTAAGCCTAACATGCGTATAAAGGTGTTTGGCAGAAAGCTAAAAAGTTTCGCCTGTCTTAAAAAAAAAAAAAAAAAAAAAAAAAAAAGGTGTGTTAGTTGGAAAAGTATTGCTAAATCTAATAATTCTAACCAAATTTCTCTAGCATTTTTCCTTCTTTTCATTTCTTTTATTCTCTTTATTTTATTTGATAGCTTTTCATATAAAATAAATAACTAATAACTTTATGCGATTTAAATTATATTATTTTTTCTTCTAAAGCAATTTGACCAAAGGTGGCTGGGGTTAAAAAAAAAAATATTTCCTCTAATACCATTAAATATACTCATTTTATTCAATAAAACATATTCATATTTGCTAAACTTAATAATAGAAAAGTATTAATATGTATAAAGAATTTTATAAATCAATTCTTTTTTTACATTTTTTTATTAAGTTGGAATAACTGCAATGAATTAAGAAAATTATAAAATACAAGTTATCATAAATTAAAAAAATTAAAGAAATTAAAAGAAATTAAAAAAAAAAGTTACTATTAAAGGCAGAATTCTCTTAAAAAAAAAAAAGGAGTAAAATAGCATAAATAAATTGATTTAGTAAAATATTCTATTTTTGAACGCCAGATTCACCTTTGTTTATTATGTAAAAACATTAGAACACTTAATCCTTTAGTGCGCAGCTTTGCCTATATGCAAACAACAGTGTTTTGAATTTAATAGATTTTTTTTTTTAATTCGTATATACCTAATTCACACCATAAAATTAAAATAGTAATATCTGCTTTAATTAATAACAGACATTCCATATATAAATATAGCGAAATTAACCAGTGAAACTTTCTGGTGTAAAGTCAGATTTGATGTACTACGTAATTTTCAGAACGGAATTTGGGATTTAAATGGTTAAATGTTAAAATTTATAAAATAAATAACTATATAAAATAAGGTATTTGGAGATATACTTCTTAAAATATATTTACTAATTTGCAATATTTTAGCGTAAAACAGCCAGACGACAGAAGTTTTTACTTATATTGCAGATGTGCAACAGAAGAAAAGTTTGACGTATTATATGAAAAATGTATATCTGATTTTTTTCATTATTTTTCCTGTGTAATAAACCTTTCAGAGATTCATACATCATTTTTCGAAACAAAATAAAAAATTGCGCATTTAAAGGTTAATGCTTCACTAAAACGCATTACTACATAGGTGTGATAAAATATATGCAAATGTTAAAAAAAAAAAAAAAAAAAAACACCAGATGTTAAAAAGCTACTCCAAGCGCTTTCGGCTAACCTTAAGCCCTTGTCAAGGAGAAGAGAATTGACTGAGAAAACACTCGACGCTTCACTAGTACACATTGACCGGTGGTGTTGTTTATGACGGCCAATTATCAACACGAGGGATATGGGGCCGAAGTAGGGGAGTGCCCTCCGTGGTGGTCTTTCTAAGAGAACCTAACCCGTATTTATGCAAGGAAATCCAAGGTTAGAAAAAAAAACCACGAAAACCCCGAACGATTAGGCCGACGGGCGCGATTGGGTTTGAACCTAGCACCCCACGTTCAAAAGCTTTGAGAGTTGAACCTCTCGGCCACTGGTAGGGTACACACTGACCGGAAACACCCTTCAGGATGCCCGCAGGTGGTCGTACCCATTAAACTGAAGAAGGGGGAAGGTAGAGAAATCTTAATCCTCTGGGAGACCAAACTATCCTGTAATATGAAGTAAATTAAACCAGAAACGCGGAATTTTGCATGATAATACGTCATTACAATAATTTTCTGCTTGCGTTAAAATGTCCAAAGACTCTAAAATTGCACAACTATTAATATCGGAAGCCTGCACAATGACTTCCGCTTTATTGAAAAGGATGTCAATATGTTTAGTTTGAAACAGCCTTGAGGGGTCGGTAACCAGTCTATTTTTATTAATATCCTGTATATGCTCTTTAACACTTGTTTGGAATTTTCCAATGTAATTTAATATTTTATTTGTGTCTTTACTTATATCAGGGTTCGCACATTTTTATCACTAAAGTTTCCCAGTACAGTAAAACCTCGATTATCCGAAGTAATTGGGACCGACCCTCTTTCAGAATATCGAAATTTTCGGATAATCGAGAATGCTTCCATTTTAAGATTAAGGAGAAATATATGCAATATTTCGTATTATGGTAAAAAGTGCTTAATAAAAATGAAGCAACAGCAAAATAGAAACAAGAATAAATTATCTGAATTTTAATTTTGAAATTAAGTACCCTTTACATACATCACAAGGAATTGAATCAATGTTTTGTTTGTCGCAGTTTCGATTGCATTTGCTTTGACGATCTATCACGGAGTTTTTTAATGTTATTAGTTCACCAGTATCACAGTCTTTCTGCTGCTCCAGCCATGCCAAACCTTTTGCAAAACATTCAAAAGCTTCAGAATTGCTAATTTGTTCGGGTTTTTTTCCTTGTCCCACTCCGTAGCTTACGGGAGCTCAAATTAAATTGAAAGGAACTCTAAGAAAGGGGATCGAAAATATATGTACGTACTCGTAGTTCGGAAAGGATCGCTTGTACACAAGGAATATTATAGTAAAAAATAAAAAAAGTTTTCAAAATGGATTTTGCACACAAGGAATGTGACAGTAAAAAAAAAAAAAAAAAAAAAAAAAATGGATTTTGGTTAATCGAGAGTTTCGGATAAAAGAGGTTCTACTGTATTTTCAAAGTATCTCACTGCAGAAAATTATTGCAAATTCTGTGTTTTAAAAATTAAATGTAAATTTTTTATCTTTAATATTGGCGCCAGAGTCCTTGGAAATTGCAAGGAGTGTGCGAACCTTGTTATATGTACATAATAAATATATATGAAACATTAGCCAAAAGGAATGAAATATTGTTAGTGGATACAACATAACACGAACATAATTTTGGCTAATATGATTTGAACATAAAATGGGGAAAAAAATTACGCAATAAGTATCGGCAATATAGAGTTTCTTAATATGTATAATCGATATTTTATCCAACAGAGAAAAAAATACCCTTTATGCTTTCAATTTTATCTTGTATTGCAAATTAATGTAACAATCCTTAATTACTTGTTATTAGTATGAAACAGTGTCTTTGAAATACAGTGCGTGCCAGAGCAAATTGGATGCCGTGTTTAGATTTAAGAAAGTTTGTTCTGCATAGTTCACATATTTAATTTAGAAATAGGCAAAACATTCATTTTTTGTCGCCCAGTGTTCATGTACAGCGGCAAAGCAAATATAGAATAAAATAAAATACGTGTTATTTTTAGGTATATCGATGACTTTCTTATATTTGATTGCGATTTTCATAATGAGTATAGGAAAATATATGTTTACAGTTAAAAAAGAAAACAATACTGATGATAATGCAGTATTTTGGGATATTTCTTTTTATAAATTAAATAATAACATTTATTTAGATCTTTCTGGCAAAAGAAATATGACTTTTTAAACTAGACATACGCCTCACTAGCATTTAAAGCATAAAAAGATTTACATAAATACATTGGTAAACAAGATTGTTAAATTTAGTAGTGTCTGCAATCATGAATTTAGTTTTAATAAACAGTTTTTTAAATTTTTAACTAACTTATTTTATAATAATTATGTATATAAGATTTAAATTACTATTTAAAAATATTTAAAGAAGCAGTGGCAGCGATAGAAACTCGCAGCATAACCTATCGTGAATGTTAGCTTCTGGAAGTTTCTGGATGCTTCATTATTAAAGTCTGATTGCAGGAAGTGTAAAGACGGATGTAGAAACAAATACAGTCATTCAGGGTAACTTTGATCCGCATTTTCACTATTTTCATATGCCACACTCTTATTATAAGGATATTGTTGCAACCAGGGGCATAAAAGGGAAGAAATTATCCTAAATTATTGTATGACTATCAAAAATTAAGGAATAATAGTGATAAAAGCAATAAAAATGAATTTTTAACCTGGTTCAAAGTTACCCAGCCATTTATGGTAACTTTGCACCGTATGATAAATATTATCTAAATTAATTCATTACAAAAAAAAAAAAAAAAAAAAAAAAAAAAAAGTATTATAGTTAGGACAACTTTGAACCCCAAAAATGTTTTCAGAGATGTAAAGACTCCGAATTTACATTTCCCAACATCACAAGATTTGTATAATTTATGATATTACAACAAATATTAGGCATAAGAAAAGTGGAAGAAGAGAACCATGAATATTTAGAAGTTAAAAAAAAACTGTTTATTGTTCATATGAAACATAAAAATGCAGTGAAAAACAATTTTCAATGTTTTAACTCAATAATATATCCATAGTTATACATAGTAATACTAGTGTTATTCAAACAAGAATAAAAAA
Source organism: Maratus speciosus (assembly GCA_963932465.1). Taxonomy (NCBI): domain Eukaryota; kingdom Metazoa; phylum Arthropoda; class Arachnida; order Araneae; family Salticidae; genus Maratus; species Maratus speciosus. The sequence continues at coordinate 254,840,919 of OZ010799.1, forward strand.
TGTCGAATGTATGAAATATCAAATTTGAGTAGCTCTGCCCCAAATAATGCCTGTAAATGAATTTTATGTATTTTACACATATTTGTAAAACTATTTACATTTCATATCTAAATGCACACTTTCAGCATTTATATAAAAATGACTTGCAAATATGGGAAATTTTTGACAGTAGCACATATAATCAGTAAATTATAAACATCAGTGTAACTTTGAGCAAAATGTAGTAAAAAGTTAGTGCCTTCTTATTTTACACTTTATTAACTATTAATAAATAAATAATCACAAAATATTAACACATTTACAACATTTAGATAATAATATGTCTAATAAATGAGTATATTGTTACTTACTATGAAAATTTAATTGGATTACAACAACTTCAAAACAGCATTCAAAATTAACTTGACAACAGTACTTCACTTAAATAGTTAGATGATGTAATTAATTGCGCATAATGTTGCTAATTTATTTTCTAAAATAAAGAGTAGAAATTCTGGTTTAGAACCTTGCCAACAGAGCACAGTTCTGCAGTTTATTTAGTCTTTCGAAGTTAAAATTATTGAAAATTAGAAAGTGGTGCAAAGTTACACCCCATGGTTCAAAGTTAACCTCGGGGGACCCCCCCCCCCCCCCCCAAGGAATCTGATATTGCAGAAAATTTATCTGACATCACAGTCAGACTCAATTTTTTTTTTTTTTTTTTTTTTTTTTTTTTTTTTTTTTTTTTTTTTTTTTTTTTAATGAATCAAAAGTTAAAATAACTTGTCAGATTTTATTACAATAAAAAAACATGCAACAAATAATAACTTTAGGCACAGAAACTAATAATTATCAAAAATATTTTCTAAAAACTTTTCTATTCCAACATTTTCAAGTTGAGACATTTGTCATTGATGAGTATTTTGGCTAATTTTAAAAAGATATGTGAGAAAATTTCTATTAATTGCTTCTCAACCGTGAGCTGACCCCCCCCCCCCTTCAGCGCTAGAATTTTCAAGGTGAATTTCACCTTTTAACCCGGAATGTAGGGGGGAGGGGGTTCTTTTATTTTTATTTCTTTTTAAAGGGGGTCAATTTAATTTCTTAATTATTCGAATTTTTTATTTTGCATTAATAGTGTCATATTATACTTACTGCAATCATTACAATAGTAACAAATCATTTGCTTTATTAAATCATATTATATACAGTATAATCTTAATAATCTCCTCAGTCTGATACTAGAGTTCTGTGCCGATCAGGTTGTACCCTACCCTAATTCGGCAAAAGTGGTTAACACGAAACCCAACTTTAGGCAGACAAATTTCAATCCAAAACCGAAATATTAATACTCGAACCCAAAGTGCAAGAAAATGAATCTACAGTGAAATACGTTTAACACGAAACTGAGGGGAACGAAAATTTTTTTTCGCGTTAAAGGAATTTCGTGTTAAAAGATACGTAAGAAAATAACAAAACTCACCAATATTTTCGATGTCGTTATATTTTATTTCGATTTCCTGCTAACCCCTTAATTTCCGCTCCCGTCATATTCAGGGGCTGTGTCTTTTACTCTAATTGTTTGATTCCCACCAGTTTTATAAAACAGTGAAATTGGGTATATTTTGGAATCGTTTATACTGTCGTTAAATAAGGTGAATATTTCTTTTTTATAAAAGTGGTGCCAATAAGCAATTTGAATTATTCAACCGTAACTTAATTCGAGCATTAAGGGATTAAACTGCTAGTAGATTGCATCCATTAGGATAAAAAGCAAGTAAAAAATTATTGTTTTGGGTGAAATATTTAGATATCTTTTTTTGAAGTGTCTTTTTCAGTACCATATTGTCCACAAGTTGTTTGAGACGATCTATTGTTTTATTTCTCTCTCCATTGGAAAGCGAATCTAAATAACTACGCACACTTTTAATTATTTTCTGCATTTCTGAAGTAGAGGGGGCAGGAACTGAATCGTTGATTGCGTTGTCAGATTCGTCATCGGAATGTACATTTCACACGAAATTTTTCGTGTTAAAAGAAGAAAATGTATTAAATTAAATAGTATACTGTCCGGACGACTATATCATTTCGTGTTAGCCGATTTTTCACGTTAAGCGTTTTCTTGTTAAACGTATTTCACTGTATATTTTATTACATTTATGGAAGAGCAGTCTAATATTTTATCACTTATGTACAAAAATGAACACATATTCAATCATTAATATTCAGATATGGTATGATATCTGATAATATATGATATAGCTTTCTCATTTGAAAAATATTCAGGACTTCCTTTTGAAAAATCGGTTCATCCCGAACCCGACCAGAGAGAGACAAAATATAACCCAAAACGCTTAAAGTTAACCATACACCCAACGAAAAAATAGCATAAAACTGACCTGACCCGCTTCTCGAGTTCGGTTGATATCGGGTTACCCGACCCAATGCATGACTATGATTTCCAATCATCCCGAAAACTGTCAAAAAAATTTCTTTGAACCTCTACCGAACCCGAAATGAAAGAAAATTAATCTATCTACTATATGTGTAAAATGCAAATGAGAATTTCGTTGCGGAAACTTATAACTTGAGTTGTGCTGACTAGAATTTTATGGAACTTGGACTTTTAATTAGATAATTTTTCAGGGAAGGTTTTAGTATATAATATACCGCTTTACGTTGCTTAGTTATAGAATTAGGGTGGAAAGTTCTATATCATATAAACGATCTCTATAAGCAGGTTCTATAATCAGACTGACAACTACTTTTATATTAAATCGCACCACAATTTCAAAAAATAAAATTTGTTTTAGGTATATTCCTCTCGAAAACATCTTAATATAAGTGTATGGCAGAGATCAGTTTTCAAAAAAAATGGCAGAATAAAAAATAATCCACAAGGATGTATATGTCCCGAACATAATCAATTAGTGAAAGTGAACCTGACCCGAAACGAAAAACATAAACGTTAACCCGTCTCGGTATGTGCCAAGGATCGGGTCGTATCAGTTTTGGGAAAAATATGGTTGCCTCACGCAGTGCAGACTCTACCTGAGATCAAGGGTTTTGCAGATTTCTGAATTGTGTGAAATTTATATCACAGTCTGAAGAAGACGGCAGAAAATCCTTAAGGAATTTTTTACTGAGAGAAAATCATTGGTGAAAATTTCTTATCCCTATGGATCACAAAATTTACAAATTTCGGACTTGTTGGTCATGTTTGTGTGCTGACTATCTCGTGACTGATTGAATTTCATGATTTTTTTTTTTTCGCGACCATTTGACGAAATTCGCGATTTTTTCCGTGACCAATTGCAAAATTCACGAAATGTTTTGCGACCAATTAACGAAATTCGCTATTTGTTTTTGAGATATTTTGACGGAATTCGCGATTCTTACGATCGCTTGTTAAAATTCGATTTTTTCGACTGTCAAAATTTGCGATTGTTTTGAGCGGTCGTGTGACGGAATTCTTGAATATTTTGCGCGATTTTTGGACTAAATTCCTGATTTTTTTCCGAAAGTTTTGACGAAATTCTCGTTTTTTTTCCGCGATAGGCATTCGACATTCGAGATTTTTTTGTGAAACATTTTTTTTGTGGGCAAATTTGATTTGTTTGTTTTCCCGATCTTTGCAATAAATTTCCACGGTCCTTCTAAGAATTTTTTTCTACGAAATTTAAAAAATATTAAAGGAAGAATCAGATGCTTCTGAAAAACGTTAAGAGAGCAAAATCCCGCTCGATATTTCAAACCTTTACTTCAAAAAAAAAAAAAAAAAAAAACCACAGCCGCGCCTCACCTCCAAGAACTTCTTGAAATAGCTTTCCACCTATAACGACTATCTCGTTATATATGTTTGCATTTCATTCTCCCCTCCCCCCCCCCCACCAGTTTCAATTAAAATTCGGTTTAATAACTTATTTATTTTAGTGCATTATAGTCAAACAGTGCAGCACCTAATTTAAATTCAACATTTAAAAACTAAAGCCATTGTATTAACAGCCCTTCACATTTAAATTAAATTATTCTATGTACTCATCTCTTTAATAAAATAAAATCAGTGAATCACTCTCCATTTTCACTTTCTGATTCTTTCACACATACGATTTAACCTTGCAAAAGCATTTTAACTTCGGCCATTTCCTTATTTGGGCATGAATATAACTCATCATTTAAAATCACTTTACATGCAATCTATTTACTAGAATTATCTTCGCTTCACACCCTTTTGTTCAGATGTATGGCAATTCTGCATTTTTGTGGTAAAGCAGTTCATCTTTGATCTAACATCTGGTCTAGAAAAATACATTCTCATGCTTTTTAGCCTAACGAATTCGGTCTGTTACTATGCCCTTTCCAGATAACATTCTTTATTCTTTTTAACCGCAGCTGTATCGATGTACAGATTAGTCTGCGGCTATCATGACTCAGGAATGTATGCAGCCCACAATCTGCCCTCCCCCCTACACAATTAATGTGGTAGAAGCCTACCGTATGTTTTTGGCGAACATACCAGCCAATATTTCTCTTAGCCTCTTGTGCATGGCGCAAAAATACTTTTAGATTGGCGATATTGTACTCCGCCAAGCAAGAAAGTTGTAACTGTATATTCAAGGATTCCTGCTCTCTCTCTAGCCTCGTGATGACGTCTTAAAAGAGGCTCCTTATTGCTTTCCCCCTGGTACCTCTCCCTTGGACTTTCATCATGCAAATAAAATAAGTCTTCGTTTACCCGAATTGGAGTTTTTTTTTATATAGGACCTGGTGTTTAAAATCTCTTGTCAACACAAAAAACGGCCATCTCTTTACTAGCAAAAAAGTCTTCATACCACCCATGCAGTAAAACCTGCATAGAAAAAGTCGAAAGGTCAGGAAAAAAGCTCCATTTTAGAGAGGTCTCCGTCTTAGCAAGTATAATTATACGTTTTTTTTTCATAGAAACTTGATTTTTTTTTTCTGTTTGCGAAAGAATACTTTTTTTGACAGGTTTCATTTTCACAAGGTTTAGAGTAAATGTAGAATATCTATGCTCCCCAGAGGTGTCCTATAGAAAGGATGTTTTAAGAATTTTAGAAAATGCTTCTAACAATGGAAATTGTCTGTAACTGTCTTAAACGGAAAATATTCTTAGTCAGTATCATGAAATTATACTTGCTTAAAACGGAATTTTTAATTTGTTCTTGTTCGGAGAGGAGACGCCTAGTCCACCCCCCCCCCTCACACACACACACACCGGAGAAAGCTCTGAAATAGGGATGGGCATTTCCACTCATATTGAGGAGTCGACTCACTTAATTAATGAGTCGACATTCTTACTCGACTCTCGACTCACTTACGAAGATTGGTTGGTTGGTTCTAAAGATGACGCAATTCTATTTTTCGTATCAAATTTATCAGACAGGAGAAAATATTTGAGCGTAAGCTTGAATTATTTTGGTTTTGATTTTATATAGAAGAAGTCTTTTATATTAAACTTTGTTGGATGGTAACTGGAAACAGCCAAACTAGATGTCTCTACGGGCCGAAATTTCCAGGCCCTGTCCGGTCCCGTTCACAGAAAAAAAGTTCGGCTTGCTCATAGAAAAAAGTTTGGCCCGGCCCGTAGAAAAATAATGAACTACCGCCCCGGTATAAAATCTAAAAGTTCATCCCATACAAAAAAATTTACTGATGAGGCCCGGAAGAAAACTTAAAAGTTCGGGCCGATCCCATCTTGGCCCGACCAGCCCCCCAAAAATGTTAAAATCTAGGTACTAAAAACTAGAAAACATGGATTTTTACGTGATAGGATTAAAAATTGTTTCTGAATAAAAATGCTAATTTTATCCTTTTTTCTTTTCATTTTTATAATCTTCATTTTTAAAGAAACATCGTGTGCTGTGATATTTATTTTTTTAATTCATCTCTATCTGTGTGTAAATGATTCATTTAACATTAATATTGTTAATCCATATTTTATGTATTGGAGGTTTAAGAATCTCATAAATACTATAAAATCGCCTGAGACGAAATTGCTTAGGAAATAAAAATATACGTTATAGACTAGTTTCCTTCTTAGAAGTTTTAAATGTACCATGTACTTTTCCTCACATATTATTATATTCATTTTTCATGTACCGACACATTTTTCAGTTCAAGACAGGATTCCATCATATACGGGTTCTTTTTCACAAGTTTTATTGTATTTTAATTTTATTCCCTAGAAATTGCTATTCTTTAAAAATGATAAATTTTAAATTTTAATTGTACAATAATGGCAATTTAAAAATATATACATTTTTTGCAAAATGTTTTGGGACGGGACAAATTTTACTGATTTTTGCTCGGATCAGACCAGGCCGAGACAATAATTTTCGTACGGGGTGGGTCGTGGCCGGCACTTAAAATGTCGGACCTTGCAAACCTTGGAAGAATGAAGCCAGTCTCGGATCGATACTGAAAAATTAAGTTAAGCTCGGCGCAATCTTTTAGAAAAATGAAAGGCCTTACCCCGGTCTACAAAGAACAATGCCTCTGCCCGCCCCAAAGCCTTAAAAAGTAAGGCCAGGTCCGACCCCAAAGTTGCGAAAAATTGGCACTATCCCTGCCTACGGGCTGGGCCGGTTCACACCTCTGAGCCAAACTGTAAAATATAGAAATATTCTTGTTTAATCCCGTACCATAATTGTCTAAAAATTTACCTTCTTTTTAAATGGGAGTGGAAGGTTTGAGGTGTTATTTTTTATATATGTCAAGTTTTAAAGTTTTAAATTTTCTGTGCTGAAAACAAAACGTTTAACGATTTTTTTTTTCGTGTGTATGTGTGTGTGCGCGCGCGCGTGGAGCATGGGGTAAGTGAAATTTACGGCTAACAAGGACAAGAATCCTTCAAAATATCCGAAATCCTCCCCAGTCACAACATTTTAATTTCTTAGATCTCTTCTTCATTGATTTTTTTAAGATTTCGTACTTAAAATGTGAAAACGAAGCTATTAGAAGTTGATCGTGTTAACAAATTTACAGATTAAAAGCTATACACAAATATTTTTCGAAAAAAAGAGGGACTAATTTAGTTACTTGATTTTGTTTTACTTTTATGTGTATGTGTGTGTGTATGTGTATTGTTTGGGTTGTTGGAAGGACCTCGTAATACCGAAATGAAAAATGTATTTGTTCTAATTTTAGATACTGTCGAAAATGTGATACAAAAACATGCCCACCCGCCCCTCCTCCAGCCTATTTCCGAATCTTATTAAAACTAAAATGATGAAAAAAAAACTATGGGCAATAATAGTTTATTCAAACTTTGCTGGAAAATTATAGCGATTATCCTCGGTCACATAGTTTTGGAGAAAATCGCATTTTTCCGTTACACACAAACTTTAATTTGCGGGGGCCAGTAGCAGTATTTTTTATTACAAAGTTATAAAATTGATAGGCCTAACTAATGTGGCGATTTTGAATCAAATAGCGTTTTCCATTTTTTTTTTACATAAATAAATTGCTTATCAAGAAAAATGCGATTTTTGTCACGTAACGACAGGTTTTTCTCTTTCCCCGTGCTATCGTGTACCGAACTTCGTTTAAAAACTTCAACTTTGACAGCATTTTTTGAAGGATATTTTGGCAAATAAAAAAAAAAAATGAAAACCCCATTCAATTACTCAGATCCTGAATAAGAACACTTGTCAATTTTACACGTTTCCGAACAAAAAATAATTCAATAATCAGTCCCTCGCCCACACGGAGGGGGGGGGGAGTAAGTTTTAAAAAGTTCTTTTTTTCTTATGTTTATATTTTTTGCTTTACTCCCTTTTAAAATTTTATTTTTTAAACCACGATAATATATTGAAATATATCCATAGAGAGACACACACAGCCTAACTGTTTACGAAAATAAAAGTAGGGGGGGGGGGGGAGTGAGCATGGAAGCGAGAGCATTCCGAAAATATCTTCCATATCTGGGTTTAAATAAGGAACGTTAAAAAATCGATTGGCTAAACTTAAAAAAAATATAAGTAAATTATATCCATTTAATATTACCTGCGAATATTTTTATTTATAAAACGGAATTAAAATAACATTATATACGCAAACAAATAAAGGATATTCACTTTTATCTAAAATACATCTATTATAAATTAAATTCAGTAACTTAGTATATTTTAAACAACGTGCTACTAAAGTAGAATTTTATTTCTCTTTCTTCTAATTTTTTTTTAAATATTGCATGATATGAAAACAGTTGAAAATATTCCCCTAACTAGTCCTACTTCTTTTTTTGCCAAAAAATACAAAGGTGACATCTGCTTTTTTTTTTATCTTCTTTCCCCTAAGCATATCGTAAATTCAAATAATCCTGAATAACGAAATATCCTACTGCCCGCCACGAGCTGTTAATTCCCAAATTGGCTCAACCGAGCCCAGCAATCTGATTGGCTAAAACTGATATTTATATAGTAGATAATTATATTTATTTTTTATGAAGTAGTGTAATGTGAAATACAATGCAATTATTATGACTTAAATTGATTTATTTTGTTAAATTTGATCAAAATCACAGTAAAGTAATCCAAAATATTAATATTAACAAAGGATCAGATTGCTGAGATCAGATGAGCCAATTTGGGAATTAACGGCTCGTCTGCCCGCCCCATTGTCTCTGTCCCTCCCTCTCCTTTCATTCATAACGTCATTTTCCTAAACATATATCTACACTGCTTTCTTCTTTCCCAAAATCGCCAATACATAATCAAAACAAGATCTACATTCTCTGCTAAACAACCCATCCCGGATTCGAAGAGTTGAAATCCGATACTGAGTGGAAGAGGGGTTTTCGAAGAGTCGAAAATCCACTCTTCAACTCTCCACTCTCCAAGTCCGACACTGTGTTAAACTCGTCCAACCACTCTTTGAGTGAGTCGACTTCAACTCTTCGACTCCGGATCCCAAACTGAGTGGAAATTAAAGTTCGACTCTTTTGAGTCGAGGCAATTCACTAGCGAGGAGTCGACAGTTCGACTCACTTGGAAGGAGTCGAGATTTTGAGTCGACTCTTCGACTCTTCGGCCAACTCTACTTTCTTTAACCCCTTCGCGACGGGAGCCTTTTACGAAATGTTTATTACTTTGCTACCAGTTTTGAAAAACAGAAGTTTGTGCCTATTCAAATCGGGAAAATGTTCGGATTAAATAAGGCAAACTTTACAGTAAAATTTTACTGGTGAGTATAAACGAGGATCCTTAGGCCTATTTCCGGCACGTATACGTGTCGCTCGTCCCCAAGGGGTTAATTCTGGTATGACCTCGGGATTTCAAAAAAATTGAGGTAAAACTGGTAACCTTAAGCAAGATGTAGAAATCCTCGCGCAGTCCTCCACATTCCGGAACCGATTAAACCTTGCCATCTTTCTTTAGTTTCTTCCACTAACTATTGCTAGGGCTGGTTACTTTCGTAGGCTCATTATATGTATATATGACGACGTGAGTAAACAATTACTGTTAACTCCTTAAGTAGTTTACTTATTTAAAAAAGTGGAAAGTTCATTTCAAATCGCTTCAATAGTCAGACTGGCCAATTATATATATTTACGTTTAAAAATGTGTCACAAGTTTTGCGTTGTTGAGGGCTGGATTTGAGAACCGCCTTAATTTTATTTTATGCGTCAACTAGTAACAGAAGATTTCGTGTAAAATAGTTTTACCGAGCTAAATATTTTTAGAATTGAATTTTTTTTTCCTAATCATTTACACACGCATATTAAACGGTTACTTTAGTTTCATATTTTGAGCTTTTGGAATTTGCTTTTGAAAGTAGAATTGACATTAGACTATTGGGTGGGAGGTATATTATCGGTCGCATATGTAAGGGAGGGGCAAACAAGTCGGAGAAATCACTTAAAAATTAATTTCAAGTTTGTTTTTACTGTCAACTTAAATATATAACTAAAATGGTAGCCTGTGGTGAAATAAAGAAACTTTTATCTTTAACGAATATTTTTTCTTACTTTAAAACAGTTGAAAGTCAAACAGGTATCAGGCTTTACATTTGCATACTGTGATTAATATTCATGTGGAGAAAATTAATCAATAACAGAAAAAAATTGTACATGGGATATAGGATCACTAAATATTGATCTTCTGTAAGGTAAATATTTAACAGGATTTGGTAATAATACATTTTTTTCCCTTATAAAACTCTTATGCAATAAAATTACTTAGGCAGAACTGAGAATTCAGGACACGCCTTTGGTCAACGAGATTGGTTTTAAAATGTTGGCAGGTGACGTTCGGTTTTCTAAGTATGCTCAATGCTAGGCGACAAAGTGTTAACCCTTTCAGTGGCAGCCGAATTCTGTCCGTAAAATGAAGAAATTACTGACTGACTGACACAAGAATTTTCAAACGAACTTCTGAGTAAATAAAAAAAATGTTATTGCTATTTTACACTTTCATTACAAAAGCAATTTTTAAGCCAAAAGTTTATTTGAGCATGCCACAAAAACTTTCCAATTTGTGAATGAATGAATTCAAAGAAATCAAAGATGTTATTTTAAACATGTCTTGTCCTTCTTGAGAAATTCAGTTTCTTTATCCAAGGTTTTTAAGTCTTAATATTAATATGATCTTTTAATGTAATTTGTCAAAAAAAATATTAAGAAAACAAAAATTAATACTATGATTTTGGTTAAATTATAACAATATTTTTAAACATCATTCAAAAATAAATAAATAAATAAAAGTACTAAATTGTGCTCACATCAAACGTGTATCGTTTAAGAATATTTTTTAAACTATTTCTTCTATTTATTTTAGAGATATGTGAGCATCAAAGAGAACTGACTCTTCTAAGATTTAAACCTTAAATAAACCAAGGAATATGAAACTACAGAATTTTATTTAAACACTCACACCATAAAATATGATGAGGCAATTTCAGATGTACAATGCGTATAGTTATTTATTTCAGTGCAAGATTTACAGGTCCATAGCAATACAAAATATCAAGTTCCATGCAGCTTGGTTGGTTAATCGAACAGCTGATGAAAACAGACATCATAATTTATTCTTAATACGTGTTCCAAATACTGGCTTTTCTCTTTCGTTGAAGAATGGGGCAAAGTAGTTCCAGTAACCGATAGATGTGCTCCAGTAATTACTATAAGCCAAAAAGTTGAGACTTGAAGCTTTCGCCTTTGTCTTTTACATTTATTGCGAAATTACAAATTCATGCCAAAAATTTTGAAAGAAGGATCGTTATGTAATCACAAAGTTTTTCTCATTAAAAAAAGCAAAAAATTCTACTTTTAATTTCTGCCACGAATTCAGATTTCTAAATAAAAATGAAGACCAATCTGACAACCTGGCCTCGAACTCTCTCTACTTTGTATTGCAACATAGCGTAAGCATTTCTGTACTGTCGAGACAGGGACTTGATAAGTATACCCCCCCCCCCACACACATACATACACAAACTTCTCCACCAATCTATATTAGCAAGAATAAAAAAAAAAAACACCTTTGTACAAGATTGTTATTGTCTGCAATTAACGTTCTTCCGAATTTTTTCTCTAAAATCGTGATAGATCCTGAGATACGTTTTTTAAGTCCCCCCCCCCTACCACCTGGCGTACAAAAAGACCAAATATAAATATATATATATATATATATATATATATATATATATATATATATACATTTGTATTTTATGTTTATTCTTAACCCGTTCGGGACCATGGGTGCATATATGCACCGTCAAAAAGTGCTTAAAACGCTCGAGTTTGATACCAGTAAAAAAGAAATGTAAAATTGATTTTATTTAATTACGACATTTTTGCGATTTACGAAGTTAATTCAAACAATTAACAAAAAGTGGTGCCAAACGAATAAAATTCGTGTAAAAGATGCCGGCCCTGAATGGGTTAATACACTGCTCAAAACAATTAAAGGATATTTGAAGTTTTATATAAAATAAAGATATAAACGAAATTTTTTTTGCCGAAAATAGAAGAAGAGAATCACAAATGCAAATTTTTCTGGTTTTCAAACTGTGGGGTATGCAAATTTTGAGTTCGACGTCAAAAACGTCGCTTCAGCGGCAGCGAATGAAATTTGACTTTCAACTGGATAAAAGAGAATGAAGACAAGGATGATCGGCATTCAGTGATTGCTTTGTTTCGATGAGTACGATGTCTCAGCGAAGTCATTTGACAGATTCAGAAGCTTTGAGAATTGTTGGTAGGTTAGAAGGGGGCCAAACTCAAGCCGAAGTAGCGCAAGCCATTGGAGTGTCACAAAGTGTCATTTCCAGGATCTGGAACCGTTTTTTGGAGAGTGGATGTGCAGGCCGAAGACCAGGGCAAGGTCGTAGACGGGCAACAACGCCCAATGAAGATCGGTATTTAGCGTTAACAGCTCGGAGACACCGAACCATGAACGCTACTCTTCTCCAACAACACCTTCGCTCGGCTACAGGCACCACGATTTCAACTCAGACTGTCCGAAACCAGCTCCATGCTGTAGGTCTGTATGCTCGCCGACCGAAGGTATGTGTTAGATTAACATCAAGGCATCGTCGCGACCGCAGGGAGTGGGCAACCGAGCATGTCAACTGGAGGAGAAATGAATGGAGCAACATTCTGTTTTCTGACGAGTCCCGTTTTTCTGTGCATCCGGATAATAGGCGTATTTTCATCTGGAGGGACCGTGGCAGTAGGAATAATCCTGCGTTCGTGCACGAAAGTGTCAGATTTGGCGGTGGAGGAGTGTTGGTGTATGGTGGCATCTCCATTGACGGGCGCACTGACCTCTACATCATTCGAGATGGAGCTCTGACTGGTCGCCGATATAGGGATGAGATCCTCAGACCTATTGTAGTCCCTTACGCTGCAGCAATCGGAGATAACTTCACTTTAATGGACTATAACTGCAGGCCACATCGTGCAAACCTGGTGGAGGATTTCCTTTTCGAGGAAGGAATCGTTCGAATGGAATGGCCAGCGTGTTCTCCAGACATGAATCCAATCGAGCACGTTTGGGACGCTCTAGGAAGACGAGTTTCTGGCCGCCAACAACCCCCACAAACTCTCCAAGAACTGGAAAGAGCTCTTCTGGAAGAGTGGGGCAGAATACCCCAACTCGCCATTAATAGCCTCATTGAGTCCATGCCTCAAAGGCGTTCAACGTTGCTGGCCGCCCGTGGAAACCATACCCCCTACTGAAAATGATTTTCTTTGAAGAAAACACCTTTTCTTATTCTTTTTTTCTCATATGCACAAATTGTGTTTTTTTCCTTTAGTACACAAATGCGCAATAAAATGCATTTTTTTTCTGCCAAACATGTGCAATTTATTCCCATACAACCTACTATGTCTGTCGACCATGTATCAATCAGCTAAACAGTTTACCAGATACAAAATCCACCTAAAACTGCAATATCCTTTAATTGTTTTGAGCAGTGTATATCGAGTTTATATTCTGCAATTCATACCGTTTCAACATTTCACTTCTTAAACCATGATAAATGCCAAGAAAGTTTTCATGCCCCTCCCCCTAGCTTACTGTTTAATGAAAGAGGGTTAGGAGAGAAGTTCCTAAAATAAATGTGATTATTCCTTGTTTAGGGAAATTGTTCGTTTCTTGTATTCGAGTAATTTATTGCGATTGATTCTGGTACGAATGAATGAAATACGACAAAATAAATACAAGTATATTTGGAACTGGAACACTACCGATCATTTCTCAAATGCCTCCTTGTGGTTTTGGTTTAGTACTGTCTTTATTACATGATTATCTATGAAAAATACTTTAATATTTGGATGATTCGCATTGCAGAAAATTAAAGTTAATAGTAGTTTTGTCTAAAATATGGTTTGCAAACAATACTCTTAATAATTAATTATTATCGTAATGCAATTTTATGGATTTTCCATATATTTAGCACTTTGGCAATTTAAATATATATTTTTTTTGCATTTTGTTTTATTTTTATTGTATTTATTTTTTATTTTTTGAAGATATTTTGTGAACGATGTTGTACATCTTGTTTGAAAGTATGGGTGTGCCTCATTTCCATATTCGTAGATGCTTTCTCATTAAATCAGTTCTTGTCAGTCCGTATTATTGTTATTATTTTCCAATTAACCAGAATCCTGTACTCTCAAAGGGAATTTAATTTTAATGTGTACTTTGAGTTGTATTTATAGTAGAACTTTTCTTTCAGTTACGCACTTTTCAAAAGTTGGTCCTTTGAAAATGTGATAACATTAATAAAAAATTGATGATACAAAGCGATTCAGTGTCATTCTAAAAGTTTTCAGATTGTACATAGATTTTAAACAAAATACAAAAGGGAACTTTATCTCTAAAAACCAATAAATAAATACAGCAGTATTTTATAATCAAAAGCATTGTTTTTAAAAGTTTTTAGAAGATCATAGTTATTATTATTTTTTTTTTTTTTTACTCTAGGAGCTGATTAGATGGTATTTTAATTTATTAAAGAAGCATTGTAACCAAAAATTATTGGGCACTTTGATTGTGGAAGATTCCAAAATGTAAAATGTAAAATGGAAGATTACAAAACGGCAAAAGAATCGAATATTTGCTGGACTTGATTTTTAAGTGAAGATAATGACAAATTTCACTAATCTGCAAAAATTAAGACAACTAATCAAGATATCGATTTGAAAATTTCAGAGCAAATTTTGACTTTTTTTTACTTATAAGATGTAATTGCTCTCCAAGAGCATTTTTCAAAAAATTCGAAATTGAAATGGGTGAAAATGCGCTAAAAGTGTTCTAAAAAGGTTCTAAATTGCGATCTCAGGAAATAACCAAACCGTTTTCAAAAGAAATGGTTGCATGTATGGAACACTCCTTGCTCGAACACACGCTATGTTTTATGTTGTTGTCATTACTACCAGGGGGTTGTAGGAGCAAAAAATGTTCTAAATTGCGTTTTTTATGATACTGATGGGTTTAACCTTTTTGAAATTTGGCATGGTAATTAGTTAAAAGATGCAAATGCTTTCTAAGAAACGTCGAAAGAAAATTTCAAATTTAAAAGCATGAAGTGAGCGAAAAGCGTATTAAAATGTTCTAAATTACGATTTTTATGCAATCTTATGGAATACCAAACCAATTTCAAAATAATGGTTACAAATTCGTGGTGATAGAACCTGCTAAAACATAAGCTATATTTTATGTCGGTGCCACTAACACCAGAGAGTTGCAGGAACAAAAAACATTCTAAATTGCGATTTCTGCGATACTGAAGAGGCTAGAAACTTGAAATATGGCATGGCGTTACTTATAAAGTATAACTGTCCTCTAAGAATAGTCGAATGTGTAAGAATAGTCGAAAATGAATTCGAAATTTAAAAGAGGTGAAGCGGAGGGAAGGAGCGGAAAGCGTTCTGAAAAAGTTCTGAAAAAGTCCTAAATTACGATTTGTATCCAATCTAAGGAAATAATAAACTGATTACTAAGGTAATGGTTGCGAATCAATCTTTACAGTCTCTGATTCTACACAGGATATATCTTATACCGGTGCCACTACCACTTGGAATTATCAGGAACAACAAACATTCCAAAAACGCCTTTAAATTCTTTTTCAATTACGTTTTCTATGGCACATCAGTAAATACCAAAGCTATTTCAAATGTTTGTTGGCAAATTAATGGCGACAGTTTCTGTTTCAACATAGGCATTTAATGTTAGTGCTACTACCCACGGAGAGGTTGTAGACCGTTGGACAAGACGCTTGGAATTTGACATGATGGTTAATTTTAAGATGTAAATGTGTTAAGATGGTTTCTAAAAAATTCAAAATTTCAAATGAATACTGAAATGAGCGTTTGAAAAGAACACAAATGCTTCAAAATACTTTCTAAATTATCATTTATTTGGAATTAGTTTTAGTTCTTCTTGTTAAGTCTCATTTTTACCTAATGCAGTGCAGTAATGGAGAGTGAAACAGTGGTTTAATTAGTAATTTTTGAATTATATACCTTATTTAATCAGCGCATTTTCTCAATTTAAGAAGACACAAATTTCTGTTTCGGTGACAAAAGATTAAAAATATCGCAAAAGGTTCCCGTCCCGAAGGGGTTAAATAAAGCAAATAATTCTATTTTTAATTTCTGTCACGAATTCGGATATCTGAATAAAAATGGAGGACAATCTGGAAATCCTGTCACGAGCTCTCTTTACTTTGAATTGCAGCGTAGCGTAAGCATTTGTACTCAATCTGTTCTGTCGACACAGTGGCTTGATAAGTATAATCCCCCCCCCCCCCTCGACAAAAACACATTTCTCAAGCAATCAACATTAGCAAGAATTAAAAAAGATCTTTAGCTATTTAGTGTCCATCAAAAAAATTTTTTAGATTATGTATAGATTTTAAACAAAATACAAAAGGGAACTTTCTCTCTCTCAAAAAATTAAATAAACAAATTGATTAAAAAAAAATACAGCTGTGTATTAATGTATTTTATAATGGAAAGCATTGTTTTTCCGGGGTTTATAGTTTTTTTTTTTTTTTTTTTTTTTTTTTTTTTTTTTTTTTTAAGCTTTAGTAACAGATTTGATGTTGTTTTAATTCATTGAAAAAGCATTATAATAAAAAATTATTTGACTATTTGCTTGTGGAATATTCCAAAATATAAATGTATGTTTGGTGTACTTTGATGCTAAAATAAATTTTGTACATAAGATATATTTGCTCCTCATTCACTTATTTATTTGTTTGTTGGTGCCGTTGTTGTTACCGCGCACTCTTTATGAAATTTTTTAATTTCGTTATATAAAAAACACAAACTCCTATTTTCTTATATATTTTTTTCAATTATTTTTTTACAATTTAATGATATCAAGATAGAAAAAAATATTTTACACAATAAACAATTAATTTCGCCTATTTTTTAATTTTATAAAAAATAAGAATATACAATGAGTTAATTTGTGACAAATTATTATAATTTTAAAGTTATGTAGTTCAATTTCATCTTTCGCAAACAGTCGAAAAAATTCTTTAAAAAAATACATTAGTGATTTCTCCATTACTAATTTTATTTTAAATGCTTTAAAACTATTTTCTAATCAAAATTCTAAAATTTATATCATTTTAAATATGTATTGCATTATAAATTAGTAAGCTTTAAGGAAATATTTGAATGCGTCGCAAACAAATCAACATTTTAAATTCATACTTGATAAATATTCTTAACAAAATATATTACAGTATTATAAACCCACCACGAGATGAAAAATCTCTTGGTGGGATCTTGGGAAACACCCTCTTTTAGATGAGTCTATTTTACGGAAGGTGTACAAGGCGATACTGGAGGGGGAAAATGACCCTGCTGTTTCAATTTGACCATTCCCCACTAAGAGCTAGGGGTTGCAATTAAATAATTTTCGCGCCAATAACTTGCTCATTCCTTCACAGAAACTTGTTTTCCCTCTCTCGTTTAGCTGTGTTTTACGCTCTCTCTCTGTCATTTAGTCTATCTTGCCATTTTCAAACTTTTTTTCTTTCAAAACAATTTTTTTTTTTTATATATCAAACATGTCCTCAAAAGGGAAAACAATTCATTCTAAAGAAAGAATGATTGTACATAAAGTTACTGATTTTTTTGAGAAGGAAGCAAATGCTCAGAAACTTTTGCTTCCCTTATGTCAAGCACAGAAGCGAGCTGCTGCTGCTACTGGAGTATCCCTCAGCACTATTAAAAGGATAAAGAAAGAAGCTTTGGCTAATCCGGAGCAACTTTCAACACCTGGAAAGCACCTTAAACGTCCAGTCGAAAGAAATGCTGTTTTGGATAATTTTGATTTGTGCGTCATAAGAGAGATCATCAGTGAGTTCTATAAGTCAGACAGAACGCCATTTGTAACAACGTTGCTTCCTGTAGTTAAAAAAAGGATAGATTTTCCATGGAAGGAAGAAACATTGCGAAAAATTCTGCATCAAATAGGATTTCGGTGGAAAAGTTGCCTTGATCAACGAAGTGCACTGATTGAACGCGCTGACATAGTAGCATAGCGTTTTCGGTTTTTGAGGGATATGAGAAAATTCAGAGAAGAGAAACGAGAAATTATTTATTTGGATGAAACGTGGATAGACACTAATCTTGCATTCTCTAAATGCTGGCAGAATGAAAAAGTTGGTGCCTTCGTTATGGAAAGAGCCGGACACCGATTGATAGTTGTACATGCTGGATCCAAATCTGGATTTGTGGCTAATGCACAATTAATATTTAAAGCTGGCAGTGCTACTGGTGACTATGATGGCCAAATGAATTAGGATAACTTTCAGAAATGGTTAAAAGAAAAACTCATTCCAAACATTCTTCCTAAATCGGTCATTTGTATGGATAACGCAGCCTACCATACGAAAATACTAGATCCCGTTCCAAAACCATATGCGACTAAAAAAATTATGTGCGATTGGTTGAAAGAGAAGAAAATTAATTTTGATGAAAAAATGCGTAAAACTGAGCTTTTCGATATTATATCTGCCAATGCACCCGTTTCAAAAAAATATTGTATCGACGAATTGTTAAAATGCCATGGCCATGATGTCATCAGGCTTCCTCCATACCATTGTGATATGAATCCTATTGAATTGGCTTGGGCTGCTGTGAAACGTTACATTAAAGAAAGAAATACCAAGTCAGAACTTAGTTTACAGACGCTTAGAAAATTGACAGATGAAGCAATTGAAAGCATTAAACAAGAGAACTGGAAGAAGTACTGCCAAAAGGTAGAAGAAATTGAGGAGGAATATTGGAAAAATGACGGAATTCTAGAAGAAAAAAATTGATAACATTTCTTTCACTGTCAGTTCAGACTCTGAAAATACCAGCAGTTCTGACGAAGATATTTTTGAAAATTATGACGCACAAGATTCAGATTTAAGTGGCATTGAATATTTATAATTCTAAAATTCAAGCCATAATAAATGTAAGAAATAATTCTCCATAGATTCATATAAATGCATATGGTTTAAAAGGAACTTTTTGATATATATTGCTTAAATGGCAATATAAGAAGAAAGGCTGCAACAATTTTTAAACATGCCAGCTTTTGTACTCATACAGCTGCCAGTCCTAAGCCTGGGTAAAATGTGAAGGAAAATTGTTATTTCAATTGCATTATCTGAAAATTTTATGCACGGGTAGATGAAAAAACTACTAAAATTTCTTTTTTCGTAAGGCACATATGAGATAATTAAATATTAAGGCAAAAGTGTGTTTTGAACTGAATTTTCGGTCGTGACAAAAAAAAAAAAAAAAAAAAAAAAAAAAAAAACTGCCATTCTGAAATAACAGTCGCTTATAATTTTACATCAGGAGCCCCCCTCCTTTTGTCAAGTGCATTTCTTAATTAAACTTATTTAATATATATATTCTTCATTTTAAAAGACGTGGTCTGGGCTACGAATTTCAGATGCATCTATTTTTTAATATTTCCCTTCGTAGATTTTTTTTCCTGTCCATAGAGCAAAAAATAAACTTAGAAAAGATCAAAACTGGCGTTTTGAACAGAATTTTCGTACCTGACAGCACAAAATTAAAGAAAAAAAGTACTGCTATTCTGAAACAGCAAGTCGCTTATAATTTTACATCAGGAGCTCCTCCCCCCCCCCCTATAGGTCAAAACTGGGAAATTTCATTAGCGGCCACTGGCCGGTAGGACTAGTTTTTTAAGTGGCCACTTTCTTTAAACTAGTGGTCACTTTTTTATTTAAAAATACTAAAAAATAAAATTTCTATAAGTATTAATCTAAAACTGAATAGCCCAAATAAATATGTTAATATATGTTATATTGGAACCAAAAAAGTAGAATCCTCGATGAAATTCAAGAAAATTTTATTCTCTCTTTGTAAAAAAATGGCCGGAAGGTGGCCACTGATGGACAATTTTTCACTAGCCACTTTTTCTCATTTACTGGCCAATGGTCGGTGGCCAGTGCTAATTTTGACCTTTACCCCCCCCCCCCCACCTTTTTTTAAGTGTATTTCTTAATTTAACTTATTTAATATATATATTCTTCATTTTAAAAAATGCGGCCTGGGCTACGGATTTTAAATGCATCTATTTTTTAATATTTCCCTTCGTAGATTTTTTTTTTCTGTCCATAGAGCAAAAATTAAACGTAGAAAAGATCAAAACAGGCGTTTTGAACAGAATTTTCGGACGTGACAGCGCATAAATAAAGAAAAAAAATACTGCCATTCTGAAACAGCAAGTCGCTTATAATTTTACATCAGGAACTTACCCCCCCCCCCCCTCCTCCTTTTTTTAAGTGCATTTCTTAATTTAACTTCTTTCATATATATATTCTTCATTTTAAAAAAACGCGGTCTGGGCTACGGACTATAGTTGCATCTATTTTTTAATATTTCCCTTCGTAGATTTTTTTTTTTCTGTCCATAGAGCAAAAAATAAACGTAGGAAAGATCAAAACAGGCGTTTTGAACAGAATTTTCGGACGTGACAGCACAGAAATAAAGAAAAAAAAATACTGCCATTCTGAAACAGCAAGTCGCTTATAATTTTATATCAGGAGCCCCCCCCCCCCCTCCTTTTGTCAAGTGCATTTCTTAATTTAACTTATTTCATATATATATATATTCTTCATTTTCAAAAATACGGTCTGGGCTACAGATTTTAGATGCATCTATTTTTAAATATTTCCCGTCGTAGATTTTTTTTTCTCTCCATAGAGCAAAAAATAAACGTAGAAAAGATCAAAACAGGCGTTTTGAACAGAATTTTCGGACGTGACAGCACAGAAATAAAAAAAAAAAAAAAACTGCCATTCTGAAACAGCAAGTCGCTTATAATTTTATATCAGGAGCCCCCCCCCCCCTTTTGTCAAGTGCATTTCTTAATTTAACTTATTTCATATATATATTCTTCATTTTTAAAAACGGACTACAGTTGCATCTATTTTTTAATATTTCAGCTCGTAGATTTTTTTTTCTGTCCATCGAGCTAAAAATAAATTAAGAAAAAGGTCATAGTTGGATCATTAATTTGCCTTAAAATATTTTTGTAATTATATTATAAATTAAGCTGGTAAATTAAAAATAAAATCTTTAATTATTACTTTATTTTATTTTATTTTTAAAATTTTTTCATTGACTATTGTGTTAAATTATATCTTTATTGGTTATTAAAAGTATTTAAAAATACATTGAGTTTTAAGCTAATATAAGTTAAAAGTCCAAAATATGATATTATTACCTTTACAAAAATACACAATTCAATTGAATATTCTTAAAATGAAAGATGTGCTTAAATAAAGTAAATTAGTATTTCTTAAGTATTTCGCTATTAAAAAAAGTCGTGCTGTAATTCATTTATTAAAATAGAAAAAATACTATTTTTTAACAAAATTTTTAATAAATTATACTTAAACAAAAATAATTAATTCTCTGTATTATCGTAATAATTAAAAAGTAACACAGTTTATATAAATTTTTAACGCTTTTATATAATTCCCCTTTAAAGTCACCAATATACATATAAATAGCGCCAAAATCTCGCATATTTGGGAAACATAGCAACCTTTCCCTTTTCCTCTACGGCGCGGCGGCGTAGAGAAGCAAATCCCCGCTCCGATTTGGAAGAAATGGGTTCGTCTCGGGGCTAACGAAAAAGACGGGCTACCGCACTTCTCCAATTTAGAGCAGTCACGTGATGTTCCCGGTCTCAGCTGAGCTACGCAAATCAATTGACAAAATAGGTTATTCTCCCGGCTTTAAATTACTATCTCATCAAAACCATTCTGTAATTCAATAAAATTCGTTATTTTATCAAGCAGCGGCAATCATGATATCAATCATCTTATAAAAATTCCAAAACAGTAGCATAAATTTAAGTTTATTAAATAAAATCATTTATAAACAGCTATAATGTTGTAAAAAGTGAAAAAGAATCAACTGAGCTTTTTATGGCCTAGAAATAATTATTTTAAACAGGCCAAATTCACAAACCTACTTAAGAATGATTTAATTAACACATACAATTTCAAAGCTGTAACACAATTTTAAGTTATTGAAAAAAAGAAAGAAAATGATTGTCGAAAGAAAAGAGAAAAATAAGTGAGATTTTTTTTTTTCAAACAGGATCTTTATTTACTAAATATTAATATATCCGCATGAACATGGTCACCAAAAACATATTTTACTTAATCTTTTTGTAAAAAGATTAAAATTTTGAAAAAAAAAATTCTTCTAAATTATTTAAAATTTTGAAAACTTTAGTCTAAAAATAAGTATGTAAAAATAATTAAATGTGTTTAATATTTACTTCTGGGTCGAATAGTTAAAAACAAAAATAAAGCAATTTTCACACACAAAATACCTAAAAATTAAAAAAGAGCGAAAATTTTTTCCAGGAGACACCTGATTTATAATTGTGTAAAATCTTACGAACATTCGAAACCACTGGCATCATTTTAAGAATATCGAATAAAATAATTTATAAACAGACATAATGTTGTCAAAAGTAAAAAACTCTAACTCAGCTTTTTATACTCCAGAAATAATTATTGTAAATAAACGTAAATTGAAGACTGACTATTTAAGAAAGATTTATTTAACATATAAAAATTTCAAAGCTTTAACACAAATTTATGTTATTAAAAAATGCAATTGTCAAAAACAGATTAAAAGTGAGATTTTTTTTTTTTTTTTTTTTTTTTTTCAAATGAGCATACTTTAAATATCAATATGTGTGCACGAAAATTATTCACAGTCATCATACACATATTCAATTTAATATATAATCTAAACAGCTTTGGTATAAAAATAAGTACTTAAAAATAATTTCATGTGTTCAAATACTTACTTCTGGGCATAAGAGTTAAAGACCAAAATAAAACAATTTTAGCACACTATAAACATCTAAAAATTAGAATCTTTTAACCAGAAGATTTCTCAAGCAGTAAAAGTATGGTTGTAAAATCTCATAAAAAGTTCAATCCCTAGCATCATTTTAAGTATATCAAACAAAATAATTTGTAAGGAGATAATAATGTAGTCAAAAATGGGGAAACAATCGACTGGACATTTTAATCCTATAAATAAACATTGTAAATACCGCAAAATTAAACCCGACTACTTAATAATGATTTAAACAATTTCAAAGATATAAACATTTTAAATTAAAAAATAATAATAAAAATTTCGAAGATGTAGTACACTTTTAAGTTATTGAAAAAAACATGATCGCTGAAAGAAAAGAAAAAATAAGAGTTTTTTTCTTTTCCCCAAACAGGATCTTTATACACTAAATATTAATATTTATGCACGAAAATTATACATGATCGTCAGATACACATTTTATTTATTATATAAAATTTTAAAAACTTTAATACAAAACTATGTATTTAAAAAATGTGCTCGATATTTATTTTTCAGCATAATAGTTAAAAACGGAAGAATTGTGATTCTCAGATCTTATAAAAAAATTCAAAACACTGACATAATTTTATGCATATTAAGTAAAATAATTTGTAACTATAGGTATAAGTTATCAAAAGTGAAAAAAAAAAACTGAGCTAATTGTCAGCTAGAAATCATTGTAAACACACCATAGACTACTTAAGAATGATTTTTTATCACATAAACACTTTACAGCTGTAGAAAAATTTTAAGTTATTGGGAAAATTACACCAGAATCGTATATTATTATCTACTAAAACATTTGCTAAATCTTCTAGATTACAATTTTACCGAACTACGAACTACTTTATTGCAAAAATAAAAGTTAAGGGCAACGTGCTTGTAAACTAAACAAATTCACTAGAAAGAAAGCTTTACCAGGAGAATTTATATAATTTAGCGTTAATAAATACTTAATTTAGATTTCATCTTTTGTTACAAAATTTAATATTTTAACAGAAGGTTGCAGAACGTAAAAAATCCTTGTATTTACCCCTGAAGAAAACAAAAATCTCATCTACAGAAAACCTTCTTGAAAGGAAAAATAAATAAATAAATAAATTGCAAATAAATAAATGAAAATAACATTCATTCGATGAACTCATAAAAAATATATGAATCATTTAATGAAACCAAAACGTAAAAACACCACAGGGTAATATCAGGAGCTTAATGTCCAGGCAAATAATATTGATGTAATTAATGATTATTGAATGATATTAATGATTTTTTCTTTTCCTGCTTATATTGAAAATGAAAAACATTTAGTATAAATAGGGCATGTAAAGATTAATTCATTTAAAATAAATTATGTTTACCTAAAGAATACAAAACAATCATATGAATACATCAGACATCAATCACACTAAAACAGTAAAATGGATTACTTACATTCGCCAGATTACCATAATGATGTATCCACGCTCTCGTCGTATTACAAATTGATTAAAAATAGTGAAGTAATGTCAATTTGACAAAATTAAAATAACTTATTCACAACAAAAAGTGTATTTACAGCACTTAAAACAAAGTAGTAGAATTCCTTTGTTAAAAGCTGCGCGTCGTAATTGGTTAAGACCGCGACTGTCACGTGACTTTCAACTGCGGGAGCCCTCTACGTTAGCCCCGGTTCGTCTTAGACTACGTCACGTATGATTGACAGGTCTCTTCTCGTCGTGGGTCTAGAATAAACTCCCGACTATCCAACTCGTGACTATCCGGCCTAATAAAAATAAAAATGACGAATGTTGCAAGCGGCCGAGACAGGCACGGTCACGTACGTAGGAAAGTGCTAACTCACGACAGAGAGGATCAAGAAGGGATTGCAGAATGCAATAGCAGAGACGGACGGAAAGAGAGGGGTGGTGGTGGTTGTTAAGGCTTGATTACCTGTTTCGTCAGTTGTGCAACTGATGTTAACAAGTGCAGACGTTATTTTCCACTTATACTGGTTACTTTCGTATAGTCTGTTGGTGCGCTTCATGTTTATTAATTACAGATTAACGAAATGGCTGATAAACGAAAAAAAGGTTGTAGTGACTATGGAGGAGAAACTACGAGTTAGCGACGCCAGTTGATATTATCTGCTTGCGTAAATGGAGGTACATTGCATCGCGGAAGAGGACTAACAGGGAGAAGCAGTCATCTATCAAGGACTTTTTTTCAAAAAATAAAAACTAATTCTGATTCTTTTATCTTATGCATAACTTTTTATATTTGTTCAATCATTTATTAATAAACAGTAAAATAAAGATTTACTCATTTTATTACGAATTAGGCTTATGTTTTGCGTTAATGTTTTCCTTATTTTGAAACTGTGTGTACTGTATATATAAAATTTATCTTAAAATGTGTAACATGTGTTTTTAACATAATGGGGGGGGGGGGTGCAAGAAAAGAGAAAATATTCATAAAACTCCGGCTTTTTTGTTATCCGCCCTACCCTTCCGCCACATTAGGCCGGAAAAACGGGAGTTTATTGTATAGTTGTAATATTTTTCATACTGTTATTAAAATTGAATTTACAATTGTGCGATGCAAAGGTGTATGGAAATTTAAAAATTATTTTCCTCTTTTGGAAGTTGTTTGCGAATTGAAAGCAAGTAATCAATTATTTAAAACAATTTTATTGTCAAAAATATTCAAGTGCAAATCAGATCTACCTGACTTATAAACTGTATCTATTAGTTAATTTGTTTGTATTTCAATTTCTGATACTTAAACGGCAAAAAATATTTTGGTGTTGGTGTTGTTGTTTATGACTGGCAATTATCTACTCGAGGGATATGGACCCGAAGGGGGAGGAGCGGCCTCCATGGGGGTCTTCCTTAGGGAACCTAGCCCGTATTTACGCAAGGTTACCCACTGTTTGGAGAAAAGCACTGAAAACTCCGAACAATTAGGCCGACGGGCGCGGTTGGGTCCGAATCCAGCTCGTTCCATCTACCAGCTTTGAGAGGAGAAACTCTTGGCCACTGGTGAGGCCCACAAACATTTTGGACATATGAATGAAACCAAAAAGTTTCTTTTATGACTCTTCGGATGGTTGACGGTACTGCTGCTATCTATTAAATACCAATTTAAAGGGAATTGGAACTGGTTGAGTTGGGTTGATTCCTGACGGCCGATTATCTACACGAGGTATATAGGCCGTAGGGGGAGTGGCCTCTGTGGTCTTACTAAGGGAACCTAACCTATATTTACGCAAGGTTTCCAAGATTCGATGATAACCACGAAAATCCCGAACGGTTATACCCACGGACGCGATTGGGTTCAAATCCAGCACCTCCCGTCTACAGCTTCGAGAGCAGAACCTCTCAGCCACTGGTGGGGCAGAAATTGGAACGGAATAAAAGACAACAGATGTTGAATAACTTAAAATAGCTTTTTTTACGCCTGTTTCTTCCATTTAGTATTTTTTATTTCGGCAGTTGCTCGCAGATTTCAGAAAGAGTCTGAAACATCTCTCTTCGGCAACATAAAATGTAAAATTAATCAATTACCGCAGCAAATATTTTTTTTATTATAAATACTAATATACAGTAAATTGCAACTAAAGTTGAATATTTTTAGTTAGAATTTTTTTAGTAGAATATAATTAAAATAAAATATTATAATTTTATATTTTACTTAGACAAACCATCGAAGTATCCTCTTTATTCATTCATTCATCCACACACGCACTAAGGGGAAAAACTTGTGTGTGTTATATTAATCAAAAAATTTTGAGTCCACCCAATATTTCTCAAAAGTTGGCGCTACTGTTCTTCAGTGGCGTGTGCGACTAAATTGAAACCAATGTTCAGGCCGCTGATATCGAAGGTCGCGACCTAACCCGTATTTACGCAAGGAAATCCAACGTTCGAAGAATACCGCAGTAAAAGAGGAAGTATATTTATGTAGTTTATTAACGTTAAAATAGTGAAAGCTTTTATATCAGTGTTAAACAAAAGAAGCTTTGAGTTATCGATATTTTTTTTTCTTTGGTTATAAGAAACAATCAAACATATCCTTATTTAAATGTAAATTCAGTTTTTCAAATCAATATAAACTACCTTTATTTTCTTACATCGTAAATGTCAAAAAATTGCTTTAATATCCAGAGTTATTTTCGGCATATACTAAAGTATCGTATGGGTTTCAATAGGATTTTATAAAACTTTTTAAAGAAAAAAGATCTATGGTTTTCTTAAGTTTTAATTTAGAAATGTAATTGATTTTTTGACAACAGGCTGGAAGTTTAGCATAAAATTAATTTTATTCCTTTGAAAACACAGGTTTCTGACAATGAGAGCTTTTTTATTAACATTCAAATTAAACTTATTTACAACAATTTAAATAAATTTATTTATTGATTTATTTATTTATTTTATCAATGATGAATTCCAAATTAACACGGAATTATTTTTATTTTTAGGCCAAATATTTTTTATTTATTTGTTTATTTATTTTATCAATCATAAATTCCAAATTAACACGGAATTATTTTATTTTTATACCTTTTACAATAATTACGCCCCTTTTAATACTGTTATTATTATTATTATTATTTATGTGGAAATTTAAAGTACACTGCACTATTAAAATTCTGCAACATAGGAATAATTCATTCCACTGTTTTAATAAGGATAACGGTTTTAAGGATAAATAAGGTTAATAAGGATAACGGTAATTAAGATAACGGTTTCTTGACAATATTATTGGGCGTATTTGAGCGTATCGTCGCTACCATGTAAAAGTATCCAGTGTGAAATTTCATATTGGATAGTTTGACATGGTATTTACGATATTATCGACCATCTGTGTTAAATTTTGGTTATGTAGGCATTTTCAATGAAAACGGCTAGATTACTGGGACAGTTTGCTGCAAATTATTAACAGTGTAATTAACCTGTCGACACCAAAATCTTCCCTGTAAAAGCGATGAGTGATTATTACAGATTTTATATTGCTAAATAAAAATACGGTAATGGAATAAATGTAACATAGAAATATTTTGGTGGGTGTACTTGTCTTTATAAATTAAGATTTTTTATATCTTACAAAAACGTAAGAGAAAACTCCGTAAACATTAAAAATGTATCTAATATTAAGTAAACAACTTATAAATAAATCTGTATGAAACATTAGCCGAGTTGCTGCTGCAAAAGGAATGAAATAATGTTACTGCTAAACATAAAAGGGGCAAATATGAAAAAAAAAACACAAGGTAATTATCAACAAAAAATGGATTTTCGTAATATATTTTTTATCGATTTCTTATTTAAAATCTTTCTAAATACCTTTTCAGGCTTTCAAATTTATCCAGTATTTTAAATTAATCAAAAAATCCATGTTAAAAGTTTTAGAAAACGGTCTCTCTGTAAATTAGTGTTTGCTAGAGAAATTTGGGTTGGGTTGATTTTTGACGGCCGATTATCTACACGAGGGATATAGGCCCGGGTGGGAAGCGCCCTCCGTGAGGGTCTTTCTAAGGGATTCTAATCCGTATTTACGCATGGAAAATCAACGGCTCGAAGAAAACTCCGAACAATTAGACCGACAGGCGCGATTGGGTTTGAACCCAGCACCTCCCGTCTACCAGCTTCGAGAGCAAAACCTCTCGGCCACTGGTGGAGCAGAGAAATTTGGAAAACATGGATTAGGAGTGTTTTTTCAAAATAGCTCACATATTTCTTTTGCAGGCAGGCAAAACGTTTTTGTTTGTTTGTTTGATTATATTATTATTATTATTATTAGCATCATCATCATCATTATTATTATTATTATTATTATTATTATTTTGTCGACAGTGGTCAGGTACAGCTGCAAACGTTTTTTCTCTTTTATTATACATAAGATTTTAAATACTATTTTGACATATTTAAAGAAGGAGTGGCAGTGATATGGAATCGCAGCATAACTTCTTGACGAATGTTAGCTTGTGAAAAGAATATTTCTTCACTAAAGTCTGATTGCAGAGTGTGTAGAGATGGATGTGGGAACAGATTCAACTTACAGGGTAGATGGAGGATTTTCATGTTTTGACATTTTTTATTTAAGATTACAATAACTAGAAAATATTGTGGCGCTTTTATTGAATTATTGAAGGTGTCCTAAAATAGTGTGAAGATTTTATTCCGTTCTTATTTTACTGACTTTTTAGTTAGGAAGCATTTAATTATTTATGAACCAAGTTTCACTTTAATTTTCAATGTAAGTATGGCACGCCTTCGAAATCTGGTGGAAGTATTAATTTAAAAATGAGGGCGGAATTATTCAGCGTTTCCACCTATGACAAGAATGAGACTGGTCGATCAACTTGAATAGTTAAAGTTGTTATTCTCATGTTTTATAGTAAATTTATTACGATATTATATTTTATCAAACAAGTTAAAACTATATTGTTAATGACTTTGATCATTTCGGATAAGCATGCTTTATGAATCCTGATATTTTGTTCATATAATTATTGAAGAATATTATATGTTGCATATTTTGTGAGGTGCTTGAAACCGCATTGAATGCTGCAATTTTTCATACAGTTTCGAAAGAAATATTTTTTTGCATGCACAAATACAAAACGCAGAAGAAAGCGTCGTGAGTCGGGTGCGAAAGTGTGTTATTAAAAGCCAGATATACATTAAGTAATAAAACTGATACGTGATAGGAAGATATGAATCATTAGAATTATTAAACTAAGTTTAGTACGGTAAATGTACTCGTCTGTGGTTGCTATAGAGGAGATATCTCTGGTGAAGTTAAACGATCGAAAAAATGTACACATTAAGTATTAATTCACACCAGAAACATAATTTGAAAAAACTAGAAAGTAAAAGACAGACAGTTTAAGCAGCGTTAGTGTATTGTGTTTGTTGTTTAGAACAGATCTGTAGCTGATACATTCAAGCAGCAGATTTTAAAATACTGGCGTCCACATCGCCTCCTTCAGGACGGCTCATATCACGAATGCATCCGTGAAGTTCCCTAGCACGGCGCATTGGCTCATATGATGCTTTGTTTAATTCAGCTTAAAAGCGGAGCTTTGCATTAGAGGTTTGCACGGGTCGACATTTCCAGGCCCGGGCACGGCCCGACTGAGAGAAAAAAAAATTCGGCCCGGCCCGAAAAAAAGTTAAAATCTCGGCCCGAGTGAATTTTCTACAAAACATTGATTTTTACGTCGATTTTGTAAAACGTTTTACTATATTTTAATAAATGTCTACTATATTTTAATAAAATCTACTATTCTTTAAAAATAATGAATTTGAATGTTTAATGGTAGAATAGTGGCAATTTAAAAATGTATGCATTTTTTGAAAAAAAAAAATTGTTACGTCGGTTTGTCTCGTACGAGGAGTTCAAGCCAAAAATATTTATCTTAACTTTTCTTTTCATGTTTATAATTTTCATCTTTATAGAAGTGCGCGGGGTGCGATATATATATTTTTAATGAATCTCTATTTCTTGTATGTAAATGTTTCAGTTATCATTAATATTGTTAATCCATATTTCATGTATTGAAGTGTTAAAAATCTGAAAAATGCTATACAGTAAAATCTAAGACTGAATTGCATAGAAAAGAAAAAAAAAATGCGTTATAGACAAGTTCCCTTCTTAGCAAATGTAAATTTATTATATATTCTTTTCTTACGTAATAATATATCAATTTTGAATAGATCAACGCGTTTTTCAGTTTAAAACAAGATTCCGCCATAGACAGGTCCTTTTCCCCCACGCGATTCCGTCATAGGCAGGTTTTTTTTACACGTTTTACTATATTTTAATAAATGTAGAAATCTACTATTCTTTAAAAATAATGAATTTGAAAGAAATGGTAGAATAGTGGCGATTTAAAAATGTACGCATTTTTTGAAACAAAATTTGTGCCAAGCCTAATTTTACTGACCTTTGAACGGACCAGGCCACGCCGAGACAATGATTTTCATACGGACTGGATCAAAACTAGAATGAAAATTTTGGGCCGTGAAAATTAGGAATGAATCCATTACCCGGGTCTGTGCAGAAAAAATAAGTTAGGCCCGGCCCGAACCTTCAGAAAAAAGTATGGCCCGAGGCCCAGCCCGAGTGCAGTGAATGAAAATAGGTCCGAGCCCGGCCCGCGGGTCGGGCCGGTCCGTGCAAATCTCTACTTTGCATATCCTGTCTTTATAGTTTCTAAAAAAAAAATAATAATAAAACAGTTAACAAATATCATTCATGTATAAGTTAAATGAGCTTTATTTAAAACCGGATTTAAATTGCTTGATATCGTCATTTATTTGTATTATTATTATTTTTTTTAAATTTGAATAAAATCAGTTTATTTTTTCTTTTGGGTTGATTTTTACTGGAGACGAGATTTTTTATTTATATATTTGCCGTAGGCTAATTGAGAAATCAGGCTCTTTGCAAAGAGCCTAGGCTGTTTGCAATGAGCCGGTCTAATTGGAGAATCATCTTCCTTTTTCCAATAAGCCTGATATTTTTCAGGCTTATTGCGAAGAGCCTAAGCAGTGTTAGGCTAATTGAAAACTGACCACTTGTTTCTCAATCAGCCTGCTATTTTTTAGGCTTATTGCAAAGAGCCTAAGCAGTGTTAGGCTAATTGAAAAATGACCAGTTATATCCCAATCAGTGTGATTCTTTAGACTTATTAACCCATAACCCGAACCCGAAAAAATAATTACAACAGACAGTGCCCAGATCTGAGCAAGACAAAATAATTTCAGTCTACACGCAACCGGACCGGAACCTGAAATTTCCTTTTGAAAAAAAACCTGAAATCTGACCCGAACCAAATCTGATAACCGATTAAAAAATATTGCAAAAAACTATCGGATCCGAGCAAGACAAAATAATTTCTGAGGACATGCAACCCGACCCGAACTTAAAAATTCCATTTGAAAAAAGAACGAAATCTGACCCGAACCAAATCTGAACCAGACAAAAATATTCCATAGAACTATAAATCGATCAGAGCAAGAAAAAATAATTTCCGTGGACAAGTTACCCGGTCCGAACCTAAAAATGTCATTTGAAGAAAAAACCCGAAATCTAACCCGAACCAAATTTGAAACCGAAAAAAATATTCCAAAGAACCATAACCCGTTCCAAGCAAGAGAAATAATTTCCCTGGACATGTTACCCGACACGAACCTAAAAATTCTATTTGAAAAAAGCCGAAATCTGACCCGAGCCAAATCTGAACCCGACAAAAGTATTCCATTGAATCATAAACCGATCAGAGCAAGACAAAATAATTTCCCTGGACACGCAACCCGTCCCGAACCTAAAAAGTCCATTTGTAAAAATGCCGAATTCTGAGCCGAACCAAATCTGAACCCGACAAAAATATTCCAGTTAATAATAACCCGATCCGAGCAAGTCAAAATAATTTCTCTCGACATGTTACCCGACCGGAACGTAAAAATTCCATTTGAAAAAAACCCCGAAATCTGACCCGAACCAAATCTGAACCAGACAACCCGATCAGAGCAAGAAAAAATAATTTCCGTGGACAAGTTACCTGGTCTGAACCTAAAAATGTCATTTGAAAAAAAAAAAACCCGAAATCTGACACGAACCAAATCTGAACCCGAAAAAAATATTCCATTGAATCATAACCCGATCAGAGCAAGACAAAATAATTTCCCTGGACACGCAACCCGTCCCGAACCTAAAAAGTCCATTTGTAAAAATGCCGAATTCTGAGCCGAACCAAATCTGAACACGAAAAAAATATTCCAAAGAACCATAACCCGTTCCAAGCAAGTTAAAATAATTTCCCTGGACATGCTACCCAACACGAACCCAAAAATTCCATTTGAAAAAAGCCGAAATCTGACCCGAACCAAATCTGAACTTGACAAAAATATTCCATTGAATCATAACCCGATCAGAGCAAGACAAAATAATTTCCCTGGACACGCAACCCGACCCGAACCTAAAAACTCCATTTGTAAAAAAGCCAAATTCTGAGCCGAACCAAATCTGAAACCGACAAAAATATTCCATTTAATAATAACCCGATCCGAGCAAGCCAAAATAATTTCCCTCGACATGTTACCCGACCGGAACCTAAAAATTCCATTTGAAAAAAACCCCGAAATCTGACCCGAACCAAATCTGAACCAGACAACCCGATCAGAGCAAGAAAAAATAATTTCCGTGGACAAGTTACCTGGTCTGAACCTAAAAATGTCATTTGAAAAAAAAAACCCGAAATCTGACACGAACCAAATCTGAACCCGAAAAAAATATTCCATTGAATCATAACCCGATCAGAGCAAGACAAAATAATTTCCCTGGACACGCAATCCGACCCGTACCTAAAAAGTCCATTTGTAAAAAAGCCGAATTCTGAGCCGAACCAAATCTGAACCCGACAAAAATATTCCATTTAATAATAACCCGATCCGAGCAAGCCAAAATAATTTCCCTCGACATGTTACCCGACCGGAACCTAAAAATTCCATTTGAAAAAAACCCCGAAATCTGACCCGAACCAAATCTGAACCAGACAACCCGATCAGAGCAAGAAAAAATAATTTCCGTGGACAAGTTACCTGGTCTGAACCTAAAAATGTCATTTGAAAAAAAAAACCCGAAATCTGACACGAACCAAATCTGAACCCGAAAAAAATATTCCATTGAATCATAACCCGATCAGAGCAAGACAAAATAATTTCCCTGGACACGCAATCCGACCCGTACCTAAAAAGTCCATTTGTAAAAAAGCCGAATTCTGAGCCGAACCAAATCTGAACCCGACAAAAATATTCCATTTAGTAATAACCCGATCCGATCAAGACAAAATAATTTCCCTCGGCATGTTACCCGACCGGAATCTAAAAATTCCATTTGAAAAAACCCCGAAATCTGACCCGAACCAAATCTGAACCAGACAAAAATATTCCATAGAACTATAACCCGATCAGAGCAAGAAAAAATAATTTCCGTGGACAAGTTACCCGGTACGAACCTAAAAATGCCATTAGAAAAAAAAACCCGAAATCTGATTTGAACCAAATCTGAACCCGAAAAATATATTCCAAAGAACCATAACCCGTTCCGAGCAAGAGAGAATAATTTCCCTGTACATGTTACCCGACACGATCCTAAAAACTCCATTTGAAAAAGCCGAAATCTGACCCGAACCAAATCTGAACCCGACAAAATATTCCATTGAATCATAACCCGATCAGAGCAAGACAAAATAATTTCCCTGGGCACGCAACCAGACCCGAACCTAAAAAGACCATTTTTAAAAAAGCCGAATTCTGAACCGAACCAAATCTGAACCCGACAAAAATATTCCATTTAATAATAACCCGATCCGAGCAAGACAAAATACTTTCCTTCGACATGTAACACGACCGAAACCTAAAAATGTCATTAAAAAAACCCGAAATCTGGCCCGAACCAAATCTGAACCCGAATTAAAAATTCCAAAGAACAGTAACCCGTTCCAAGCAACAGAAAATAATTTCCCTGGACATGTTACCCGACACGAACTTAGAAATTCCATTTGAAAAAAGCCGAAATCTGACCCGAACCAAATCTGAACCCGACAAAAATATTCCATTGAATCATAACCCGATCAGAGCAAGACAAAATAATTTCTCTAGACACGCAACCCGACCCGAACTAAAAAGTCCATTTGTAAAAAAGCCGAATTCTGAGCCGAACCAAATCTGAACCCGACAAAAATATTCCATTTAGTAATAACCCGATCCGATCAAGACAAAATAATTTCCCTCGGCATGTTACCCGACCGGAATCTAAAAATTCCATTTGAAAAAACCCCGAAATCTGACCCGAACCAAATCTGAACCAGACAAAAATATTCCATAAAACTATAACCCGATCAGAGCAAGAAAAAATAATTTCCGTGGACAAGTTACCCGGCCCAAACCTAAAATTATTATTTAAAATAAAAACCCGAAATCTGGTTCGAACCAAATCTAAACACGAAAAAAAATTCCAAAGAACCATAACCCGTTCCAAGCAAGAGAAAATAATTTCCCTGGACATGTTACCCGACACGAACCTAAAAATTCCATTTGAAAAAAGCCGAAATATGACCCGAACCAAATCTGAACCCGACAAAAATATTCCATTGAATCAAAACCCGATCAGAGCAAGTCAAAATAATTTCCCTGGACACGCAACCCGAGCTGAACCTAAAAAGTCCATTTGTAAAAAAGCCGAATCCTGAGCCGAACCAAATCTGATCCCGACAAAAATATTCCATTTAATAATAACCCGATCCGAGCAAGACAAAATAATTTCCCTCGACATGTAACATGACCGGAACCTAAAAATTCCTTTTGAAGAAAAAACCGAAATCTGACCCGAACCAAATCTGAACCAGACAAAAATATTCCATAGAAATATAACCCGATCAGAGCAAGACAAAATAATTTCCCTCGACATGTTACCCGACCGAAACCTAAAAATGTCATTAAAAAAACCCGAAAACTGGCCCGAACCAAATCTGAACCCGAAAAAAATATTCCAAAGAACAGTAACCCGTTCCAAGCAAGAGAAAATAATTTCCCTGGACATGTTACCCACACGAACGTAAAAATTCTATTTGAAAAAAGCCGAAATCTGACCCGAACGAAATCTGAACACGACAAAAATATTCCATTGAATGATAACCCGATCAAGGCAAGACAAATTAATTTCCCTCGACATGTTACCTAACCGGAACCTAAAAATTCCATTTGAAAAAAAAACAAAATCTGACACGAACCAAATCTAAACCAGACAAAAATATTCCATAGAACTATAACCCGGTCAGAGCAAGAAAAAAAATTTCCGTGGACAAGTTACCCGGTCCGAACCTAAAAATGTCATTTGAAAAAAAACCCGAAATTGGACACGAACCAAATTTGAACCCGAAAAAAATATTCCAAAGAACCATAACCCGTTCCAAGCAAGAGAAAATAATTTCCCTGGACATGTTATCCGACACGAACCTAAAAATTCCATTTGAAAAAAGCCGAAATCTGACCCGAACCAAATCTTAACCCGACAAAATATTCCATTGAACTATAACCCGATCCGAGCAAGACGAAATAATTTCCGTGGACACGCAACGCAACACGAACCTACAAATTTCATTTGTAAAAATCCCGAACCAAATCTGAACCCGACAAAAATATTCAAAAGAACCATAACCTGATCCGAGCAAGACAAAATAATTTCCGTGGACATGTTACCCAAACCCGAACTGAAAAATTCAATAAAAAAACCCGAATCTGACCGGAACCAAATCTGAACCCGACAAGATATTCCAAATAAATAGAACCGTACAAAATTATTTCCGTGGACACGCAACCCGACACGAACCTAAAAATTTTGTTTGGAGAAAACCCGAACGATGAGTCGAATGAAATCCGATACCTATAAAAATATTCTAAAGAACCATAACA
Organism: Maratus speciosus; assembly: GCA_963932465.1. NCBI lineage: Eukaryota > Metazoa > Arthropoda > Arachnida > Araneae > Salticidae > Maratus > Maratus speciosus. The sequence continues at coordinate 254,877,258 of OZ010799.1, forward strand.
CTTTCGGAGCAACGGAAAATAATTTCAGTTCACACGCAACCCGACCCGAACCTAAACATTCCATATAAAAAAACCTGAAATCTGATCCGAACCTTATCTGAATCCGACAAAAATATTCCAAAGAACCATAAGCGGATCTGAGCAAGACAAATTAATTACCGTTGACACGCAACCCTAACCGAACCTGAAAATTCCATATGAAAAATCGAAATCTGACACAAACAAAATCCGAATCCGACATAAATATTCTAAAGAACCGTAACCGGATCCGAGCAAGTCAAAATATTTTCAGTTGGCATGCAACCAGATCCGAACCTGAAAGTTCTACTTGAAGTTAACCAAACCTGACCAGAACCCGAAATAAAAACACATCAATGTTTACCCCGATCCGAGCAATGCGAATTAATTTGATATATTGTACGAATAATATATAGGCGAATAATTGTACTCGCAATACGTACAAAACCCGAAAATTCCATTTGAAGACAACCTTAAATCCGACCTGAACTCGATCTGTAAACGACAAAAATATTTCAACGAACCGTAACCCGATCGGAGAATGACAAAATAAATTTCTTCGACACGCAAACGGTACCGATCCTAAAATTTCCATTCGAAGCCAACCCGAAAACCGACTAGAACCGGATAAAAACGTTACGTGCGACGGTACCCGATCCGCGCAACACAGAATAATTTCCGCCGTCAGGCAATCTAAAATTCCATTTGAAGTCATTTGGAAATCCGTCCCGAACCCGACAAAATATTTCTATCGCCCGATAAGTCTTACTGCAAAAAGCCGTATATAGCGTTAGGCTTATTGAACAAGTGGGTAAGTGTGATTATAGATCGCACAGACGGTTTCGTTTAATATTCCTTTGAAAACACTTTCTTTTAAAACCTCCAGTACATTTATCGCCATGGAAGACTTTCTAAATTTTGGCATACCCTTCTTAAACTATCTTAAAGTTTCAAACAGATTCGCAATGTTATATTTCCTAATTTTGTTCGTCCCCCCCCCCCCCCCGAAATGCTACGATATCTCATATGACGGGTATCTGCCAAATTTAGAAAAGTGCCCCGCTTTGGGGGGGGTCAAAGTGGGGGATTGTCACCTTGATTTTTGAAGCGGCCTGATTTTTAAAATTTTTGTTATGCTTTATAAGCTATATTAAAGTTTCAAACAGATCGTCCAGTTATATTTCCCAATTTTGTTCGCGTCCCTCTCTCACCACCCCCCCCCCCCACCCTCGAAATGCGACGCGCCATTCTTCTTTATACTTTTTTATCATATGTTATACAGTATCTTAAAGTTTCAAACAGGTTGCATTGTTAGATTTCCTACTTTAAATGAATTCGCGGTCTGTTAGTTCCACATTCCACCACCAGGGAGCGCACTCTACTCTTAACAAAAGTGTATCTGAACGAAACTCCTTTACACAACCTATCAGTAGATATGTTACTCGAGAGGATGACGGTCTTCAGCAAGAATTTAAGATATTTGCTGAAATTACTATTCGGAAATAGTAGTAACTTAACTTTTGATATATTTATATTTAATAAGTAGCATGTATCTGAGGACTCCGTCAAAAACCGCATATGAAACGGTATGAAACAAAAAGGTAAAAAAAAAGAAATATTTCGTCCCTCCCCCCCCCCCCCCACATCTGCCCGAAATTTCGAGCGCCACATTTTATAAATTTTTTCTTATGTGTTATAAAGTATCTTAAAGTTTCAAACAGATCGCCTTGTAAGATTTCCTACTTTAAATGAAATCGCGGTCTGTAAGTTCCACATTCCACCACGGGGGAGCGCGCTCTATTCTTAACAAAACCGTATCTGAACGTAATTCTGTGAAACAACCTATCAGGAGATATGCTAGTCGAGGGGTTATCGGTCTTAACCAAGAATTTAAGATATTTTCTTAAATTACTATTCGAAAATAGTGGTATGAACACTTATAAAAATTCTTATATTGAATAAGTAAAAGTTATCTCATCACGCCATCAAAAAACCGCACAAAAAACAGTACAAAACGCCCTGTTATACTGCCTAATTTTGTTTGCGCTTCTTCCCCTCACCCCCCCCCCCCAACCGGCATTCTTTTTTACAGTCTTTTATTATTTGTTATAAATTATCTTAAAGTCCCAAACAGATCGCTTTGTTGGAATTCCTAAAGTTCCAAACGACACAAAATTTCAGTATTGTTTGTAGATAAACTGAAATTTGCAAGTTAAACTATGATAATTAAAAAAAGCACCGGTCTATGAGACCGGTAACATCAGTTAAAGGTTAATTAATAACGTCCGTTAATTACGGCTTTTTCAAAATTTTATGATTTGTCGTTTGATGTGGGGTGTTCAGCTATAGGTATGCAAAATTTCAAGTCTCCAACATATATAGTTTCTGGGAACGGGCTCTGTGACGGACGGACGGACAGACAGAGGAGTTAGACGAATAGGATTTCGTCAGATGAACGAAACCCTGAAAATGACCACAGATTTTTTTCAGGTTTATTGCAATGAGCCTATCCAGTTTTAGGCTAATTAAGAACTTGTTAAATTAGTGATTAATTATGCATTCTTTAAGTAACACAAAAACAGGAACATAAAAAATATGTTATAAATCTGTTTTGAGAGTTGGCTGTTGACAGAGTTCATCACCGTAATTTTTGTGAATACTTCATTTTTATTACAAGGGTATATGCTTTGTTAACAACCCATGCAAGAAGTATGAAAGAAATCTGCCTATGAGGCAGATTTTTAATGTTTTTTCTGTATTACGAGAAAGAAGATTGGTTGCTAACGAAAATAATTAGAAAACATATACAGGGTGGTTCAGAACTATATGTCAAATATGTAAATGCAGGTAGAGAAGTCATAAATAAGCAGTTTCTTATAGGAATGTGGGTGCGGAAATGCCGTGTTGAGGCAGTAGAGGACGCTGATGAATGCGGCGGATGTGCTTCGTTGGCTTGAACCGTCATTTCCCGCACGGATTTCGAGCAATATGCACTATTACACCAATGCGGAGCTTGCCAACATGCATTTCATGTATGGGATTGCGCAAGGAAATGGATTGGCTGCTCAAGGGATTTAGATTAACGATTCCCGGGTAGGATTCTGCCATATTCCTGAACATTTGAGTGTCTTCATTAGGAGTTGTGCGCGAGTGGATCGTCGTATGCTTCCAGGCGTGATAAGGGCACTTTAAGATGTCGCAGAATTCCTGCTGTGGAAGAAGCAGTATTACGCACAGAGAATAGTCCTTCGACAAGCTCAAAAGATGTTGGACATGCGTTGGGTGTGAACCATTCCTTGTGCAGCCCCATACATTTAATGTCGGCAAGTTCCGCATTAGTGTAACGATGCATGTTACTCAAAATCCGTGAGGGAACGGATTATTCACTTTTCACGTCAAGCCAGCGAAGCACTTTCATCCACGGAACTTAACTAGCCTTCCTCTGCCTCATCGCAGCATTTCTGTACCCTCATTCCTATACAAAATGCGCTTATTTGGGTCCTCTCTACCTGTCTTTATATTTTTGACATATAGTTATGAACCACCCGCATCTGAAACTTTCTGCAAACATTGAATTTACAGATGAGGCAGAATTAAATTGTTTTTCATCATTCTGAAGAGAGGATCGGCTGCTCAAGAAAAGAAAATATACATATAAGAAAATTTCTACAAAAATAAAACCTGCAGTTGAGGCAGATTTTTAATGCTTTTTTTAACATTACGCAGATAAAACCTATCTTCTTTACGTAATCCCGGAAAAGCATTAATAATATGCCTCATCTGCAGATCCCACATTTACGCAGCGAAGATGTGTTGCTCATAAAAATAATTATATAAGAAATTGTCTACAATAATGAAATCTACAGATGAGGCAGATTTTAAAATTATCCCAGTATTACGCAGAAAAGATCCGTACCTAATGGCATTTATTATAAAATATATTTTAGAAAATGTTTGCAATAATGACATTTCCAGATGAGGTAGACTTTATGTTATTTTTCACCTTTATGTAAAAAAGATGGGTTGCTTAATGAAAATAATATGCTAAAAATAAATAAAAAAAGAGCTGTAATTATAAAATCTGCAGATAAGGAAGAAAGTTAATATTTTCTCAAAAGTGTATGGGTGACTGTATGAAAATTATTAAAAAAAAAAAAAAAAAAAAAAAAAAACTTCTTTATTGACAGATTTAATTTAAGCAGCTGAGTGATAATTAAGGTTAATAAACACCTTTTTTTATTATTTTCGCTAAAATTTCATCCCCCTCGTAAAGATAAACCAAAAAATCCGCAATGAAGACATCGACTGAGAATCTAAGTATATCATCCTTATATTTTATATATTTTTTTTTTCGCGATATATTATTTTTACGTAAAACTGGAAAAACATTGCATATTAACAAATTGCTTATATGAAAAATACAACTATAATTAAAGTTGAATAACAAATTTTATTTTAACAAAGAAAGTTATTGATTATTTTTTAATTTTTCTTTTTTAACAAAGTGGTTAATAAATAATTGAAAATTTATTAATTCAAGAATAGATTACAGTAGACTCTCTCAAATCCGCAAACCTTGGGACCAGAGGTTGTGCGGATTTTAGAATTTTGTGGATTTCTGGTCAATACTTTTTTTACATTTTTTAAACAGTAATCTGGATGTAATAATGCAATCAAAATTATAATAAGTGCTTGCATTATAGTAAAATATTAAAACAGATTAGTAAAGTAAAAAACTAAAATGTTAAATGTAAGATAATTTTTAAAATGATTAAATTATTAAAAGTAAATAATTAATAACGTATAATTAAATATGGATGATAAAGATGAGATACATTTTCCATGAATTATTCAATGAAAACTTCTTCATAAAGGTACATTCACATAAAAATCATAAAGTAAGGAAGTTTTATTTCAGATTTAGCCAGTCTTAATAACCAAAAAGCTTTATTAATACATAAATATATTTCGTAAAAAGATTGTGATTATCAGTGATATCACCAATATCTTGATTTTTTCAGAAAAAAAATTATACTTCCTTCATGAAAAAAAACGAATTCAGTCATATTATAGAGAATTACATATTAATATACATACGGAATGATATAAAACTAAAAAAATCAGTAATTTTGCCCCTGCATCTGAACTGAAAGTTTTATTGTTTACATCTGTGATGGTGTGCGAATTTTAGGCGATTGCGGATTTTAGAGTTGCGGATTTGAGGGAGTCTACTATATCAATAATACAAAAAGAACTTAATATAAGAAGAAGGTAATAACACGAGAGTAGGTTAACACCAGTAAATAAATGTAAACAAATTTTCATTTTACATATAAAAAGTAAAGTTACCAGAAATTATCATTTGTGTCTTTTCTTCATTTATTACCACATGGTGCACTCTTATGGCACTTCGAAGAACATAATTGATTTGCTTTCTTACAGAGGCTCTTTTTTGTTTGGCACCGAATTTTTGATACAGGGCATTTGCAGGTGTTGTATCCCTGACCTTCAAATTTCGATTCATACGCTACAGCTTGACGAACAGATATCGATTTCTCTGGTATATCTTCCAGGATTTGTGCTCCAGAAATTTGGAAGTCACTTCTTGAGAACCATGTTTTAATTATGCCGCCTTTCGTTCCTATCTGATAAACATTATTTTGAATCTTGAGAATTTTCCCAATTAAATTTGGGCAGTCTAAAGGGCCACGATCTACTTTTGGGACATTTAGCAAAATAAATTCCCCAACTGTAACGGGTTTCAATTTTTTTCGTGTAGTTTCAATCATTTTTTCGGCTTGTCGCTTTTGACCTGCATGGGCATTTTGTCTCTCTGTTGTTATGTTTTCTTGCCTGTTGCAAATGTCACAGAGGTAACTGCAGTTATTGTCCTTAGAAGAGGAGGCAACACTTTTAAAACAAGTTGCGTGTACCTTCAAAGAACAAGAGGAGCATGGTACAGTTGTTGTTTCTTCTAAAATCTCTGAACAAATAAAACATAAATCTATTTCATTACTAGCGATTTCATTTTCTTCTTCTTCGTTTGAGATTTCACTTTCCTTTTTATCCTCTTTAAAGCGCTCTAAATCTTCTTCACTTTCAATTTTATCTAATATTTCAAATGGAATGTTTGTTGAGTTTAATCCTAGCTTTGCTTCTGTTCCAAAAAGTGCTGTATACGGACTTCGTCCTATAACTCTGTGTTTTGAGGTATTTTTTTTGCCATTGAACATAACGACATCTCATTGCCCAATCTGTACTTTCGTTGTCATTCATCCACGCACGTAACATATTTTCAATATCCTGATTACACCGCTCTATGCTGCCCTGGGATTGTAGATGTCGTGGTCTTCCATGCACAATTTTGCAATCTGGCCACATATGTACAAGTTCTTTAATGACGTCAGCAGTAAATTCACGTCCATTGTCACTCTGCAATATGTGAGGTGCACCAAAGTCTAAAAATATTTTTAGCAATTCCAGTGCAACATCAGTAGCACACTTTGTTTTCAAAGGACGAAGAAGACAAAATTTTGTTGAATGATCTTGATAGTTCATTAACCACTTGTATTCATCACAAGGAGTTGATTGAAAATCAATCAAGTCAACTTGACTTCGAAGATTAAAATCTTTTGTTGTGATTGGTCGTACAACAATATTACGATGTTGTTGGCATTTTTTCATATTGCACATTTTACAAAGTGAAAGGAAAATTTCAATTGCAGGTTTAGGCACATAAAATTTATTTTTCAACGCAAACAACATTTTATCTCTTCCGCCATGTCCAGTAGCACGGTGGTACTGCAAAAGAATATCAAAGAATTCTTCAACAGGGATTATTACTACAATAGGATCATCATTACTTCTCATTTTTTTAATTAAAACTCTTTTATCGCCAACTTCCATAGTGTAGTACTTTCTATTTAATCTAATATTGTCTAGAAGTTTTCTTTTTTTCAGGATTATTTGAGTCTAAAATTTCACGGATTGCGTCTTCTATGGATGCACTTGTCCAAGGTTTTTTAACAACATCATCATTCTTGTTACTATATTCTTTCATTTTTTCGTTAAAGATTGTTTTCATGTTAATAAGTTTCGTCTTGTGGATCGGTTACACAACTGTTACTACCGTGTATACCGTCCTCCATAATGCCTTGTGTGTTTTATTTTATAAATATACTAGGGGGCTCGGCCCCCTACGAGCTACGCTCGCCAACCCCCGTCCAGACACCGCAGGTTCTAAATGCACGCTAATTTGATCGGCTTTAAAAATATTTCGAAAGATTGAATTATAATTTAAAAAACAGTGGCGTTCTCCCTATAAACGAATTTCTATTCATTTCTCTTTGATTGGGGAATTTTAACGCCAAATCCGCTGCGGTACTACTTGATTATCCCGTCGACCCATTTCGCCAAATTATATAAATCGCCAAATTATACAAATTGACATAATTTTTATTTTAAATAACGAAAGAACAAATAAATTCGTACAACATTAATAAAAATACAAATAAAACGACGAAATAAAAATAACTTGATGACGTAGACACGTGTAACAACATTTCAAAATCAGCTAATATAAAAGGAATTAAGTAAACAGAGTCTTTGTCTCCTGGTATTTTTTAACAAAGCGAAAAGAAAGTTCTTTTAAATGAGACATTTTAAATTAATCGTTTTTAATCTGACGTAATTTTTACCAAGCTATTCTTTCTCTTTTAAATAATCGCGTGAAAGTACTTTTGTTAGCAATGAAGTATTATTTGCGCTTTCCTAACAAAAATAGTTGAAAATATTTTCTCAAAATATTAAATAAATGTCTAGCGCAATTTCTAAATTTAAACTTTTTTGCAATATTATTTTGTGTTCATTTTATGTAATAACTATAATGTGACGTAAATATGACGTAATTTCTCCTAAGACTTCTAACGCATTTAATGAATTTATTATTTTACAATATCCTTTCTCTTTTAAAATTCACGTGCATACTTTTTATGACGGAATTTTTAATAAGTTCCTGCTTTTTATACATATTTATTTAATTCTAATTTGAAAGTTTTTTTCCTGTTCATAATAGTCACGTGTAAATAAATTTTTAATTTGAAGCAAACATTATTGCTTGCGCTTTTTATACAGTTGGCAACAGTTTAAATTAGTACAATTTTCTGAAATCTGTAAAAAATATCTCTAGAAATGCTGAAAATTTGAATTTAAAATAGAAATAAAACCTGAAAAAATGAGTCAAAATAAAAAAATTAATGCAATCTGCACTCCGGCAAATTCTAACGCATAAAATGATCTAAAAATGATTACACTGCCATGTATAGTTTTTGCTGCTATAAAACTTTTTTAGTGGAACGATTTTGTCCAATTTTAGCATTAAATATCTCTTAAAATAATTCTTCAATTTGAAAACTGTCTGCATCAGCGTGTTTATCAAACATTTCTGTATAAAACCACTGATTTTCATATTTTTGTATGCATTATTTTTCTCAATATTAACGAAGAAAGACCTCCGGTCACAAAAAATTCAAAACCGGCGGCGGCGGCGGTGACAGCGGTAGTTACTTTTTTTTAGAATAGAGAGATTTTAAAACTTGCCCGATCTCGTTTAAAATACACAAGATAAATTAAAAATGCAACTCAGTATGTACTAATGCATAACTGAATAAAACCTTTGAAATAAAATAGTGATACTAATCAGAATGAGAAGTAGATTGAAATTACGTTTTAGCTGAAAAAAAAGTAACTGAACAAAAGCAGAATCAAAGAACAAAGGGAAGACAGAGAGACTCTTCGTCGCCAGCTGTCACAAATATAGCACGTGGCTTATGATACACATCGTCGTTTATCCCGTATCCAATAAAGAGCTACCGACTGTTTGGCGTCACACGCGCTCCGGGAATAAACATTTTTTAAGTTTTATTTCCATTTGGTTTTAAAACAGATTTAATTTGCCATATTTGTACTTATATTTTTTAATAATCAGCAGAAATTTCCGATTAAAAAGATTTGTATCATAAAAAGAATATTTTTTATACATAAAAAGTACATCGCCCATCTATAACTAATTTCCTCTATTTGAGTTAATTATTTTAATTTGCTTTTTTGAATAAATTTGCGTCATATTTTTAATATAAATTATTATTTTATATTTAAAAAACGAAAAAGCTGTTTTTATAACTAATATTTAAAATAGACACGAAAGTAGGTACATTAGTGTTTGCAATATTGTAGCAGTTACGTTATTTTCCAAATACAGCTGGCTACTTTTTGGCACATTCATGAGTTAATTTTTATTGGTAAATTTATAAGATTAACAACAGCTCTTATTCGAAAATTGAATAGTTTTTTATTTTTCGATAAAAGCAGACAAACTTTAAAATAATGCTGTCAAACTTGGCCTTATGAAGCAAATTTCCGGACGTGATAGTCCAATAAAGATCGTCATGAGAGAACAATATCTTATAAATGAAGATGTAATTCATGTATCAAAAGACGAAAAAACACCATTCGATTCCAAATCATTTAATAGGCAACCGTCTTCTAATATTATGCTTTAGCATTTTGTTTAAAAATGAGTCCGTAAAAGTGCCAGAAAAACTTTCGCAGAAAAAAACATTTTTTGAGAAGACCCTTAATATATTTTTTTTTTTTTTTGCACTTTTATTTGAATTATTTGGTGCGTTCGTAATTATATAAATACGTAGCATCTATATTCGTCGTTCGGTTCTTCTGTCTGTCTGTCCGGTTGTCCGTCCGCATATAACAGAAACAGAGCATAAACTACCTAACAGGTTGAAATTTTAAATATATAATTGTTGCAAAATTTTGTCGAGTCATTTCAAATTTTATGAAAAACGGATGTATAGTTTAATTGCAGGGGCAGTCAAAAGCTTTCCATTACATTACGGGCAATGGGGAAAATTATTTCAAGTGCATTTTAATGATGTTACAGCCTTTGAGCAGCATGAAATTCATATACACTTATGAAGTGCACTAAAATATACATTCAGTACAATATGCGGTGCAAAAAATATTTATAAAACTAGTTATAGTACTAACGCACCTCAATTGCCATGTTTAACGTGCAATTTCCAACTTTTTTTTTTTTTTTTTTTTTTTTTTGGCATTATGTTGGAAATTTGCGATAATGTTATTTTCCTGGCATTGTTAATATCATATATTCCTTTAAGAAACACGTAAAGGCAAAAACAAAATCAAGTTTTACACGCATACCATTTTAAGGGGATTAATTTATACATATACTAGGGGACTCTGCCCCTGCAAGCTACGCTCGCCAACCCCCGTTCAGACACCGCAGAATCTAAAAACACGCTAACCTGATCGGTCTTAAAAATATTAGAGAAGATTGAATTATAATGAAAAAACTTGTGCAGATTTCCCTGTAAACGGGTTTCCATTCAATTCCCTTTGACTGCAAAAATTTAAGGCCGAATCAGTTGCTGTTAAGGCATCCAATGATTGTTTTCGTGTTTGATTAAAGATCAGTTAAACATTTGAAAAGAAGCTAAAATAAAATGAATTAAGTATACAGCGTCTTTGCCTCCCGGTATTTTTTAAAAGCGTTATAGAACGATTGACATAATACAATACAGGCAATTTAAACATTTGAAATGTTTTATATCTGACCTAAGTTTCACTAAAGATTTCTTTTTCTTTTTAGCATTCACAATACTTTTGTTTTTAGAAAGGAAATATCATTACGTTGTATAGACTAGCAATATCAGGCAGTTGTAGAAAATATCCTGCAGATGTCGTTGCTATATGTATATTTCAACAGCATCGTTGCACATTTAAGACTACAATATTTTAGCACTTTTTTAAGTACTAGGGGGATCGGCCCCCTACGAGCTACGCTCGCCAACCCCCGTTCAGACACCGCAGTCTCCAAAAGCACTCTAATTTGATAGGCTTTAAAAAGATTTTGAAGTATTGAATTATAATTTAAAAAACAGTGTCGATCTCCCTATAAACGGTTTTCTATTCATTTCTCTTCGATTGGGGAATTTTAAGGAAAAATCAGCTGCTGTTAAAAGATACAATGGCTGTTTTCGTCTTTGATTAAATAAAATCAATTAAACATTTCAAAATAAGCTAATATAATAAGCAAATCTGCAACAAAATGCACATATATTTTACAAATACCAATGCCTTCTTTTGAGGGAAACGATACAGAAGGTTAACGAATCTTAACTAAACCATTTAAGCAATTTCTTTATTTTCTGCTTCACAGATTTTTCTCTTTCAAATCATATTTTTTGTTGATGACACTTAATTTTCAGCTTGTAATCTTTTTTATTTTTATTAAATTACTAAATAGTCGCTCGAAAGCAGTCTAAACGCGTTCAATAAAAGTAATATTAATCTTATTAATATAATCTCAAAATATTAAATTAATGTCTCGCGCAATTTTTAAATTTAAACAGTTTTGCAATATTACTTTTCGTTCATTTTACATAATAAATGTAATGTGACGTAAATGTGATGTAATTTCTCCTATTTAAGACTTCTAATGGATGTTAATGAATTTGTTATTTTACAATATCCTTTCTCTTTTAAAATTCACGTGTAAATATAGTTTTTATGAAGTAATTTTCAATAAGTTCCTGCTTTTCATACGTAATTATTTAATTCTAATTTGAAAGTTCTTTTTCTGTTAATAATAGTCACGTGTAAATAGTTTTTCAATTTGAAGCAAACATTATTATTTGCGCTGTTTATACAGTTGGCAACAGTTTACATTAATACCATTTTCTAAAATAAGTAAAAAATATCTCTCGAAATGCTGAAAATTTGATTTTAAAATAGAAATACAACCTCAAAAAATGAGTCAAATTAAAAAAGTGAATGCAGTCTGAACACCGGGAAATTCTAACGCATAAAATGATCTAAAAATGGATTAATTCGCATGTATAGTTTTTGTTCCTATAAAACTTTTTTAATGGAACGATTTTGTCCAACTTTAGCATTAAATATCTCTTAAAATAATTATTCGATTTGATAACTGTCTGCATCAGCGTGTTTATCAAACATTTCTTTATAATACCGCCTTTTTTCATATTTTTGTATGCAGTATTCTTCTTAATATTAACGGAGAAAGACCTCCGGTCACAAAAAATTCAAAACCGGCGGCGGCGGCAACGGTGACAACGTAAGTTACTTTTTTTAAGAATAGAGAGATTGTAGGAATAGCCAATTTCCATACTATATATTCTAGGAGCTATAGTAGAGTACAGCGTCTAGAATACCTAGTGTGGAAATATGCTATCCAAACAACGCTAAAAATTTGTATCCCTTAAATGTGCGACAATGCTGCTAAAATCCCAAGTGTCGATCGCAGCGAAATCTGCGGGATTTTCATATTACATTGTATAGACTACCAATATCTTGCAGTTGTAGAAAATATCCTGCAGATGTCGCTGCGATCTGTATATTTCATCAGCATCGTTGCACATTTAAGGGATACAATATTTTAGCTTTTTTTAAAGTATTACTGAGATAGCCAATGGAGGATATTCCATCTACGTTTTGATAACGTGGTCAAGATAAAAACTTCTAGCGTAAGGAAGGGAAGGCTCCGCAGACGTTATGAAAACCCTCACCAGCCAGTGAAACAGTTCATGCCGAAAGCAATAGTAGCTTCCCTTTTTATCAGTTAGAAGTTCTTTGGGTAAATTACCGGTATCACATGTCTTTTTTCAGCCTCGAACCCAGATTTGGAATAAAGTCCATTTCCACGCAATATATTTTAGGCGCTATAGTATGAGGGTGCCTGTTGTGTTTAAATCACAAAATGCCTCCATATGTCAATACACAGTACAGTGCATTGCTATGTGTAGCGACACTATCTTTAGATTCAGATTCGGTTATCGAATTAGATGTCAGAATGATTTCAGTTTTTTTTTCGTGTAGGATTCTTCAATAGAAAAGTGGAGTCATACGGAGATATTTGATTGGTTGAGACGAAACTAGACAAAAGCGATTTTTAATTTTTGTTTTTTTCGTCATCATGAAGCATTTTTCATTTCTTTTTTTGTCATCAAAATCCTTTTTTTTTTTGTCTTCACGAAGCATCTTGGTGAGCCTGCCATTACCGTCAAGCTTGTTAAATTCTCTCACCCGTATGTGTTCTGGAATAGAAAATGTCCAGGATTGCTATAGTTTGGACAAAAGCATCTGTCAAAGCACAATCTGAGCATCGAATGTTGCCACTCTCACATAGAGGCAGTCAGGTTCAGGTTATCATATTCGGACATCATAATTCGGACATCCAAACATCACCACTCATTTCAGATGCCATTACTGCTTTTGTGGATATTAGATAGCAGCAGTTTATTTACTGAAGCATGCCGATGTTTTTGCTAATATTTTTCTTGTCAGTTTTTTTTTTTTTTTTTTTTTTTTTTTTTTTTTTTTTGACGGAAGGCTTTGACTACACATAAGAAAACACTGTGCACTGACATATAGAGTCACTTTGCTGTGCACTGACACATGGAAGAACATAGCCGCGCTCTGATGTAAGGGGCTTTCGTGGTTTATTGTAAGCTTTTCAACAACCAATGGATGATATTCCAAATATGGGTTCGAGGCTGAAAAAAGTCACGTAATACCGGTAATGGAATTTATTCCAAATCTGGGTTCGAGACTGAAAAAGCCCGGTAATTTATCCAAAGAACTTCTAACTGATAAGAAGGGAGGCTACTACTGCTTTCCGCATGAACTGTTTCACTGGCTGGCGAGGATTATTCATTATGTCTACGGAGCCTTCCCTTCTTTACGGTAGAAGTTTTTACCTTGACCACGTGATCAAAATGTAGATGGAATATCCTCCATTTGCCCAAAGAACTTCTAACTGATAAGAAGGGAAACGGGAAACTACTACTGCTTTCCCCATGAATTGTTTCATTAGCTAGCGGCGATTTACATTACGTCTACGGAGACTTCTGTTCTTTACGCTAGACGTTTTTGCCTTGACCACGTGATCATGACGTAGATGGAATATCCTCCATTCCGATGGCCTTAGGCAAAGGCTTTTAAGATACATAGACCTGCAAACTGTCAGTTTAACTGAAGATTTTTGATCACAGCGTTTGTACGGCAGTATATATGTTTTACATTTTAATTTACCTAAGGAAATGCTTTATCAGCATATTTTGTCATTGCGGATCATTAAGTATTAGCCTACCCTATTTAATTTAGGCCGCATTTTTTAAAAAAATACCTTATTATTCATCAATTTTTTTTTTCGTATAGCAAGTAAGTAATAAACACCCTACAATGATAAAAATATAGTGTTACTTTCATTAATATGCATTTTTTTAATTACCTTTTTGCATAAAAATTAGTTTAAAAAAAGTAGATTTCTTTACAAGTAATTTAAAATTTTATAAATTACTATATTATGTTACAGCTGCTACCTTTAATCTAAATTTCCCTACCAGTTACTTTTGTAAGTCAAACTTAAAAAAGGTGGACATGTTTAACAATCTGTTTCCATATAAATTTCGTCTTTATTTAGGTTTATAAGGCGTGTTAAAATTAGGTACTCATTTTCAAACATACCATCCATAAAATTAGTAATAAATCGCCGTATTCAACGTTATTTCTAAAAATTCAATATTTATAACGCATATTTAGCTATAAAAAACAGCTTTATGTTAAAAAATATGCCATAAACTACATATATATTAATAAAAATTAATTTTTAAGGTCATTCTAGCCATAGCATTTAATGGTAAATAACCGCAGCTGACGTACAAACCTCGCGGTTCAGGTGTTTCAATTTACTTCAGATGGCTGCCATGATTTCGCATGCTTTTGAATGGGAATGGAGTATATTCCAAATATGGGTTCGAGGCTGAAAAAGTCACGTGATACCGGTAATTTACCCAAAGAACTCCTAACTGATAAGAAGGGAAGATACTACTGCTTTGCCTCATGAACTGTTTCATTGGCTAGCGGGGATTTACATTACACGTCTACGGAGCCTTCCCTTCTTTACGCTAGAAGTTTTTACCTTGACCACGTGATCAAAACGGAGATGGAATATCCTCCATTGCCGGTCTATGTATCTTAAATATCTTTGGTTCGTAGGTATCGCTGTTAAAATCTGCAACTTTTGTTGCATAGTCACTCCATCGCTTTTATAGAATATCTCTATTCTGACCAATGGGAATGCTCAGTAATATCATCAAGTAATCGTTTTCTATGAAAGTGGCAAAATGACTATGCAGCAAAAGCTACATATTTTTAACAGTGAGCAATGTGGACTTTAAGATTTTCTGGATGTGGTAACTTTCCGAAGTGCAAAATCTTAACAGGACAAGTTCTCGCATCCATCAAACTGGAAGCCCACATCAATACCACCCGGCATGGGAAGTAGGTATCGAAAAACTGAAAATACACCAGTAAAATAATTTCATATATCAGAGCACTAGTGCCTGTGTACGAAGGTGCCTATTGTGACGGAGATAAAAATTGCCTCCACATGTCAGTGCACGTAAAGTGCATTGCCATGTGTAGAGACAATGGCCGTGACCGAGACAGATTTTTCTCTGTTTGCGAAACGAGATTGACTAATCAGCAGCCTGCATTTTTTTTAAACTTTTCACTGTTTGCAAATATGCAGGCTTCTGATTGGTCAATCTTGTTTCGCTAACAGCGAAAATGGTTATCTGGATTCCGTCCACTGGGTTTAGATCCAGATTCGGTCGTCAGAATGACTTCAGATTTTTTTTCAGGTAGGGTTACAGAGTCTAGAATATACAGTGTGGAAATCGGCTATCCAAGTAATACTTAAAAAAGTGCTAAAATATTGGATTCCTTAAATGTGAAACGATGCTGAAAACCAACAAGTCTATCACAGCGACATCTGCAGGATGTTTCCCAAAACTCTAAGACGATTTTTTCTAGACGCTGTAGTACAGCATCTAGAATATATAGTGTGGAAATCGGCTATCCCAGTAATACTTAAAATAGTGTTAAAATATTGTTTCCCTTAAATGTCAAACGATGCTGAAATCCAATGAATCGATCACAGTGACATCTGCAGGATATTTTCTAAAACTTCAAGACGATTTGGTCTAGACGCTGTAATAATACGGTGTTTACTTTGAAAATTGAAAATATATCGCAGATATCGCTGCGATCGGTTCCCTGGATTTCAGCATCATTGCACATTTAAAGGATACAACTTTTTAGCACAGTTTGGATAGCAGATTTACCCACTATATATTCTAGACGCTGTATCATAGCGACTAGAATATATAGTGTGGAAATCGACTATATCTGTAATACTTAAAAAAGCGCTAATATAATGTATCCCTTAAATGTGCAATGAAGTGCTGAAATATAGGGATCGCAGCGACATCTGCAGGATATTTTCTAAAACTCCAAGAATATTGCTAGTCTATACAATATAATACGAAAAGTTGCGATCGACTCTTTAGATTTCAGCAACATCTTCGCACATTCAAGGGATACACATTTTTAGCATTGTTTGGATAGCATATTTCCACACTAGGTATTTTAGACGCTGTACTACAGCGTCTAGAATACCTAGTGTGTAAATATACTCTAGATGCTAAATCACTTGAGAGTGTAGGTGGGCTGCGGGTTCAACTCCCGCTGTCTCCGTTGCACACTCTTTGTGGAGCTCCCGGATGTGATTCTCTTGTGTTGTAAATTTCCGTGTGCTATCTCGTCCTTGTATATTGACGATGACTTATAAGCGGGCACCTGATGTTAAGCACACAAGTCAGATGTATGTGACCAATAAATAAATTAATGTAGACTGTTGTGAATACAATGTACTTGTTTAAAAAATTATCATAAGTATTAAATGCTAAAAAAATCAATACTTCTAATGAAATTATAAAGAATTTATTGAAAACAATTCGTTTAATAAATAATTTTTAAGGTTTCGTTCATCTGACGAAACCCTATTCGACTCACGCCTCTGTCCGTCCGTCTGTCTGTCTGTCCGTCTGTCACAGAGCACGTTCTCAGAAAGCATATATGTTGGAGACTTGAAATTTTGGATACTTATAGTTAAACACCTCACATCAAACGACAAATCATAAAATTTTGAAAAAGTCTTATATTTACCCCTCTGAGCTCTAACTTGTGTATTTTAATCTTTTTTTTTTCTAACTGAACCCCTAAATAAGTTGAAAACTTGAAATTTTGATATTTATAGCTGAATCCCTCACATCAAACAGCAAATAATAAGTATTTGAAAAAGTCTTGAAACCGCTCTGGGCTCTAACTTGTGTATTTTAAGCAATTTTTCTAACTCAGCCCTTAATTAAGTTCGAGACGTGAAATTTTGCATACTTATAGCTGAACACTTGCGATCACACGAAAAATCATAAAAATTTCAAAAAGTCACATTATTTACGCCCCCGCCCCCCTCCGGTCTCTAACTTGTGTATTTTAAGCAATTTTTCTAACTCAGCCCCTAATTAAGTTGGAGCCTTTAAATTTTGCATACTTATAGATGAACACTTGCGATCACACGACAAATCATAAAAAAATAAAAAAGTCATCAATACTATTAATGTTTGTAAACGTCTGTATGTATGTATGTATGTATGTGCACATCGCCGTTGTAGCCGGAACTACTTTTTTTCACAGGGCACGCAGAGGGTCACGTAAGGTGCCAATTTGGGCTGCCTCTTTCCGAGATAATCCCGCAGTAATTACCGAAGTTATTAGTTAATTAACAACTCAAAATCAACCAATTAATCTTTATAACCCAGGTACAAACAGACCTTCTCCAAATCATCGGAGTCAAAGCGATATAAGTAAGCGTACAAACTTAATGCTGGAATCGGGCGTAAATTAACACAATTGCGCCATCTTGTGGACGAGGTGATAATCCACATACGCGGGCTTTTAGTGTGGCATGATTGATGTGACCTCGCTTTTAATCTTGCGGTTACTTCTCCCATTTAAGATAGGACGCTTACTTATGTCGCTTTGATCGGAGTTCTCCTAAGGGTTGCCAGTAAAATCAGAGGATGCATGTTTACCACGGAGGAAATTAAGCCGAAAAATGAAGTGGACATTTTAAAAGCGAAATCGCATCTCAGAAAGTATTGGTCCGATAAATTTGTAAATGGTATAGACAGACGCGGAAAAAAATCTACTTTCATTTGGTATAAAGTTCACATTTCTGCGATGTGTATAACTTAAAATATCCACTAAAAATCGATAGATAAAAATTTAATTTCTTTAATTGGAAAGACAAGGAAAAAATATTTCATTTCGGCGGGAAAGCAGGTGTCAGACATGACGACGCTGCGGTTTTCCATAGTAAGATATTTTAATACGAAATTTTAACTTTTTAAATATTAAATTTTTTTATTAAATTTTTTGGCATACCGACGTGAAATTTCTCACTGATTTCACTGATGCCCATTTCTAAGTCCTATCTTAATTACAAGCTGAAATATTAATTATTATTTAATTAATCGGTTTATTCCTATCAAATGCGCCGATTAAAATGAAGACACGTGGTGCTCTTTTAAACACGAAATAATTTAAATTAGGAAATCTAACAATTTGCGTGGGGTTTTTGAACAGCGCTATGGGATAAGTATAACTCATTCATCATCAGAAAGTTTATAAGTATTCATTATTTTCGAATAGTAATTTCAGGAAATATCTTAAATAATTGGTTAAGACCGCCACTCGATCTGTTTGAAACTTTAAGATAGTTTATAACACATAAGAAAAAAGAGTGCAGTGTGATATTTTGAGGAGGGGGTGGGAGATAAATTTATTTTTAAAATCTTAGCGTTTGTTACCGCAGCTAATGTTTTAAATTCTTGGTTAAGACCGCCACAATCCCGACCCATGTATCTACGGAAAGATTACGTGAAGGAGTTTCGTTGAGATATGCTTTTGTTAAGAATAGAGTGCGCTTCCTGGTGGTGGAATGTGGAACTAACATAACGCAATTTTGTTAAAATTAGGCAATCTAACAAGTCAATCTGTTTGAAACTTTAAGATATTTTATAACACATAAGATAATGTGTAAAAAAGAATCACGCGTGAAATTCCGGGGAAGGGGGGGGGGGGGTGCGCTAGATTTCTATTTAAAAAGTTTGCGTTTCTGACCGCTTTAGGTGCCTTTTTGAGGTAGTCCTGAGATATATGCTACTTATTTAATATAAAATAGTCTAAAGTTTAGTTACCACAATTTCCGAATAGTAATTTCAGCAAATACCTTAATTTCTTATTAAGACCGCCACCACCTCGAGTAATATATCTATGGTATGTTTAACGGTGTTTCCTTCCAATACAGTTTTGTTAAGAATAGAGTGCGCTCCCTGGTGGTGGAATGTGGAACTAACATAACGCCATTTTATTACAATTAGGAAATATAACAAAGCGATCTGTTTGAAAATTTAAGATAGTTTATAACACATAAGAAAAAGTTTATAAAAAATGGCGCGTGAAATTTCGGGTAGGGGGGAAGAGGAGCGCTAATTTCACTAATTGATTTATTTCTATTATATACTTATTTTAAAAGGCAGTCACGTGATGCTTCATTGCAGTATTCTTTTGAACGGTGTCCGATTTTTAAAAATACAGCACAAATGCTAGTTATGCCAGATAATAATTTCAGAAGTATTGATACCACTATTTTCGAATAGTAATTTCAGCAAATATATTAAATTGTTGGTTAAAACCGCCCCCCCCCCCCCCGACCCATGTATCTACCGATAGATTGTGTAAAGGAGTTTCGTTCAGATACACTTTTGTTAAGAATATAGTGCGCTCCCTGGTGATGGAATGTGGAACTAACAGACCGCGACTCCATTTAAAGTAGGAAATCCAACAAAGCTATCTGTTTGGGACTTTAAGATAATTATAACAAATACTAAAGGATTGTAAAAAAAAATGCCGCGTCACATTACGGTTTGGGGGGTGGGTGGGTGAGGGGAAGAAGCGCGAACAAAATTAGGCGGTAGGGACGAACAAAATTAGGAGTGCGCTCCCTGGTGATGGAATGTGGGACTAACAGACCGCGATTACATTTAAAGTAGGAATTCCAACAAAGCGATCTGTTTGAAACTTTAAGATAATTTTTAACAAATAGTAAAAGATTATAAAAAAGAATGGCACATCACATTCCGGTTGGAGGGGGGGGGGGGGCGGAAGTGGCGCGAACAATATTAGGCAGTATAACAGGGCGTTTTGTACTGTTTTGCGTGCGGTTTTTTGATGACGTGATGAGAAACTATTACATATTCAATAAAAAAAAATTATAAGTGATCATACCACTATTTTTGAATAGTAATTTAAGCAAATATCTTAAATTCTTGATTAAGACCGCTACCCCCTCGACTAGCATATCTCCTGATAGGTTGTTTAACGGAGTTACGTTCAGATACATTTTTGTTAATAATAAAGTGCGCTCCCTCGTGGAGGAACGTGAAACTAACAGACCGCGATTTTATTTAAAATAGGAAATCTAACAAGGTGATCTGTTAGAAACTTTAAGATAGTTTATAACACTTACGAATAAGTTTATAAAAAATGGCGCGTGAAATTTAGGTCAGGTGGGGAGAGAGAGAGGGGCAAAATATTTCTTTTTTTTTTACCTTTTTGTTTAACACCGTTTCAGGTGCGTTTTTTGACGGAGTCCTCAGATACAGGCTACTTATTAAATATAAACTAGCTGGCTTCGCCCGCTAGCGGGCCCCTCCTTTTCATGAACCCCTCCTTTTTTATAAAATCTCGAAGCGAAAGAACCTTGACCCGGGTCCCCGCTGCCTACGGCACCGTATAGCAGACGTGCTGCACACGCCTGCAAAATCTTGTAAAAAAGGCAATCTCGCTCGAACGAACCTCGAACCCGCCATCTCACATAGGTATCCCGGGAAACGAAAGAGCCGATTCTCTGGCGAAGGCGGTTATAGATAACAACCAATACAACGATTGCCAGGAATTGCTTGTTCCACAATCCAAATTCAAGTATATCTTTAGGCAAAAAACTCTGGATGAATGGCAACTCTCATGGACTCAGTCGACAAAGGGTCGCGATACTTACAGTATAATTAATAAAGTTGACATACAGTTCATCTGTGATCGCCCTACGTTACCTAACTATATTACTGGTCATGGAAGTTTCCCATCATTTCTACATAAAATTAAAAAAAAAAGAGACTCACCACTTTGTTTATGCAGAAAGAGTATTGGAAACGCTACACACTATATCTTTGGAAACTGCCCCATAATGAAACATCATTTCCATTTTGACAGAAACAAAACATTGAGAGAAAATTTGAATAACACTCTTTTCAACGCAGGCAACTTCCAGAGACTTCTAGAAAATTACGACATTTTAAATAAACATTTTTCGTTTATTTCTAAGACTATAGCTAAACCTTAATCCTTTTTTTTTTTTTTACATTCTATTTAACCTGTAAATATATTTCAATATTTATTTATACATATGTGTCCGCACTGCCTTCAATAATAAGGCAGTATTTGTAACATGCTTTTTATGTTGTAATAAATGTGCGCCACCCTGCTTGCGCTGCCTGGCAGCCCCTTTTTCCCCTCGTGGACTTATTGTCCCTATACCTCACGGTAGGCTGTCCACGAGTGGGCGATTTCGGTCCCCGCTGCCTTCGGCACCCTATAGCAGGCGTGTTGTGCCCGCACTGCAAACTCTTTTAAAAGAGCCTTTCGCTATAACGAAAGTCGAACCTGGTCCTCGCTGCCTACGGCACCGCATACCAGGCGTTCTGCGCACGCACTGCAAACTCTTTTTAAAAAGCCTTTCGAATTCGAACGAAAGTCGAACCGAGTCCCCGTTGCCTACGGCCTCGTATAGCAGGCGTGCTGCGCACGACTGCAAAATCTTGTAAAAAAGGCAATCCGCTCGAACGAACCTCGAACCGGGTCCTCGCTGCTAAATTTAACAAAATCGCGTTATGTTAGTTCCACATTCTACCACCAGGGAACGCACTCTATTCATAACAAAACTGTATCGGAAGGAAAGTCCGTTAAACAACCTATCAGTAGATATGTTAAACAGATCGCCTTGTTAGATTGCCTAATTTTAACAAAATCGCGTTATGTTAGTTCCGCATTCCACCACCAGGGAGCGCACTGTATGTTTAACAAAAACGTATCTAAACGAAACGCCTTCACACAACCTTTCCGTAGATACATGGGTCGGGATTGTGACTGTCTTAACGAAGAATTCTGTTAGTTCCGCATTCCACCACCAGAGAGCGCACTCTATTCATAACAAAACTGTATCGGAAGGAAAGTCCGTTAAACAACCTATCAGTAGATATGTTACTCGAGGTGGTGGCAGTCTTAAGCAAGAATTTAAGATATTTGCACAAATTACTATTCGGAAATAGTGATAACTAAACTTTTGACATTTTTTTATTTAATAAGTATCATATATCTCAATGTGTTATGAACTACCTTAAAGTTTCAAGAAGATCGCCTTGTTAGATTTCCTAATTTTAACAAAATCGCTTTATGTTAGTTCCATATTCCACCACCAGGGAGCACATACTATTCATAACAAAGGTGTATCAGAGCGAAACTCTGTTAAACAACCTATCAGTTAATGTGTTACTCGAGTTGGTGGCGGTCTTAAGCGAGAAATTAAGAAATTTGCTGAAAGTACTATTCGGAAATAGTGGTAACTAAAATTTTGACATTTTTATATTTCATAAGTAGCATATGTCTGAGTATGTCATAGTCCTCAAAAAACGACATCTAAAAAGGTCATAAACGCTAATTCTTTAAAAAGAAATCCAGCGCCCCTCCCCCGCCCTCCCTTCACAGGAAATTGCATGCACCATTATTTTATAAGCTTTTTATTATGTGTCATGAAGTATCTTAAAGTTGCAAACGGATCGCCTTGTTATATTTCCTAATTTTAACAAAACCGCGTTACATTAGTTCCGCATTCCACCACCAGGGAGCACACTCTGTTCTTAACAAAAGCATATCTGAACGAAACTTCTTTGCGCAACCTCTCCGTAGATACATGGTCAGGAGGGTGGCGGTGCGGTCTTAACCAAGGATTTAAAACATTTTCTGCGGGAACAAACGCTAAGATTTAATAAATAAATCTAGTCCCCCCCCCCCCTTCACTCCTCGAAATATCACACTCCATTCTTTTTTACACTTTTTCTTATGTGTTATAAAGTATCTTAACCCCTTGAGAGGCAAGCAAAAATGTCTTTAAATATTGAATTCTCACCGGGATAATCGAAAAATTTTATTTTTAAATATGGAAAAGCAATTTTTCAACTATTTTCCTCCAAAGTTAAAAATATAAAATTTAGTTAAAATTTTCTGGTGAGAATCTTGTTTAAATTAGGTGGGATATATTTTATCCCACCGCCCCTCAAGGGGTTAAAGTTTCAAACACATCGAGTGGTGGTCTTAACCAATAATTTAAGATATTTCCTGAAATTGCTATTCGTAAATAGTGGGATGAACACTTATAAAATTTTTCATATTGAATAATCTCATAGCGCGCCGTCGAAATACCCCACGCAAATTCTTAGATTTCCTAATTTAAATGAAATCTCCGTTAAAAAAGCACGTGCCTCCATCTTAATCTCGCATTTGATGGAAATAAAAGGAATTAATAAAATAATAATTAATATCTCAGCTTGTAATGAAGCTATCTCTTTGAACCGGGTATGTATGAAATCTGCGAGAGATTTCCAGCCCGGATGTCAAAAAATTTAATCGAAAAATTTAATATTTAAAAAGTTTAAATTTCTTATTAGACTTTCCCCCGCTTAAATTTCTCTCGCTCCGATATGTCTGAGAGATGACGACAGCTGCGTTCCGGTGAATGGAAATCTGTTTTCATTGTCTTTTGAAATACAGAAATTAAATTTTTATCGATCGATTTTTAGTGGATTTTTTGCGTTCTACCCTATGCAGAAATTTGAAATTTATACCAAAATAAAGTAGAATTTTTTCCGCGTATTTCTACACCTGTTACGAATTTGTACGACCGATACTTCGGCAGATGCGATTTTGCTTTTTAAATGTCCACTTCATTTATTGCTTAAATTACACCGTGGTAATCCTGCATCGGCTGATTTGACGGAGCATCCGCTGAATTTACTGGCAACCCTTAGGAGAAACTGAGGAGGATTTGGATAAAGTGCGTTCGCACCTGCGTTCAAAAGGTTGATTGGTTAATTTTAGAATTTAATTAGCCCGTAATTAGGTTAATTACGGCTGGATTTAAGCAAAAAAAAGTTTGAGCGTCCTGAGAAAACGACCTTTCGTTTGACACCTTTCACGGCGTTCTGAGTGCTCTGTGAAAAAAGTTTATCCAAGTACAAAAATTTTGTTACCAACATACAGACAGACAGACAGACAGACGTATACGGACATTAATAGTAAGTAATATGTCAAAAGTTAAATTATCACTATTTCCGTATAGTAATTGCAACAAACATCTTAAGGCTGTTCTTAACTGCTCTGCTCAACAAGCATAAAATGTTTTGACGTATTTACAAATTCATTTTTTAACGGAAAGATATAAAATTTGAAAGCCTGGATATGTAAGCGATTTGAAATGGAACTGTTTTTCCATTTTTGGATCCATCCATTACCTATTGAGTTATAAGCGAATTCGATCACGTGACAAACCCGTTTTTTGCCCGCTGTTGAGTGCTCTTTCTCCCTTCGCGCGGAAATTAGGTTCAAAATGCCCACTTTGACACTCTTTTCTGAAATATCTATTGCCTTTGAAAAAAAAATGGAAAACAGCTCAATGACATAGTTTCTGGACAACACCAGCTAGTTTCATCCATGTTCGAAGAAAAATAAATTAAAACTTATGTCAGAAAGTTGCTGTTGCACTTTTGAGAACACCCTTAAATTCTTGCTGAAGAGAGCCACCCCCTCGAGTAACATATCTACTGATAGATTGTGTAAAGGAGTTCCGTTCAGATACGCTTTTGTTAAGAATAGAGTGCGCTCCCTGGTGATGGAATGTAGAACTAACAGACCGCGATTTCATTTAAAGTAGGAAATATAACAAGTCGATCTGTTTGAAATTTTAAGATAGTTTATAACACATAAGAAAAATTTTATAAAAGAATGGCGTGTGAAATTTCGGTCAGGTGGTGGGAGAGGGAGGGGCGAAGATTTCTTTTTAAACCTTAGCATCACTTTTCTAAATTTTGCTGATACCCGCCATGTGGCATATCGTAGTAAAGGTCTGTGGCCGCTTAATCATGTTATGCATCTCCGGTGACCATCCCCCACTTTACCCCGCCAAGAGGGGCACTTTTCTAAATTTTGCCGATACGGATACCCGTCATGTGACAGATCGTTTGAAACGTCTGTGACCGCTTATTCATGTTATGCATCTCCAGTGTCCATCCCGCACTTTGACCCCCTCCCAGGGGGGCACTTTTCAAAATTTGGTAGATACCCGTGATGTGATATATCGTAGGAAAAAACTGTGACCGCTTAATCATGATATGCATCTCCTGTGTCCATCCCCCACTTTGTCCCCTCAAGAGGGACACTTTTCTAAATTTTGCCCATACCCGTCATGTGACATACCGTAGGAAAGCTCTGTGACCGCTTAATCATGTTATGCATCTCCGGTGTCTATCCCCCACTCACTTTTCTAAATTTTGCCGACACCCCTCATGTGATATATCGTTGGAGAGGTCTGTTGCAACTTAATCATATTATGCATCCGAAGTGTTCATCGCCCCACTTTGCCCCCAAGCGCGATTCACTTTTTCAAAAGATTTCGCAGCGCGTGCGCAGCACGTCTGCTATACGGTGCCGCAGGCAGCGGGGACCCCGTTTAAGGTTCATTCCAGCGAGATTGCTTTTTTCACAAAATTTTGTAGTGCGTGCGCAGCACGCCTTCTATACGTTGCTGTAATTAGCTGGGACCCGGTTCGAGGTTCGTTCTATTCGAGATTTCATGTTATTAGAGGTTCATAAAAAGGAGGGGCTCTTTAGTGGACTAAGCCAGCTAGTCTTATATTATTCACCTCTCCGGTCTCTAACTTGTGTATCTTAAGCTTTTTTTTTCAACTGAGCCCTAATTAAGTTGAAGATTTGAAATTTTGTAAACTTATAGCTGAATCATCAGATCATAACCTCAGATCAAACGACAAATCATAAAATTTTTAAAAATTCTTATATTTACCCATCTAAGATCTAACTTGTGTATTTTAATCAAATTTTATAACTCAGCCCTTAATTAAGTTGGAGACATGAAATTTTCTATACTTATAACATAACACTTGCGATCATACGAAAAATCATAAAAATTTCAAAAAGTGTTATATTATTTACCTCCGGGCTCTAACTTATGTATGTTAGGCAATTTTTCTAATTCAGCACCTAATTAAGTTGAAGACTTGAAATTTTGCATACTTATAGCAGAAAACTTGCAATCACACGTAAAATCATAAAAATTAAAAAAGTCTTATTTACCCGGTCTCTAACTTGTGTATTTTAAGAAGTGTTTCTAACTCAGCTACTAATTAAGTTGGAAAATTGAAATTTTGCATACTTATAGCAAAAAACTTGCGATTACACGCAAAATCATAAAATTTTCAAAAAGTCTTATATTATTTACTCCTCCGGTTCTAACTTGTATATTTTCAGCAATTTTTCTAACGTCCAACCTTTTCACACGGGGCACACTTTTCTAACTTTTGCCAACACCCCACTTTGACCACTCTTTCACATATGTCACCATAGCCTTACATATTTTAGTTCCACATTTAGCGCCAAGGGTAGCCTACGTATCTCGGGTGCTATGGGCCCGATCCGTTGACTAATATATCTACGGATAAGTTGTAAAACGGTGTTTCGTTCGGATAGAGGTTTGTTTAGAATAGAGTGTGCCCCTGGTTGCGAAATGTGCAACTAACAGATTTTGAAAAAAGATAAAGTGTTTTGAAAGAAATATTAAACGAAACCCTCTGTGCGATCTGTGATCACACTTACCCACTTGTTGTAAATTATAATTTCTATGACAAATTATTTATTTATTAAGTAGATATTGAAATCAAAATAATTATGTATTACGGTATGAATAAATAAAAAGTAGGAAATAAAATAAATTTTCAAAAAAAAATATTAACCGACTTCAAAAAAGCAATAAAGAGAATTAAATAATTCTTTAAAATTCTCTAATGACGAAACGTTATCCAATAGCGCACATCGGATATCATGTATCGGCATAAAAAACCATTAAATTTAATATGTAGAATTTAATATCCATCAAGCATGGATTTTCTAGAGAATATTTTGTACATGAGATTATTTCACATATTTATGATTCATTTACGAACATTTACATAAAAACAAGTAATAAATTACTTTTTGAAGTTAGTGCCAAACATTCACAATCGACAATGATTAAACAAATAATTTGCAGAAGAAATAGAGCATTTTTTTTTTTTTTTTTTTGTATCATATTTTCCATCGACACTTTATTCATGGTAATAGGTACAATATATTCACAATTTTACTATACTTAAGATAGATTGGCACCAACTTCAAAAGGTAGTTGATTACTTTTCATATGTATGTATTCGTTAATTAAATCACAAATATGTAAATTAATCTCTTGTAAAAAATATTCCCTAGAAAATACATGTTTGGTGGATACTAAAATATTAAATAAATAAATACTAAAATACTACATATTAAATTTAATGCTTTTATGCCGATGCATGATATGTGCGGTTATTGGATAAAATTTCGTCATTAGAGAATATTAAAGAATTATTTAATTCTTTTTAGTGCTTTTTTTGAAGTCGTTTAACATTTTTTTTTGAAAAATTTATATTATAGGAGAAATAGCTGCGAAACATACTCAGTCATCAATCGTTTCATAAAATCGTATCATAAAGTCGATTCATAAATTCGTTTCATAACTTCGTTTCATTAGGATTTTATATATATAAGATAGATATGCCCGCATTGAAGGATAAAATATGCACTTAAAATAAAAGTAAACGGTTCAGTTAATTCAAACACTGGGACACATTGCAAAACTTCTTAAATTTTCTGTGCGCTACTAACTCAGATTTAAGCTTTTTTTAATGGAATTTTTAGGTTCGGGTCGGGTAACGATTCTACGGAAATTATATTGTCTTCCTTGGATCAGGTTATGGTTTTTTGGAAAATTTTTATCGGGTTCAGATTTGGTTCGGGTCAAATTTCGGCGTTTTTCAAATGGAATTTTTAGGTTCGTGTCGGGTAACATGCCCAGGGAAATTATTTTCTCTTGCTTGGGACGGGTTGTGGTTCTTTGGAATATTTTTTTCGGGTCAGATTTCGGGGTTTTTTTACGAATGACATTTTTAGGTTCGGACCGGGTAACTTGTCCACGGAAATTATATTTTCTTGCTCCGATCGGGTTATAGTTCTATGGAATATTTTTGTCTGGTTCAGATTTGGTTCGGGTCAGATTTCGGGGTTTTTTTTCAAATGGAATTTTTAGGTTCCAGTCGGGTAACATGTCGAGGGAAATTATTTTGTCTTGCTCGGATCGGTTTATTATTAAATGGAATAATTTAGTCGGGTTCAGATTTGGTTCGGTTCAGGATTCGACTTTTTTACAAAAGAACTTTTTAGGTTCGGGTCGGGTTGCGTGTCCAGAGAAATTATTTTGTCTTGCTATGGTTATGATTCAATGGAATATTTATGCATGGAATATTTTCGGGTTCAGATTTAGTTCGAGTCAGATTTCGGCTTTTTTCAAATGGAATTTTTAGGTTCATATCGGGTAACATATCCCGGGAAATAATTTTCTCTTGCTTGGAACGGGTTATGTTCTTTGGAATATTTTTTTCGGGTTCAGATTTGGTTCGGGTTAGATGTCGGGGTTTTTTTTTCAAATGACATTTCTAGGTTCGGACGGGTAACTTGTCCACGGAAAATATTTTTTCTTGCTCTGATCGGGTTATAGTTCTATGGAATATTTTTGTCTGGTTCAGATTTGGTTCGGGTCAGATTTCGGGTTTTTTTTCAAATGGAATTTTTAGGTTCCGGTCGGGTAACATGTCGAGGGAGATTATTTTGTCTTGCTCGGATCGGGTTACGATTCAATGGAATATTTTTGTCGTGTTCAGATTTGGTTCGGGTCAGATTTTGGCGTTTTTCAAATGTAATTTTTAGGTTCGTGTCGCATAACATGTCCAGGAAAATTATTTTCACTTGCTTGTAACGGGTTATGGCTCTTTGGAATATTCTTTTCGGGTTCAGATTTGGTTCGATTCAGATTTCGGGTTTTTATTTCGAATGACATTTTTAGGTTCGGACCGGGTAACTTGTCCACGGAATTTTTTTTTCTTGCTCTGATCGGGTTATAGTTCTATGGAATAATTTTGTCTGGTTCAGATTTGGTTCGGGTCACATTTCATGGATTTTTCAAATGGAATTTTTAGGTTTCGGTCGTGTAACATGTCGAGGGAAATTATTTTGTCTTGCTCGTATCGGGTTATTATTAAATGGAATATTTTTGTCGGGTTCAGATTTGGTTCGGCTCAGAATTCGGCTTTTTTACAAATGGACTTTTTAGTTTCGGGTCGGACTGCGTGTCCAAGGAAATTATTTTGTCTTGCTCTGATCGGGTTATGATTCAATGGAATATTTTTCTCGGGTTCATATTTGGTTCGGGTCAGATTTGGGCTTTTTTCAAATGGAATTTTTAGGTTCGTGTCGAATAACATGTCCAGGAAAATTATTTTCACCTGCTTGGAACGGTTCTTGGGAATACTTTTTCGGGTTCAGATTTGGTTCGGGTTAGATTTGGGGGTTTTTTTCGAATGAAATTTTTAGGTTCTGACCGGGTAACTTGTCCACGGAATTTTTTTTTTCTTGCTCTGATCAGGTTATAGTTCTATGGAATATTTTTGTCTGGTTCAAATTTGGTTCGGGTCAGATTTCGGGGTTTTTTGAAATGGAATTTTTAGGTTCCGGTCGGGTAACATGTCGAGGGAATTTATTTTGTCTTGCTCGGATCGTGTTATTATTAAATGGAATATTTTTGTCGGGTTCAGATTTGGTTCGTGTCAGATTTCGGATTTTCAAATTGAATTTTTAGGTTTGTGTCGGGTAACATGTCCAGGGAAATTATATTCTCTTGCTTGGAACGGGTTATGGTTCTTTGGAATATTTTTTTCGGGTTCATATTTGCTTCGTGTCAGATTTCGGGTTTTTTCTTCAAATGACATTTTTAGGTTCTGACCGGTTAACTTGTCCACGGAAATTATTTTTTCTTGCTCTGATCGGGTTATAGTTCTATGGAATATTTTTGTCTGGTTCAGATTTCGTTCTTTTTTCAAATTGAATTTTTAGGTTCGGGTCGGGTTGCATATCTTCAGAAATTATTTTGTCTTGCTCGGATCCGATAGTTTTTTGCAATATTTTTTAATCGGTTATCAGATTTCGTTCGGGTCAGATTTCAGGTTTTTTTTTTAATGGAAATTACAGGTTTCGGTCCGGTTTCGTGTAGGTTGAAATTATTTTGTCTTCCTTGGATCAGGTTATGGTTCTTTGGAAAATATTTTTCGGGTTCAGATTTGTTCATCTCAGGAATCGGCTTTTTTTCAAATGGAATTTTTAGTTCGGGTCGGGTTCAGTGTCCAGGGAAAATATTTTGTCTTGCTCAGATCTGGTTATGGTTCAATGGAATACTTTTGTTGGGTTCATATTTGGTTCGGGTCAGATTTGGGCTTTTTTCAAATGAAATTTTTAGGTTCGTGTCGAATAACATGTCCAGGAAAATTATTTTCACCTGCTTGGAACGGTTCTTGGGAATATTTTTTTCGGGTTCAGATTTGGTTCGGGTTAGATTTGGGGGTTTTTTTTCGAATGAAATTTTTAGGTTCTGTCCGGGTAACTTGTCCACGGAATTTTTTTTTTCTTGCTCTGATCAGGTTATAGTTCTATGGAATATATTTTTGTCTGGTTCAAATTTGGTTCGGGTCGGATTTCGGGGTTTTTTCAAATGGAATTTTTAGGTTCCGGTCGGGTAACATGTCGAGGGAAATTATTTTGTCTTGCTCGGATCGGGTTATTATTAAATGGAATAATTTTGTCGGGTTCAGATTTGGTTCGGCTCAGAAATCGGCTTTTTTACAAATGGACATTTTAGGTTCGGGTCGGATTGCGTGTCCAAGAAAAATTATTTTGTCTTGCTCTGATCAGGTTATGATTCAATGGAATATTTTTGTCGGGTTCAGATTTGAACCAAATCTGATCGGACTTCCGGCTCAGATATCGGCTTTTTTACAAATGGACTTTTTAGGTTCGGGTCGGATTGCGTGTCCAGGAAAAATTATTTTGTCTTCCTCTGATCGGGTTATGAATCAATGGAATATTTTTGTCGGGTTCAGATTTGGTTCGGGTCAGATTTCGGCTTTTTTCAAATGGAATTTTTAGGTTCGTGTTGGGTACCATGTCCAGGGAAATTATTTTAACTTGCTTGGAACGGGTTACGGTTCTTTGGAATATTTTTTTTGGGTCAGATTTCGGGGTTTTTTTACGAATGACATTTTTAGGTTCGGACCGGGTAACTTGTCCACGGAAATTATTTTTTCTTGCTCCGATCGGGTTATAGTTCTATGGAATATTTTTGTCTGGTTCAGATTTGGTTCGGGTCAGATTTCGGGTTTTTTTTTCAAATGGAATTTTTAGGTTCCAGTCGGGTAACATGTCGAAGGAAATTATTTTGTCTTGCTCGGATCGGTTTATTATTAAATGGAATAATTTAGTCGGGTTCAGATTTGGTTCGGTTCAGGATTCGACTTTTTTACAAAAGAACTTTTTAGGTTCGGGTCGGGTTGCGTGTCCAGAGAAATTATTTTGTCTTGCTATGGTTATGATTCAATGGAATATTTATGCATGGAATATTTTCGGGTTCAGATTTAGTTCGAGTCAGATTTCGGCTTTTTTCAAATGGAATTTTTAGGTTCATATCGGGTAACATATCCCGGGAAATAATTTTCTCTTGCTTGGAACGGGTTATGTTCTTTGGAATATTTTTTTCGGGTTCAGATTTGGTTCGGGTTAGATGTCGGGGGTTTTTTTTCAAATGACATTTCTAGGTTCGGACGGGTAACTTGTCCACGGAAAATATTTTTTCTTGCTCTGATCGGGTTATAGTTCTATGGAATATTTTTGTCTGGTTCAGATTTGGTTCGGGTCAGATTTCGGGTTTTTTTTCAAATGGAATTTTTAGGTTCCGGTCGGGTAACATGTCGAGGGAGATTATTTTGTCTTGCTCGGATCGGGTTACGATTCAATGGAATATTTTTGTCGTGTTCAGATTTGGTTCGGGTCAGATTTTGGCGTTTTTCAAATGTAATTTTTAGGTTCGTGTCGCATAACATGTCCAGGAAAATTATTTTCACTTGCTTGTAACGGGTTATGGCTCTTTGGAATATTCTTTTCGGGTTCAGATTTGGTTCGATTCAGATTTCGGGTTTTTATTTCGAATGACATTTTTAGGTTCGGACCGGGTAACTTGTCCACGGAATTTTTTTTTCTTGCTCTGATCGGGTTATAGTTCTATGGAATAATTTTGTCTGGTTCAGATTTGGTTCGGGTCAGATTTCATGGTTTTTTCAAATGGAATTTTTAGGTTTCGGTCGTGTAACATGTCGAGGGAAATTATTTTGTCTTGCTCGTATCGGGTTATTATTAAATGGAATATTTTTGTCGGGTTCAGATTTGGTTCGGCTCAGAATTCGGCTTTTTTACAAATGGACTTTTTAGTTTCGGGTCGGACTGCGTGTCCAAGGAAATTATTTTGTCTTGCTCTGATCGGGTTATGATTCAATGGAATATTTTTCTCGGGTTCATATTTGGTTCGGGTCAGATTTGGGCTTTTTTCAAATGGAATTTTTAGGTTCGTGTCGAATAACATGTCCAGGAAAATTATTTTCACCTGCTTGGAACGGTTCTTGGGAATACTTTTTCGGGTTCAGATTTGGTTCGGGTTAGATTTGGGGGTTTTTTTCGAATGAAATTTTTAGGTTCTGACCGGGTAACTTGTCCACGGAATTTTTTTTTCTTGCTCTGATCAGGTTATAGTTCTATGGAATATTTTTGTCTGGTTCAAATTTGGTTCGGGTCAGATTTCGGGGTTTTTTGAAATGGAATTTTTAGGTTCCGGTCGGGTAACATGTCGAGGGAATTTATTTTGTCTTGCTCGGATCGTGTTATTATTAAATGGAATATTTTTGTCGGGTTCAGATTTGGTTCGTGTCAGATTTCGGATTTTCAAATTGAATTTTTAGGTTTGTGTCGGGTAACATGTCCAGGGAAATTATATTCTCTTGCTTGGAACGGGTTATGGTTCTTTGGAATATTTTTTTCGGGTTCATATTTGCTTCGTGTCAGATTTCGGGTTTTTTCTTCAAATGACATTTTTAGGTTCTGACCGGTTAACTTGTCCACGGAAATTATTTTTTCTTGCTCTGATCGGGTTATAGTTCTATGGAATATTTTTGTCTGGTTCAGATTTCGTTCTTTTTTCAAATTGAATTTTTAGGTTCGGGTCGGGTTGCATATCTTCAGAAATTATTTTGTCTTGCTCGGATCCGATAGTTTTTTGCAATATTTTTTAATCGGTTATCAGATTTCGTTCGGGTCAGATTTCAGGTTTTTTTTTTAATGGAAATTACAGGTTTCGGTCCGGTTTCGTGTAGGTTGAAATTATTTTGTCTTCCTTGGATCAGGTTATGGTTCTTTGGAAAATATTTTTCGGGTTCAGATTTGTTCATCTCAGGAATCGGCTTTTTTTCAAATGGAATTTTTAGTTCGGGTCGGGTTCAGTGTCCAGGGAAAATATTTTGTCTTGCTCAGATCTGGTTATGGTTCAATGGAATACTTTTGTTGGGTTCATATTTGGTTCGGGTCAGATTTGGGCTTTTTTCAAATGAAATTTTTAGGTTCGTGTCGAATAACATGTCCAGGAAAATTATTTTCACCTGCTTGGAACGGTTCTTGGGAATATTTTTTTCGGGTTCAGATTTGGTTCGGGTTAGATTTGGGGGTTTTTTTTTCGAATGAAATTTTTAGGTTCTGTCCGGGTAACTTGTCCACGGAATTTTTTTTTTCTTGCTCTGATCAGGTTATAGTTCTATGGAATATATTTTTGTCTGGTTCAAATTTGGTTCGGGTCGGATTTCGGGGTTTTTTCAAATGGAATTTTTAGGTTCCGGTCGGGTAACATGTCGAGGGAAATTATTTTGTCTTGCTCGGATCGGGTTATTATTAAATGGAATAATTTTGTCGGGTTCAGATTTGGTTCGGCTCAGAAATCGGCTTTTTTTACAAATGGACATTTTAGGTTCGGGTCGGATTGCGTGTCCAAGAAAAATTATTTTGTCTTGCTCTGATCAGGTTATGATTCAATGGAATATTTTTGTCGGGTTCAGATTTGAACCAAATCTGATCGGACTTCCGGCTCAGATATCGGCTTTTTTACAAATGGACTTTTTAGGTTCGGGTCGGATTGCGTGTCCAGGAAAAATTATTTTGTCTTCCTCTGATCGGGTTATGAATCAATGGAATATTTTTGTCGGGTTCAGATTTGGTTCGGGTCAGATTTCGGCTTTTTTCAAATGGAATTTTTAGGTTCGTGTTGGGTACCATGTCCAGGGAAATTATTTTAACTTGCTTGGAACGGGTTACGGTTCTTTGGAATATTTTTTTTGGGTTCAGATTTGGTTCGTGTCAGATTTCGGGTTTTATTTTCAAATGACATTTTTAGGTTCAAACCAGGTAACTTCTCCACGGAAATTATTTTTTCTTGCTCTGATCAGGTTTTCTGGTTCAGATTTGGTTCGCTTCAGATTTCGGGTTTTTTTTCAAATGGAATTTTTAGGTTCCGGTCGGGTAACATGTCAAGGGAAATTATTTTGGCTTGCTCGGATCGGGTTATTATTAAATGGAATATTTTTGTCGGGTTCAGATTTGGTTCGACTCAGAATTCGGCATTTTTACAAATGGACTTTTTAGGTTCGGGACGGGTTGCGTGTCCAGGGAAATTATTTTGTCTTGCTCTGATCGGTTTATGATTCAATGGAATATTTTTGTCGGGTTCAGATTTGGTTCGGGTCAGATTTCGGCTTTTTTCAAATGGAATTTTTAGGTTCGTGTCGGGTAACATGTCCAGGGAAATTATTTCTCTTGCTTGGAACGGGTTATGGTTCTTTGGAATATTTTTTTCGGTTTCAGATTTGGTTCGGGTTAGATTTCGGGTTTTTTCTGCAAATGACATTTTTAGGTTCGGACCGGGTAACTTGTCCACGGAAATTATTTTTTCTTGCTCTGATCGGGTTATAGTTCTATGGAATATTTTTGTCTGGTTAAGATATGGTTCGGGTCAGATTTCGTTCTTTTTTCAAATTGAATTTTTAGGTTCGGGTCGGGTTGCATGTCCTCAGAAATTATTTTGTCTTGCTCGGATCCGATAGTTTTTTGCAATATTTTTTAATCGGTTATCAGATTTGGTTCGGGTCAGATTTCAGGTTTTTTTTCAAAAGGAAATTTCAGGTTCCGGTCCGGTTGCGTGTAGACTGAAATTATTTTGTCTTGCTCAGATCTGGGCACGGTCTGTTGTAATTATTTTTTCGGGTTCGGGTTATGGGTTAATAAGTCTAAAAAATCACACTGATTGGGATATAAGTGGTCATTTTTTAATAAACGGTCATTTTTCAATTAGCCTAACACTGATTAGGCTCTTTGCAATAAGCCTAAAAAATAGCAGGCTGATTGAGAAACAAGTGGCCAGTTTTCAATTAGCCTAACACTGCTTAGGCTTTTTGCAATAAGCCTGAAAAATATCAGGCTTATTGGAAAAAAGAAGATGATTCTCCAATTAGACGGGCTCATTGCAAACAGCCTAGGCTCTTTGCAAAGAGCCTGATTTCTCAATTAGCCTACGACATGTTCAATAAAGAGAAATTAAAACAATATTACAGACAACTTAAACATAATGAAAGGGGTAATATTTTATAAAATTTCTGTCTTTTAGAAAAGAAAAAAAAACTCGCTATTATTTTATGAAAGTAAATACTAGAATACGTTAAAAAACATTAAAAAGGTCTGCCTTTTAAGTATTGATGCGAGATACAATATCCTAAAAATATAAGTATGGATAAATATTCTTTTTTAAAAACTGCTTCATTTCCTAGTTAGATGATCACTTTATTTTTATAAGACTGTATCTAGACTGATGTGCTAATTCCAAAACTTTATTCTATCTCATTCATGTTAATTATTCAAAATTTGCTATCACAGTGCTAAAATTAAATGGCAATCTATGTCCGTCATGAGGAATGTAAAGGTATATAGGTTCTTTGAATTGGATGTATTTAATAAGAAGATATAAGTATCGCATTGTTTCAAACAAATCATTGAGTTTCGGAACCCGACCTCTTAGATGTCCGCAACCAAATTAAAATCTAATTTTGACTCTTTTATCTTATGCATAACTTTTCATATTTGTTCCTTCATTTATTAATAAACAGTAAAATAAAGATTTACTCATTTTATTACGAATTAGACTTATGTTTTAAATTAATGTTTTCCTTATTTTGAAACTGTATGTACTGTGTGTATAAAATTTATCTTAAAATGTGTAACATGTGTTTTATCATAATTGGAGGGGGGGGGGGGCAGGAAGAGAGAAAATATTTATAGAACTCCGGCTTTTTTATCTACCCTACCCTTCCGCCATATTAGGCCGAAAAAACGGGAGTTTATTGTATCGTTTGTAATTTTTTTCATACTATTATTAAAATTGAATTTACAATTGCGCGATGTAAAGGTGTTTGGAAATTTAAAAACTATTTTCCTCTTTGGGAAGTTGTCTGCGAATTGAAACCAAGGAATCAATTATTTAAAACAATTTGATTGTCAAAATAATTCAAGTGCAAATCAGATCTACCTGGCCTATTAACTTTATCGATTAGTTAATTTGTTTGTAGTTCAATTTCTCATACTTAAACGGCAAAAAATATTTTGGGTGTTGGTGTTGTTGTTTATGACTGGCAATTATCTACACGAGGGATATGGACCCGAAGGGGAAGGAGTGGCCTCCATGGGTGTCTTCTTAAGAGAACCTAGCCCGTATTAACGCAAGGCTACCCACGGTTCGGAGAAAAGCACTGAAATTTCCGAACAATTAGGCCGACGGGCGCGATTGGGTCCGAATCCAGCTCGTCCCGTTTACCAGCTTTGAAAGCAGAAATTCTTGACCACTGGTGAGGCCCAGAAACATTTTGGACATATGAACAAGGCCGTGCGAAAAGAAAACTCCGACCGGGGCAAAGTTTAAATTTGGCGCCCCCTCCCCCCCCCCGCACACACACACACACTACTTCATTTTTTTAGGAGACGAAGAGAAAAACAAATAAATTTTGTACAGCTCTGAAAAATGTCATAATTTTAGGAATACCAAAAGCATTAACTCAAGCATTAGAGAGCGTGCAGAGTTGTTTAGAAAGTGTTTAGAAGATGCTAAAAAATAAGTGAATTTATAAACCATAAAATTGCTCTGAGTTCTACAGTTGTGAATGACGAGTTTTCGGCCATTAGTTTATCTAAAATTTGTTCAGCTAATCTTTCTCCTGTTTTTTTTTTGTTTTTTTTTGACTCAACGAAGTCAAGAAACCTTTCCTTCATTGAATAATTTCTACATTCGGTTATCTTCATCTTGCATCATTTGTTCTTTGGGGGTGTACCTGAACCGCAATCGAATAATACTTTGCTTTATGGATTTCTTCTACAATGTTTTCTTAATTCATTAGCAAGAAGGTTAATAACTTCATTCTGAATACTATTCGAAAACTAAGATATGCGGCTTTCTGGCTGTGTTGCAGTCTCGACGCGAATTCCTTTGTCTTTTTTTAAAATTAATTTTAAAAATTGCGAAAAAAATTCCGCAATTTTTTTTAATTTATTTCATTTGACGTGCCTCTTAATACCAAATTGTTCTCAGCACAATGAAGTTTATTGCTGTTTCTAATATATTTCACCATTTATTTTTTTTTTCTTTCTATACTCTTCTCAAATTCGCTGTCGATTACAAGAATTTATTTCACCCACATCCCTCTTAACCCCTTGAGGGGCAAGCAAAAATGTCTCTGAATATTAAATTGTCACCGGAATAATCCAAAAATTTTACTTTTAAATAAGGAAAATCATTTTCTTATCGCTTTTCCTCAAAAGTTAAAAATATAAAATTTAGTTAAAATTTTCTCGTGAGAATCTTGTTTAAATTAGGTGGGATATATTTTATCCCACCGCTCCTCAAGGGGTTAAGTTCCTTCCAGCGAAAGTATGAAAATTCCTGTGTTCCGAAGAATTTTCATGTTTAGGAATTTTAGGATTTAATATTTTTTCCACTTGGAAAATGCACTATTTGGATTGGGTAATTTTGGAGGGCAATTATGATAAATGCCGAATAATAAATAGGGAAAACAAAATAGCTATTCCTTAATTCGGCTATATATAAGACAAACACGTCTAATTGTCTCACAGTTAGGCCATAGATTTCTTGAAACCATATCTTGGAACATTTTGTTCTTCTGCTTCCGCAGATTTCATGTAATCAACCCTGTGCTGGACTTTTCTGTCCACGCAAAGTAATGACAGAATATCTATAAAGATGCACAAATGTACCTGGATTAGAGTAGGTTTGCAGTTTGTCTTTGGTTTCACGCCACTGATCTCTCAGAATATCAGCGGTAATTTTTGTGGCAGCTACAGTAATATTTGGTTTAAGTAAACACTCTGCTTTGACAATTTCTAATGCATTATCTTTATCCTGTTGCTGAAAAGTTTTCAGTTTTAGAGACTACGATTTCAATCTCAGAGTAAGTTTTGTTTCTTTTTTAGGGTTCCGTACTTAAAAGATAAAACCGGAACCATTATAAGATTACTCCTGTGTCTGTCTGTCTGTCACAGCCATTTTACTCGAAAACTATGGAACGTAGAAAGTTCAAATTGGAGGAAATAATAAGGACTATTGACCCACATATTTACAGATTATTAAATATTTACAAATATTTTTAGGAGAAATGTAGAGGAGCTGATTAAGTTACTTGAAGAAACAAAATCGTTTCTTTGAATATCGTGTGGGATATCATGTGAAAGCTTTTGTAATGCTGATCTCAAAAATACACTTGCTTTAATTTTAGGTATTTATATTTTCAGAGATATCGTCGGAAATGTAGAGCAAAAATATGTTACCCCCATATATTTTCGAATCTACTGACACTAAAATTATGAAAAAATTAGAGGTAGTAGACGCTAATTTAAACCTTGCAGGAAATTTATAGCGATTATCCAAGGTCACATAGTTTTTGAGAAAAGCGCATTTTCCCGTTTCACACAAATTTCGATTTTCAGGCATTCGGCAAAGGCGATGAGGAACGCTGGAGGTACCTATCGTAGCAGAAGTATAAAGGCATTGTTCATAATAATTTTTGAAAAAAAAAAGTCGGTAATTAGCCGATATATTAACCCTTAAAGGCACGGACGGTTTGGACATACATAATGAGAGTGGCGGCGTACTCTATGTACCATCACCTTTTAAAGCCTAAATAACAACTTTTAATGATACATTTGTATGTCCAGTAGCAATATAAAAGCATTAAACGTCAAATTGTTAAAAACAATCTAATTTA
This sequence comes from Maratus speciosus, assembly GCA_963932465.1. NCBI lineage: Eukaryota > Metazoa > Arthropoda > Arachnida > Araneae > Salticidae > Maratus > Maratus speciosus. The sequence goes on from OZ010799.1 coordinate 254,917,007, forward strand.
ATTAGAATTAATGACATAAATACTATGGAATTCACGAATAGATATCATTGTGTGGATATCGCAATACGCTTCCCGTGTCTTTAAAAGTTAATTAAAAACCTAACTGGAAAAACGCGGTATGGACCTAGGCGGCGTTATTTCTTTGCGACCTCCTTTCGAAGCGCGCTTAGCAAAATGCCAAGTTTAAACTTTGAACAAGCGTTTTGTTTTAGCTACACTATAAAAAGAAAAGAGTATTACTACGCTGAATTTAGTTTTATGAAGTTTAAATATGCACTACTTTTATTTTCAGTGCCGAATTAAATTCATCATAAATAGATTAGGATAAGATTTAAATAAGAGTTATACAGAATAGCAATATTTGATATTATTCAGGATTCATATCTATTTGAACTTTTACGGTATACCCATTCATACTTTTCTAGCATATATACAGTTATACCAAACTCTACATTTTATCGTTTTTTAAAAGTCTTATTTTTCTTTTAGCAACGATTTTTTAATATTACAGTTCATATATTTATTGTACAGAATCCTCTGAGCGCGAGTAATACTCGCACTTGACCGTTATTGCTTTTGAAGTTTGAGAAGCCTATCTGGGATTTGTGTTTGGGTTGTTATTTGCCATTTTTGCCAATTCTCCTTGTTGTTTTTCTAATTTACAAAGACAAGCCGAAGATTTTCTTTGCCATGTTATTTTTAGGGGTACTTACTATAACTTAACCCCTTCGCGACGGGAGCCTTTTACGAAATGTTTATTACTTTGTTACCGGTTTTAAAAAACAGAAGTTTGTGCCTATTCAAATCGGGAAAATGCTCGGATTAAATAAGGCAAATTTTACAGTAAAATTTTACTGGTGAGTATAAACGAGGATCCTTAGGCCTATTTCCGGCACGTATACGTGTCGCTCGTCCCCAAGGGGTTAAGTAGACGATCACTAAAAGCAAAAAATAGATACGAAAAGTAACATTACAAAACTAGATTAAAAAATTAAATTATTTTTTAAATCTTAAAACTTGCTAAATATAGTAACTTATTTTATTTGACATTAACAAGCTAAATCATTACCCTTGAACTAGAGCGAAGTTGAGAGGTGTTAAATGCAATGCAGCTGCAAGACATTTTTCGTATTGGTATACCATGGCTCGCGCGCAGTGACACAGCCAAAAAAGAAAAGAAATTGGGGACGGTTTGAAATTTCTGACAAAATTTTTATTTTCTAAAAAAATTATTTCCTTAATCAAACGAAAGAAAAATTCTCCCACAAACAGATAAAATTCATAATCGCCGTGGGTAGGAGGGGGCGCGACATTAGTAGACTATGTAAAGGGGGGGGGGCGCAGAGTGCAAAAGTTTGAGAACCACTGCAATAAGATATCTCAAAAGTATATTATAAAACCATCAAATCTAAAGAACTTAATGAAAAGTAAATGTGAACTTACTAATATAATCCAAGGAAAGCTGCAGATCCAATAAGAAAATGATACTTATGAATGAATTAGAACGTTCTGCTAAGAAAATCACAGTAAATGATCGACGGCCAAAATAAAAAAATAAAACCAAGGCTGATAGTCAAAATTTGGCACCCGCTCTATTTCCGCGCCCGGGGCGACCGCCCCCTTTCGCACGGTGCTGCATATGAATGAAACCAAAAAATTTCTTTTATGACTCTTCGGAAGGTTGACGGTAGTGCTGCCATCTATTAAATAACAATTTAAAGGGGATTGGAACGGGTTGAGTTGGGTTGATTTTTGACGGCCGATTATCTCAATGCTTGAATGTTTTGACGGCCGATTTACACGGGGGATATAGGCCCTAGGGGAGTGGCCTCCGTGGGAATCTTACTAAGGGAATCTAACCTGTATTTACACAAGGTTTCCCAAGATTCGATGAAAACCACGAAAATCCCGAACGGTTAGACCCACGGCCGCGATTGGGTTCAAAGCAAGCACCTCCCGCCTACAGCTTCGAGAGCAGAACCTCTCAGCCACCGGTGGGGCGGAAATTGGAACGGAATAAAAGACAACAGATGTTGAATAACTTAACCCATATTGGTCCGCAGTCCTATAAACAGGACAGCTAATAAAAAAATTTTTTAAATAAAATTGATAAGGATTTTCTAGATGCATTTTGTTATGACATCCTTAAAATACATATAAGTATAACATATAAACAAAAAAAACAAGTAACCAATTAAAATTTAATTGAAAAAAATCTATTTAAAAGATATTTTTAAAATTGTGATCATATAACATAGAATTTTACCGTTAATATTATCTTTTTATTGAAGAAATTATAGAGTATTTTTGTGCAACATAAACAGTATTTTTAAAGCAAAATAAAATATTTGCTCATAAATTTAGTTTATGTATGAATTTTATATGACCTTACTATGTGTCCTACTAATATGTCCTGTTTATAGGACAGCTAGTTACTTATAAAATTAAAAACTTTTTTTCAAACTTTTGCTAGTATCTGCTTAATTACACCATATTAATGATTTAATCTAACATAATGAGAGTGTTAGATTATATCATTAATCTAACACTTAATTAGATTAAGTGTTAGATTAATCTAATTAAGTATAAATTAGATTAAGTAACTAAGTAAGTTAATTAGAATAAGTAAGGATTAGTAAACTAGATGATAAGTTTTAAAAATTTTCAAAAATATTTAATTGGTGTGGTCCAATATGGGTTAAAATAGCTTTTTTTACGCCTATTTCTTCCATTTAGTATTTTTTATTTTGGGCAGCTGCTCTTTCGGCCTTTGCTCGGCGATAATCATTCAAAAAAGTATTTAATTACTCATTATTATTATTTTTTTTTTGTTTATTTCATTTACAGATGAAATTTTTTCCTTAAATGAAAATACGAAAAAAAAAAAAAAAAAAAAAAGAAACAAAAGAGGATTAAAGAAAGAAAAGAGTATATATATATATGGGGCATTCTCACAATCTTTTGACTTTTATGTCCCTGAATAATAATTTTTATTTTAGTACATTTTCTTGAGTTTTTTTTATTTCATATACTGTGGAACATCCCATAGCAGGATTACATAACAATATTAACGAGATAAATAAGTTTTGGACGATGTTGGGGGCCCAAATACCAGGAAAACTCCTATACCGTCCCGTGTCCCTGATGCTGATTTTTTAGTTTGGAGCTGTCTGTATAAAATTGTTTCAATAAAAGTAATTCGATGTAATTTTTTTCCGAAACTGGGACAATTGTTTTATATAAATGTGTAGCAAAAAATTAACCTGCACACATTTGTACGGTTTATATTATTTTTTGAACTCTGTCCCTTGGTTTTTTATCCTTACCGCCCCTCTTGCTAAACTTATACAGAAAATCACTTCAGATGCAGCCACAGGATCTTTTTCAAGTTTTTTTCTCATGCAGAAGTATGCTAGAGAAAGAATGTCTAAAATTCTTTGACAGGAAATTTACTGCAGAATTTAAATCAGCATTTAAAAATCAATTTCAAGATCGTGGCTTTATTAATAGTCTTACCGTCCCCAAGGTTTATTCCTGCACTTTTCGAGGTAAATAAATAATAATAAAAAAAAAAATTAATTTAATCCATTGTAAATAACTGTTTCTAAAAATCAATGAACATTGTGGCTATCACTTAGTTTTAACATGACTTTCCTAAAATAGGTGGCAATTTTCCTTACCGTTCCATCCTTACCGTCCCTTTTTTTCCCATTTCGTCTCTTTTTTCCTATACCGTCCCCCTTTTTTTACCTTACCGTCCCTTCTTTAACACCCCTTTAAGACAATGTTATACCAAAATTTTGTACTAAAAATACTACATTGTTATTATTTCTTATTTGAATGTCCTGTGGGTACTATGCAAATTCATTATAAGTAAAAATTTAGAAGAAAATATAAAGTTTTAGTGGTAAAATGTTAAGGAAAATTAAATTCGCAAGTTTAACATAAACCTCAGTTAAATAAAAAAAATTTCGCTGCTGACCATTTTTTTTTTATTTTGAATCATTAAGGCATTCGTCTATCAGATTAAAATGTTATTTTAGTAAGTTTAATTTCACCAGATTTTTATTCCCGAAAGTCAGAAGATTGTGAGAATGCCCCATATATATATATATATATTTTACTCATGTCATAATAACATGAAAGTATTTAGTCAGCTGCTCGTCTTCCTATAACTGTGTTAAAGGAGATTTCAGAAAGAGTCTGAAACATCTCTCTTCGGCAACATAAAATGTAAAATCAATCAATTACCGCAGCAAATATATTTTTATTATAAATACTAATATACATTAAATTGCAACTAAAGTATAATATTTTTAGTTACCTCCATCAGTGACTTTCTTATTTTTTTACTACGTTTATCACTATGAGCAAATATATATCAAAATATTTTCAGATTCTTTACACTTAAATAAACCAAACAATAGTGATAATAATGTAGCCTTTTTGGATATTACTTTTTCTATTTTAAATAACAATATTTATTTAGATCTATATGAGAAACGAAATAGTTTTGACATTTTTACAAGAAATATGCATCGTTAGCTTTCAAATTTGCATGAAAAGATTTATATAAATACAGTGAAACCTTTTTGAAAGACCACCTCTATATGAAGACCACCTCTCATAGTAAACGTTTATTTATGGTTTATAATTTTTGGCTATAGGCTCAATGTTAATTTTCCTCCATTAAAGGACCAATATTTCCCGTCTCCCTCTCTGAAAGACCACTTTTCAACTTTTCAGTCGAAGAGTTGGATTACTTTCCTTTGAATGGGGGAATCTCAAAATTTCACTTCCCTCCAGAAAACCCGCTCAGCTATGTCTGTTTCCTTAGACCTGGCGAATCAAGGTCATCCCTTCGCTCTCCCTCCCGTTTAACCCTAGAACTACCGGAAATTTTACTCAAGTTTTATAAAAACATTCTACACCAGAATTTTTACTTAAAACTATTTAATTTGTTTATTTAACTTATTATTGTCTGATTTATACATTTAGTTTGTTTTGAAGAAATTTCTGGTTTGAATAAATATTTTGAATGTACATGTCGGGTCCATTGGACCCTTCTGGTAGACAGAGGGTTAAGAGGAAAAAGCTGGTTCTCGTGCATTACCACGTTTAATGTCACCATGCTTGCGGAGGGATAGTTGGTGTTGGTGGGAGAAGGATTATTGTCCCTTTCCTAGAATTGGCCGAGTAACAGCCTCCTGTAAAGTGCAGGAATCTTTTTCAATAGGGAGAGTGGGGATGGTCCAGATTCCAGTTTATCTCAATTCTGTTGCTTTTCTTGAAAAGACTGCCACTTGTCGTTATCACCTCACTTTTGTTTAACAGTGGAAGTTATAACACAGTGCATATTCGCATCGAGCACACGAGAGTGGAACATCAGGGAGGAAATTAGCGAACAGTTTAATTGTAGCAAAACTCAAATAAACAATACGTTGAAAAACAAATGTTTTCTGTTAAAAGGGTGTGAGGGATTCAAATCTTGCGGAATTTAAAAAAAAAATGAAGGAAAATTTTAGCAAGCTTAACGAAGCTGTATTGCAGTGGTTTAAGTATGAAGGTAAAAAAATATCGCATCGCGTGAAACTTTGTTGAAAGAGAAGGCCATTAAAATTGCAGGTTACAGAGGGAAAAGATTTTATGTAAGCAATTGGTCGCTGGAGACGTTTTGTGACAGAAATAACATTGTCTTCAAATCTATTTCTGGAGAATCTGCCGATGTAAATGAAGAAGTGTTAGTGGAGTGGAAATCTCGTCTTCCATTGATTCTCGCAGGATATTCAGATCGTGACATTTATAATCCGGATGAGACTGGATTATTTGTCCATGTCTTGCCTACTAAAACTCTTATGGAGAAGACAGATGAAGCAAAATGAGGGAAACAGGCCAAACAGCGACTTACTGTGGCCCTTTGTGGGAATGGCGCTGGATCGAAAGAAAAACCAATCATAATATGGAAGGCTCAAAAGCCTCATTGCTTTAAAAATGTTGATGTGAATAAAATAGGAGTGATTTAAAATCTAACAGAAAGGCGTGTATGACATCCACCGTTTTTTAAAATTGTTTGCATGACTTTGACTAAAAGACGACCAAACATGGAGAAACATTATCCTTATTTTGGCCTCCATGCGACTTGTATGACGCACAGCTGGAATGTGTGAGACTTCAATTTCTCCCTTCTAATATAACATCCAAAATTCAGCCGTTTCATCGGGTAATTATTCATTGTTTCAAGCTAAAATACAGACGTTTTACTTTACAAAAGCTCCTTTCGTTATTACATGAGACCAAAAATGCGTCCGACATTGTAAAATCCATCAATGTATTTTAGGCTATTCGATGGATAAAATGTGCATAGGATAACGTAAAGACGCAAATAATTGTTAATTACTTCAGTTCTTGTGGACTAAGCAATGTATCCACAGAAAAATTTATTGATGATATCAATGCCTTAGAAGATGAAGTGATTCAGCTATCAAACGCAACTAAAGTTGATTATGACCCCCAAATCACATGAATATGAGGAAGCTCTTGAATGTTACGATGATTTATCTGAAGACTAGGAAAATCGTATAATAGAAAATCCCGACCAGGGTAAGACTTTAAAATTTTTATATTAAAAAATAAATTCTACAATCATTTATAAAAATGAATGATACTACAATCGAGATTTTTAAAAATCTATTTTAAGAACTCATTCTGATTCAGACGATGAGCTTCCGCCAGTTAAGGCTTCTATTTCATGTTAAGAAACATTTGTTGAAATAAATAGATTGGCATAAAGTTCTATACCTGTTAGAGATGATACAAAAATAAATAATTTGTTTAAAGAGATCAAAGAATGTTTAGAAACAAAAATTTTTAATGAGAAGTTGTTAAAATGAAATCAAACTACAATTAATTCCTTCTATAAAGCTGTATAGAGATGAAAAATAATAAACGAATTCAATTTTTTTTTCTCTATTCAGAGACCACCTCTCTGAAAGACCAATTTTTTACGGTCTAATGGGTGGTCTCCTTAGAGAGGTTTTACTGTATATTAATAAACCAGGTAAATACTAGACTTAATAACTGCAACAATGATTTAATTTTACTAAACAGGTTCTTAAGTTTCTGGCCAATTTATATTATAATAATAACTAAGTTTCTGAAATATTACATAAAATTACATAACGGAGTAGTGGAAGTGGAATGGAATCGCAAGCCTCAGTACAGAACATGCAGAGATGGGTGCGGGAACCGATAAAAGCTGCAGATACTGGGATGGCAGGCCAAGGTACTAGATATTAGAATGAAAATGTAATAAATAAATAATAATATTTCAACGCTCACCAATGGTTGACTATATCTAATTCTGGTATATAATGAGCACTGAGCTCCATATACAGTAAACTCCCGACTATCCGGCCTAATGTGGCAGAAGGGTAGGCCGGATAAGAAAAAGCCGGATTTCTATAAATATTTATTCACTTCTTTTGGAACAACCCCATTCCTCCATTATATTAAAAACACGTGTCACGCATTTTAAGATAAATTTTATATATACAGTACATACAGTTTCAAAATAAAGAAAAACATTAGCCTAAAACATAAGCGTAATTGGTAAAGAAATGAGTAAATCTTATTTTATTGTTTATTAATAAATGATTGCACAAATATGAAGAGTTGTGCATAAGATAAAAGAGTCAAAGCTAAGTTTTTAGTTTTTGAAAAAGTAGTTGAAAGAGGACTGTCTCTGTTATTGCACTCTGTCATACCTTCTTGCTCCTTCTTATCGTGTGTTAGCACTTTCCTACGGAGAAGAACCTGGCTGTCTCGGCCGCTCGCAACATTCCTCATTTTTTTTTACTGGACCGGATAGTACGGAGGGCCGGATAGTCGTGATCCGGACAGTCGGGAGTTTACTGTATAACAGGCGAATCTTCTTCCTATTTACCGACATGATTTCCAGCAGTCAGCGGGGAAGGATGCAGTGACGATAATTTTAGTTCACATTATTGGCGAAAAATGCTGTTTATCACATTTCTTTACATGATTAACCCTCTGTCTACCAGAAGGGTCCAATGGACCCGACATGTACATTCAAAATATTTATTCAAACCAGAAATTTCTTCAAAACAAACTAAATTTATAAATCAGACAATAATAAGTTAAATAAACAAATTAAATAGTTTTAAGTAAAAATTCTGGTGTAGAATGTTTTTATAAAACTTGAGTAAAATTTTCGGTAGTTCTAGGGTTAAAGAATCATTTATTAATTTGATAAGTATACATTAACTAGAGAAGCATAAATTAGGATAATAGTAAATAAGAACACTAATATCTAACACTGACAAGGCGGACTATTTTTTGCCATTGCCTTGCATGCTTCATTTGCCTTGCAAGTTCTGGCCGCCGATTAAGAGCTCCTATGCTCCAATTACGTATTGATCTCAGTGATAATGAGTAACCAGCCATTTTGAATTTTAAATCTGTTATTTTCCTTGGAAACAGGCCACCTTTGATTTCATGTTTTTTGCAATCAATTATTTAATATTTTAATGAATACTGAGAATTATAAAGATTTTATCGAATTATTGAACATGTCCTAAAATATTGTAAAAGGTGTATTTATTTTTTATTTAACAAGTTAAGCGCCACGTCAATCACCGGTGACTGACACTGAACTTTCCGTTCAAAACGCGTCATTCACCGATGACTGACGTCTAAAATATGATATAAAACTAAAAAATATATATATTGTTTAAATAATTACTGAAAATTTATTTAAAATTTACTTACCTTTTATTTATTATAGAATTATACTTTCTTAAAAGTTTCTTAAAACATTGTAAATTTTTCATCGCTTCAGTGTCAGTCACCGTGGTACTCAACGTAAATGAATTTTTTAGTTTGGAATAATTTAATGACATGTCATAGAAGTGTTATTTTAATATGTCCGTTTGGCACGACTTTCGAAAACTTATAGAAATGTTACTTTTAAAAGGGGGACGGAGTTATTCAGCCTGTATGCGTTTTACCGAAAATGATGGCAGTCGATTAATTGGTATAGGCGAAATTCTTATTCTTTTATTTTATAACTATTAGGTAGCTTTCATTACAAAAAGCTACCTATTGCAGCCGTTCGGAGGAAAGCGATTTCAAAAAATTTTGATATATTTTCATCGATCATGACCCCCAGACCCCGAAACCGCCCTCCGTTCAAAATTGATATATATAATTGATATATATATATATATATATATATATATATATATATATATATACATATATATCTGACATTTGTCTCACTGTAACTCTCGTATTTATGAACCGATTTGGATGTAATTAGGTGTGTACATAGTACATACCAATGTCTCGACCGAGTTCGTTGGCCAGCTTCATCCGCCTTTTTGTTTCAAAATGGCGGCCATTTAAATTTTTTTTAAAAATTTAAAATTTGAAATGTGGTACCAAAAAATTGAAAATGGAAAAATATTTTTTTCTTATCTATTTGACCTTTATACAAAGACTCCGGAGCAGTTTTTGTTTCGTCTATATCTTAAAAAATGGCTGAGTTATAGCATTTTGAATTTCTAGCGTGGCTGACAATTTTAAACGTCCTGAATTTTGTCACGCGATAAAAGGCGTATTTATGATCCGATTTGGATGTAACTTCGTTTATACATAGTACATACCAATGTCTCGACCGAGTTTGTTGGCCAGCTTCATCCGCCATCTTGTTTAAAAATGGCGGCCATTTAAATTTTTAAAAAAAATTTAAATTTGAAATGTGGTACCAAAAAATTGAAAATTGAAAAAAATATTTTTTCTCATGTGTTTGACCTAGATAAAAAGATTCGGGAGCAGTTTTTGTTTCGTCTATATCTTAAAAAATGGCTGAGTTATAGAATTTTGAATTTCTAGCGTGGCTGACATTTTGAAACGTCCTGATTTTTGTCACGTGATAACAGGCGTATTTATGAACCGATTTGGATGTACCTTGGTGCGTACATAGTACATACAAATATCTCGACCGAGTTCGTTGGCCAGCTTCATCCGCCATCTTGTTTCAAAATGGCGGCCATTTAAAGAAATTTAAATTTAAAATAAGATACCAAAAAAATTGGAAAATGAAAAAGATTTTTTCGTATGTGTTTGATTTTAATACAAATATTCCGGAACAGGTTTTGTTTCGTATATATCTAAAAAAAATGGCTGAGTTATAGCATTTTGAATTTCTATTGTGGCTGACATTTTAAAACGACCTGATTTTTGTCACGCGGTAACAGGCGTATTTATGAACCGATTTGGATGTAACTTGGTCTGTACATAGTACATACCAAAGTCTCGACCGAGTTCGTTGGCCAACTTCATTCTCCATCTTGTTTCATAAGGGTTGCGATTTAAAAAAAAAAATTTAAATTTAAAATGAGGTTATAAAAAATTGGAAAAAAAGATTTTTTTATGTGTTTGGCCTTGATACAAAGATTCTGGAGCAGTTTTTGTTTCTGAAAATTTGTTCTTTTGTTTATATCTTAAAAAATACTATAGCACTTTGAGTTTCTAGCATGGCTAACACTTTGAAACGATCTTGTATTTGTCACGCGATAACACACGTATTCACCTATTTCGATGTAAGAAGGCATGTGAATAGTATACATCAATCAATATCTCGACCAAGTTCGCTGGTCAGCTTCATCAGCTCTCTTGTTTCAAAATGGCGGCCATTAAATTAAAAAAATATATATTTAAAGTGAGGTGCAAAAAAATTAGAAATTGAAAAAGGTTTCTTTCTTACCTTGATATAAGGATTCAGGAGCATTTTTTGTTTGTCTTTATCTTAAAAAATGGCTCAGATATAGCAATTTCAATTTCTAATGTGGGTGACATTTTGAAAAATCTGATTTTTTGCTGCGACAACACTCGTATATATCAACCGATTCCGATGTGAGTGAGCAATTGCACAGCAATTACTAAGTTCTCGACCAAGTTCACTGGTTAGCCTCATCCACCATGTTGTCCTAAAATGGCAGGCACTCTAAGAAATCGCCGAATTTTGCAGCCAAATATAAGTTTCTTTAAATAAAAGCAGTTTGGATAAAGCTGACTAATTTCGCGAAATTCTCATTCATAATGATTTAGTATTGATAAAAATTAGTATTGAATCTCCCGGCACTAGCCGGAAGGACTTTTTTAATATGCTTTTACATTAGATTAAAAATGTTAAAAGTTTAATGTTACCGGTATTGATCATTTGTAGAACCATGCTTTCGGAAGTTCGATGAATTTTATGTTTATATATTTATCAAGGAATATGTTGCATTATTTGTCACGTGCTTGAAGTGCCAAGAAAAAAAAAATCATATCAATTTAAAATTATTTTATGCATATATATATATATATATACATATATGTATATATGTATACAAATCATAGAGGAAAGTCCGATATCCTAAAAGACATGTGAATGAAGAAAAATAATATTGTACTAAAATTATTACACCTTATCTAATGCAGTCCAGAAAAGGGAAATGTGGATTTTTTTAAGCCTGTCTTTAAAAGTATGAGAGATGGCGGCAGAAAAATCGTTTACAATCGTAAAAATAAATGTAATAGAAGCTGTGAAATGCAATTTAAGCTGGTGTTTTATGAAATTACCGACTTAAATTGTTACCAATAGTGTACGGCGAAAGTATAGCATTTTGTGTCAGATGCATATTAACTAATGAAACTAATTAATGTAAGCAAGATATAATTTATATCAACAAATAAACTAAGTTAAGTACGCTGAATGTGTCTGTCAGTGGTAGCAGTTGAAATGGAAGCCTATGCATATTTACTCCTTTAATTACAGAAAAATATGAAAATATTATTTATTATTAATTAAAACTCACACCGGAAAAGTTTCCAAAATCTATTTAAAAAGTTCTAAAGTATATTTACGATTGTTGTTCTTTCATAAAATCTGTTAAAATTCAACAATATCGGCCGCTGATTTATTCAAGCAGCCGATCAATGACTTTCAATGATCTACACTCACAAAACTACTTTTTCCATCTCCATCTCCGACTGATCTGTCCTTATCCTATACTGGATCATTCCCTCTTTATAAAGAAGAGCCGAAGTCACTTCATCGCGTTTCAGCCCCCCATACTCCAAATACCTTAACTGTTAACCCTTTCAGGGGCAGAGGAATTCTGTTCATAAAATGATGAAATAATTGACTGACTCTTAGTAAATAACAAAACGCTATTTTGCACTTTAATTACAAAAGCAACATTTTATTAAAATATTCTTGATGCCAGTACTAAGTTTTGGAATTAAAATTAGGTGGCTAGACCCTGTAGCCACCGCCCTTGAAAGGGTTAAAGCTTGTTATCAGTCAGGAAATATTCCGCACTTCTCCCAAAAAGAAGCTAGCTGCCTACCCCCACGGACCTATCAAGTGGGCGGTTACTGTTAATTACCGTGAAGTCCGTTCTACAAAATTTATAGCCTCAGTGGTAGGGAGGATTATTTTGGACAGTAGTTCTTTTCAGCTTTTTGAAACACAACATCGAATGACTTTTGCTTTTAGACGATATAAGAAAATAATTGTAAATATGACTTTTCCTTAATCTTCATTTAATGCATTTCGTATGCAATAATTTACTTTTTTTTCCCTAAAGCTTCTTTCTTTTTTAATATTCACGTGTAAATATATAATTCAAATGAAAGGATTTGGCAATATTATTATTTTGGGTTTTTTTTAAATACGAAAAAATATTGCTAATTAGTAGTAGGACAATAATTGAAAACATTTAATAGAATTCTATTTAATAAAGAAAAGTCGAATTACACGAAATTGCATATTGATCATTTTAATTCATTTTGATTTTTTTTTATAAATAATTTATAATCTAATACCTCTTTATATTTATTTTCAAAAATAATTTTTACTACGAGACTTTTCCTTTGTATTTTTAATATTTAAAAAGACATTTAATTTGTTGCGACAATAACAATATTGCGAATCCTTAAAGTTTCATGATATTTTTGGAATACTTTAATAACGGTTGTAATCCTGTACAGTAAAGATTAAATGAATATGTTTTAAATGAAAGCCCCTGAAGGTATAAAAAAGTATACTGTACATTTGTTAGTCTGTTAAAATGATTTAATTTTCATTGTACCCGATTATCTCCTTTATTAAAATTTGCAAAGACGACTAGCAATTGAAAACTTTAAAGATCGCCAATATATTTTTATTTTATTTAATAAGTTAAATATCTTTTAAAATAGATATTATTTCTCAAAATACATTAAGCAAATCTCATGATCGTTTCCGATTTTACTACTTTGTAATATTAGATATAAAATTTTAATAGAAATTTTGTGCATTTTTGAAACATTTATAAAGTTGAACCGATTCTGTAATTTTTTTTTTTTTTTTCTCCTCGACATTGCTCGATGATAATGAGGGAATGCGTAATTTGAATGATGAAAATAGATTTAAAAAACTTTCTGTACTAGCAAAATTTACTAACTTTGCTACACAATACATTTAAACTTTTTTGTTTAGCATGTTTATTTGTTTAATTAATTAATTATATTGTTATTATATTATTATTAATTTTATATATATTATAATTTTTATACATATTATAATTTTATATTTATTATATTATTATTAGTTTTATTTCTTATGTAGATAAAATTAATGATATGTAGTTTATTCAAATTTTACACGATGCATATGTAGTCAAATGATGAAATATACTTTATTTATTGTTATATAAAAACAGACACAGTATAGGCTAATGTGAAAATATTGTACATCGAACATTTTAAACAATTCTAAAAAGATAAGTGCGTAACACGCACATAGCTGCCAACATGTACGGATTTTTCATACCATAAAAATTTAATAGTAAATTTTAGCTAATTGAATCACCGAAATTCAAGCAATTTTAACGTTTAAATAAGTAAAAAAAATCTATTAAATTTTAGTGGTAAAAAAAATCCGTACAAGTTGGCAGCTATGCACGCATAATGATCAAATCACATATTTTGCATAAAAAATACATTTCATCAAAAATACCATTAAAAAGTTTCCCTTTACCAAAAATACCGTATCATACATATTTTACATACATTATACCACGGCCAAACTCGATTCCCCTTATACGGCCGTAACAAAAAGTCGAAATCCGTTTGTTTTCGGGGAATCAAAATTTCTCTCCGGAGAATTGTAAGGGCGCTTTTACCTACTGTGTCTAATGAAGAAAATGCCTTGCAAGCTTGTGTTTTCTTAGGTATAGCTTACTGAAATTGTGATTTTTTATTTTTTTTAGTAAAAACCGGCTCATTGCTGTGTTCCATACTGCACTTACGATTCCCTAAAAAAATTCCAGAAATTTCTTTTCATGCATTTCTTTGAAATTTGGAGTGCAAACTATTGAATGAAAAAAAAAAAAAAAAAAAAAAAAAAAACCTTGCTCATTTTTTAAAATAATGAAACATGAAAAAAAAAATGATTTATTTATGTTTTGTGTTTCCCCGTATTTCATGACCAGCACCTACAATGTTTAAATTTACTGAAAATTGTTCACAATGTACACATAACTATGTTTTTCTAAATTAAGAATCGTGTAAATATCCACATTTTAAAGAAAAGAAAAAAAAATATGATTTGATTGCCGGATATTGGCGAAAAGACCTGCTTATTATTATTTTTTTTATATTATAAAACATGTAAATATATCTATATTTTTATCGTACACTTTTAGATGATGACTGTCCAGAATTAGAATATTTAATTTTATCATGTGATTGTGTAATTTTTCTATATGCATGTATAGTTAAGATTAGCCCATAAAAAGGCTAAATTTATTGAAAATCGTTCGCAATGTACTGATATATTATTTTCTGAATAAATAAGAATTGTGTAAATATCCATGTTTTGAAAGAAAAAAAATGTACATATATCTATATTTTTTTAATTAATTAAGAATCGTGCAAAAATAATCTATGTTCTGAAAAAAATATTTCTTATGAGTTGGTTGCTGAATACTGGCGAACTTGTTTATTCTTTTAATGTTGTGTAAATATTTTTTTATTATAGTTTTTATAATATAACTGCCTAAAATTCAAACATTTGATTTTATAATTTTCCCCGTTTTTTAATAATGATAGAAATTTATAGGGCTAATTTCATGAGAACTTGTAGTGTAAGTCACATGCTACGATTTTTGGCTACCAGTATTTAGAACGGAAAAATGTGAGTCATTTCATCGGAGATATCTCATTCATTGAATAAGGCGAAGCAAACTTTTTGAAAATAACGGTTTCCAACACATAACGATTTTTATCTGTGTGACTTACACTACAAAAACGCATGGAACTTGCCTATAATTATTATTTTTCTATTTCCCTGTACACTTCATTTTCAGTACCTCTAATGTTTACTATTATCAAAAATGGTACGCAATCAACTTTATATACCTGTATTTTACATTAGAAGTTTGGTGCAAAAAGAAATAATATTTTAAAAATTTTTAATTTGCAATTTAATTTAATTTAATTTAATTTAAAAAAAATACAAATGCAGAAATTTACTTATAATCTTTGTTTTCTGTGTTATAATAGCATGTTATTTAATATATATTTTTAGTTGTTTATGTTTAATGCATTGTATTTATTTATTTTGTTTCCAAATCCCTGTTTTCCTGTTTACAGTATAAACAACGCTGAGGCAAAATATACGTACATTATCTATATCTTTTATAACGCATATACAGAGACGTTTTTCGTATTTTTATGTATGAAAGTAACACTTAATAAGCATTATTTACAGTAGAGAAAATACAACTTACAGTAGGTATTCGAGCCATCTGGCGGCGACTGTAGTCTTTAACGATTCTGAAACTGAAGGATATTGTGAAAGCCGTATAAGGCAGGCGATGGAGTTTGGCCGTGATTATACATATATCCTATCGTATAGCTGAGGTTTCATCTGGTCTTATTGGAATTTTGTCCGAATCTCTTCTTTCTTCCCTCCCCTTTCCTTACTGTATCATACATGTATTACATACATTCTACATATATCCTATATCTCAGATTTAGCTGGCCTTATAGCAATCTGCCCCCCTTCCCTTCGTTCTTCCTTTTTTTCCATAAAACATATTTTAGTTGCAATTAAATTCATAACTAAATTTATCCCCATGCATTCAGTTTAATTGCGATTTTTTCTTTTACTTTTTTAGAAGGTTTGTGTATTTAAAACTTTGTAGAGATCTATACAAAAGGATTCTATGCCAATAAGACTAAACTATTTAAAATAACTGAGCAATGTTTCAAAAAAGGACAAACAAAGTTTCTTTTAAAGCAATCAGAATTTCTTTTAAAATGTGATTGAACGTAACGACAGTTTTATTTTGGCTCTGTCCCGCTTTCCAACTCCCGTTCAGATACCTCAGGTTCTAAAAATACATCAATTTGCTTCGTATTAAAAATATGAAATGGTTACGTGTGATTTAATGATATTATCATGATCATTGGCAATCTTCTGTATTCGGGTTGCCATTTATTTTCCTTTAACTGAGAAAATTTTTCAGTTCCCAAGACCGCATCCACTACTATCGCAACAGCTGGTGACATATTTCGAGATACCGTAATTTCGCGCGTATCCGCCCCGGCTTAGTTAAGTCTTTTTCAAACCGGAAATTTTATTGGAAAAAAGAATTCAAATAAGTTGTAAGCACAAGTGCAAGTCACATTTTATTTAAAATAAAATCTGGTAGGAAATCAATTTATTTGAGGTGCGGCGACTACGCGCGAAATTACGGTAGGTTAAATAGGTTTTATCACACATTTGAAAATCAACAAAATTTTTACTGCATTTGATCACTTCGCATGAAATACTTTACTTATTTTAATATTTTCTTTCTCGTTTAATATTCACGTGTAAATATATTATTCAGTTGAAACTGTTTGGAAATATTATTTGAGCTTTTTAAAATATGAAAAATTCGGTTTCGTTTTTGTTTTCGGCCCAAAATCTGAGTTTCGCAAAAATAGAATTTTCAGCGAAAATGATGCGGAAAATTCGGCTGGACCGAAACTATCTGTATTCCAAAAATCTCGTTTCTTCCTTCGAAAATTTTCAACATTACTCAATGATTTCAGCTGTATCGGCTCAAATGTATCAAATATCACTCTTTATTTATTGTTATGAACTTCAATATTTATTATTATCTCTTATGACTTGATTCAAGACTTGAATGCAAATTATAAAGGAAGAAATGTATATATGACTTTGAAGACGCTTTTCAGGCGCTCATTAAAAGCTGAAGACTTAACCGTAATAGAATTTTTCTGAGACCGCAGAAGTGTTTCGAATACTCTTTGAGAAACTTCTAGTATAACAAATGATCATTTACAAAAATCATTATAAAAGATAAGATAAATCGAGGTATGTATGTATATCTAAAACATTCTTTTAAGTAGACGAAATTCGTATAATTTGGTAATCATTTTGTATCACTGATGATAAATCAGTGGTAATCATCAGTGGTAAATTTGGTAATCATTTTGATCAATTAATTACATTTAATTTTATATTAAAATAAATAGTTTTAGTCAGAGGCACAGAGAGCCAGCTTGGATCACATGTATAATTAATAAATAATTATGTATATTTATGTATGCATTAATCACTCAAAAAAATAAATTTTGGACATTTTCGTTTTCGTTTTCTCTGAAAATAGGAAGATTACCCATATTCGGTTTCGGTTTCAGTTTTGGTCTATCCTTAGTTTTAAAGGAAAACGGGTTAATCTTTCGTAATCGAACTACACATGATAGAGATGTATTTTTTTTTTTTTAATTATTCTGTATGTTTTTAGCCATAACAAATCCGTAAATTAAAATAATTTACAGACAAATTGCATTTGAAAGTACATTTTTTCTCCATTCAACTGTGTAAAACTTGAAATTGTACACGATGTTTAGAAGTTAATAGACTTGATAAAAAGGGAAATTTATTTCTCAGATCGTTGCCATCGTCAATATGAAATCAGCGTTACTCTCGGGAATGTTTTATAAAAGAGATCAACTATCAAACACAGATTAAAGATGCTTGATATACAAGGTGGTGTACAGAACATAGATAAAAATCGTTTTTAATTGAAAACTGATAGATTTGTTACACTTAGTATATTTTCTCAGATTGTCAACCAAAAGTATTTTTGATACTTTCTTACTAGCCACATGCCAGCGGGTAATCGCGAAAGATTTTATCATTTTTAGCAATTTTTTTAAAATCATTATTTCAGTATCATAGTTGCCAAGCTCCCGATTTTTTGAATACCAATGAATTCTAACAAAAATGTTCGCTTTATTTAATTTAAGAAATTGTGCGATTGTACAAAACAAGTATTTCTGCAGAAAAATATTGATATTAAAAAAAAAAAAATAGGAGATTGACAACTACGCAGTATTTAAGTGCGTAGTTCAATGACATGTCTGTTAAATTCGTTTTTATTTATTTATTTGTAACATTTTAATTTAGTTTGGCAATTTAGCTACGGGAACAACCGGAAACAAACAAATGCTGAATTACTTCATTGTTTTAAGTGCAAACGGGTTAATATTCCGTAATTGTGTCGCACAATTATTTTTGAGATGAGTTTTAAAAAATCAAGCTCATTTTTTTTTTTTTTTTTTTTTTTTTTTTTTACCCATATAAACGCGGTAATTTGAGATACAGTGTTTAAAGAAATCGCATTTCAAAGCACTATTTTTTCTGTTCGACATTGTAAAATTTGAAATTGTGGAATATTTAGACGTTATAAAATTTTCAGAATTTTGTTTTTGTTTTGTTTTGTTTGGGTTGTTGTCTCGTTGTCACTATTGATATGACGCTAGATTTATTCACGGAGATATTTTTTTGCTTTATAATATAGATTGTTTGTTAAATAATTAACACAGTGAAGATATAAATTAGCTGCGTAAGATTTTCAGGCCTAAATTGCATTTCCATTCTCTTTAGAGTTTCGATCGAAAACAAAAATGGAACCTTTTCAGAAGGAAATTTTAATATAGTATATATGTATATAAATATGTTTAATTTAGTTAATCGTAGTACATATTATCTTACAAAGACACATCATTAGGTATATGGGTACATGCATGTGCTTGTTTAAAATAAAATAAAAATTATTATTAAACCTTTATTTTGTATAGTTTTATAACTAATAATAAATGCCATTGATTCATTGTTAACTCATGTATTGATTTACGTATTAAAAGTTTAAAAATCGAGATTAATGTTCATTGTACAGCAATGTATCACTTCAAATTGTTTAATATTTGGTATTTAAGTTAATTGAAAAAGATATCAAGAAACTATTTTTTAAGATATTAATGCATCCATTCTTAAAAAAACAATAATAATAACTATCCATTTGTATTTTAAAATTATTATTATTTTTGCATGAATCTAAAAACATAGTATTTATATATTTAAATACAGTTTTATAATATAAAAAATGAAGATGTTCAATATGTTGTGAACGTTTAAGTAATTTTAATGTAGTTGCTTATTCACAACCAGTGATGAATTCAGGGGGACATCCATTGGGAACATCCTCTCCCAGAGAATTAAAACGCCCCCCCCCCCCCCTCCCTTCCCTCTTAAACTGCAAAATTACCTCCCAAAGAAAGTACTTTGCATCAATAAATTTTTTTAAATTTCAAAATGTATTTTGTATGTTAAATGTATTTTGAAAATACATGTATTTTGTATTTTGTATTTGGAATTTTTTAATTTTTAGAAGTATTTTGTAACTTGTATTTTAAGCTCTAAAACCAACGTATTTTGTATTCTGTATCGAAAATTATTTTTCGATGTATTTTGCCCAACTCTGGGTCGGACTGACTTTAAAAGTTTCGGTTTCGATTGACTTTTGATTCTTTACGGCCGGGGCCAGGTAAGAGGTGACCCGATTTTTCAAATGAAAAAGAAATGAAAATGACAAGATCGCAAAAAAGTGATCTTGTCCCCTTACGGTCATGTGACATCGGCTGATGATGGGCTGATCTAATTTCTAGCTCGAAACGCGTCCTGTGCGTTCTTTTGATTTTATGATCATTTATACGAAGTTTTATTATTTCATAAGTCATAATTGTTCGGATTTCATTGGTCTTTTTAAATTTCAAATATCTTACTTACCCTTTTTTCTTTTTTCGTTAAAAATTATAAAAGTGATTATAAATGATTAATAATTGCTTCAACTATTTTCTAAAGTGGAAATAAATAAATGTTTTTAATACTTAAAAATGGATTAGTATGGCTAGAGATCTAATCTTAATTCATGTATAAAATATTTTTTCTAGTAACTTTCTTTCTTTCTTTTTATATTTCAACCTTCTTTTAAAGGGGAGGGGAAGAGAAAATAAAATTTTAAAGGATTCTCTTGCTTTATAAAATGTTTAAAATGTATTATTTGCTTTTCCAATCTTCATATTTCACATAAATATTTTATCTCTCTACCTAAAAATATTAATTTAAGTTAATATTTAGTATTTTTAATGCGATAATATGCATGTGATATTTTTTTATTTGCTACTTAGAATATTAGAATACATTAACAATTTAGAAAAAAATAATAATAAAATTTATTGGCGTAAAAAAAAATCTTTTCCCTTTTATAAAATGGAATGTTTCCAATATAACCTGTCCTTTAAAATGAAGACACAATCCTGGTAATAAATATATGAGTGAATATTGGAAAGAAAACATATACAGTTCGAAATTTTATTTGTAACTTGCAAAATCAGCCTTCAATAGCGGTATAGCATTCAATCCGTAATCCACCACCTGTCCTACGTGCGAGCCTCCCATCCTGAGACTCGACACGGTGTTAAAGGTCATGTGTTCCCTACTGCGGGACCTGATTAATGGCTTGGAGGGGGGAAGGAATTTTTTTAATATTTATCTAATATCTGGAGTTTAAATAAAGTTACACGAATTTTATTTGTTTGTATGAATAGATGAGAACATACGCTTTCTTATCTAGTTTTCAATTTTTTAAAACTCCAAATAGTTTTGAAGTAAATTAATATTAATCACATTTCTCTTATGTATTAAGACTTTAGCACTTAATTAATAAATAAGTATATATTTTAAATTTATTTTGTCAACTATAACAGAAAGCGATACCCTTTAAGAAGAATATACAGAAAAAAAAATGAGTTAAAAATATTAATTTGCTAGTACGAGTTATTAGACAAATACGAATGCATTCCATGGCCGTTTGTTTAACATTGGAGAGGCAAATCTCAAATCTTTGTGATAAGGGGCCTTAAATTCATAGTGTACCTCAAGAGGGAGTTACATGATCATTTTTTGCCATTTGCCTCTTTCTGTTGATCTTTTGGTGAACTATTATGTGTCACGTACGTTATGATAACATGCATTTAAGGTCGTGAAGCCTGTTTTTGTTCTGATTTGTTATCACGGGAAGTATCAACATCTCTTGTTGATACTGCTTGCAATATTCTCGAATTCCGTTTTTAGGTGCGTTCGTAATTATATAAATACGTTGCACCTATATTCGTCGTTCGGTCCGTTTGTCTGTCCGTTCGTCCGCATACAACAGAGCAAAGACTACCAAACCGAATGGTCTTAAATTTTAAATATATAATTGCTGCAAAATTTTGTCGAGTAATTTCAAATTTCATGAAAATCGGATTTATAGTTATTTACAGGGACAGTCAAAAGTTTTGCGTTACATTACGGTCAATGGAAAAAAAATTATTTCAAGTGCATTTTAATGATGTTACAGCCTTTCGAACTGAATGAAATAGATACACACTTGTGCAGTGCACTAACATATACATTCAGTAAAATATACGGTTCAAAAAATATTTATAAAACTAGTTATAGTACAAACGCACCTCATTTGCCACATTTGACGTGCAATTTCCAACTTGTTTTCTCTATCTTTATAAGGCAGTCATTAATTCTGCAAACTGTTAAAAGCAATATAAAAATTATATCATTGAATAGTTCTTATTGTGCAGTGTCTTTAAAGTAAATATATCATTTAAAATTATCATTTTTAAACATTTTTTGTTATGTAAGTCAGGAGTGTGTATGTTATTGTGTGTTATTTATAACGGCCGATTATCTGCACGTGGAATATAAGCCCCAGGGGGAGTGCCCTCCATAGGAATCTTTCTAAGGGAACTTAACCTGTATTTACGCATGGTGTTGATGTTATTTATGACGGTCGACTATCTGCATGAGGCATATAGGCCCTAGGGGGAGTTCCCTCCGTGGAGGGTCTTTCTAAGGGAACCTAACCCGTATTTACGCAAGGTTTCCCAAGGTTCGAAGAAAACCACGAAAACTCCGAGCGATTAGGGCTCCACCAGTCGCTGAAAGGTTCTGCTCTATAAGCTGCCAGACGTTGTTGTGTGTGACGGCGGGGTGTTGGGTTCGAGCCCAATCGCGCCCGCCGGCCTAACCGTTCGGAGTTTCCGTGGTTTTCTTCGAGCCTTGGGAAACCTTGCGTAATTATGGGTTAGGTTCCCTTAGAAAGACCCCCTAGGAAGGGCACTCCCCCTAAGGCCTATATCCCACGAGTAGATAATCGGCCGTCAAAAATCAACCCAACCTTAGCCCAACGGGCGCTTATGGTCTCGAACCCAACACCTCCCGTCTACCAGCTTCGAGAACAGAAGCTGTCGGCCACTGGTCAGGCGTGACATTATGTCCAACAAAAATATAAATAACTTTTTTCGTTATTTCCCCAGTAGTTAATTAACAAAAATAGACTCAAATATAATTTTTCCGAATATAATAAAAAATCATGCATTACAGGGTTAAACTTATTTCGTTTGGTAATATTGAGGCCAGCGACCGCGCTTCCTCTCCTTCCAAAAAAGAGCGTCTGTGGAAGAGAACGACCTCTAACTGTAGATCTTTTAAAAAATTCGCCTCCCCTAAAACAGTGAAAAAAGGAGAAAACAATACTGCGTACTTTCGTTTTTCCGTTGCCCCACCAGTGGCCGAGAGATTCTGCTCTCGAAGCTGGTAGATGGGAGGTGCTGGGTTCGCGCCCGTCGGCCTAATCGTTCGGAGTTTTCGTGGTTTTCATCGAACCTTGGATTTCCATGCGCAAATACGAGTTAGGGTCCCTTAGAAAACCCCCCACGAAGGGCACTCCCTCCTCGGGCCTATATCACTCGAGTAGATAATCGGCCGTCAAAAATCAACAAACCAACCAACCGTTTTTACGTTTATTAATAACATGGTGGAATAACAACCCGATATGTTACATTTTAATTGGATGAGGTCTTACTTTTTTTTTTTTTTTAATGTAAATGTAGTTTTATTATACGTTGAAAAAAAAAAAAAAAAGTAATATAATTTCATTAAATGCTGAATTTCAAGTAATAAATCATTATAATGTGGGTTAAAAAGTTTATTCAATAAAAAAAGCCACTTTCAATGCTTCATTTAAAAAAAACTGCGTTTTTATGCGATTTGATTCTTTATTTCGGATCTGGTGAAATAAAAACGAAATCATTTTGACGAATATGTATATATATTACGTCGTTTGGACGACCTTATCAAGAAACATTTCAGATTTGCGAATTAAAATAAATGCTTACAAAATGACATTTTTCATGACATTCCACCATGTCGACAGGTAAGTTAGTTAGTATTCTTCAGTAATGAAGTCGGCACGCAATATCGAGATAGATTTAAAAATTCATGCTTGAAAATTATTTTAAATACCAAAATAAATCAGTCAATTAAGATACAGTTTTTTAAAAAACTATATTTGAAAGTAGACTTTTTTTTTTTTTTTTTTTTTTTTCTTGCTATACGATGGTGTAAAAATTGAAAATGTACGATCTTTAGAAGTTTAAAAAATTGCAGTTGCGAAACGTGCAAAACCGAAATTTTATCGTCTAGCGTTGCCATTCGCAAAATGACGTCAGCGTTACGCACAGATCCGTTTGTCCTTTATAATACAGATAAAACAAAAATAATATAACTGTGCATATAAAATTATATATGTATAATATAATTATATATGTAAAATATAAAATTCATATAGCTCATATGACAATTCAACTGAGACTTTAAACGTCTCAATACTACAACTACCGTAAAATCTTTAAAAATGAAATATGTATATACGGAATCCGGTCTTTAAAAAAAAATTATATATTTTCAAGATAGAGAATATGAACAATTATACCTGCTAGGATGGAAACCTGTTTAAAGCGGGGTAATTTCGGTTCAGTTTTCAAGGCTTTAATGAATCAATATTTGGCAAAGCTGATTACGTAGTTCACATTACGTATTTAATGATTACACACCTAAAATTTTCAAAATCCGGCTATTAGACATTTATTAAAAATTTCGTAGTAAAATTTCTTTTTCAACGGGAAGGGGGGTGGGGGTCCATGTTTGCCACGGGCGCAAAAAAGGCTAGTTTTGGCTCTGAAACATTTAATTTACTGATACCAATATATAGAAGTTGACAAACACGATTATATCCGGGGGAAACATTTGAATAATCGGGGCAGAACTAAGTTTTTCACGGTTTTTAAGAAAATTGAAAAAATTGTCCTATTTTTGAAATGGCGTACTGCGCTTGCTATTGAGTGTATAAAAAAGTTGTAAGTATGAAAGTTGTAGAGAATTTTATCCTCTTTAATATTGTAACTGACAACTAATATGCTACGGCAACAAGTCTCGAGATATTTAAAAACAATAAAAAAAAGTCTCAAAATTTTGTTGTTTTTTGGCCACAGAAAATTTAGCCTTAACCCTTAACCGGAAACGTGGAAATTCCGTGCACAAAAGAACGCTTAATAATTTACCAAATAGTGAACTTAAACATTTAATCTTTAATAGTAATGCATTAACATGACCAATTTTTTAATATAACAGCATAAAAATACGTTTTGAATGCCGGAGAAAGAAAATATTAAGGGCAGATATGTAAACGCAACCGTCTCACAGACGGCACGTTTCCACTTAAGGGTTAAGAAATTTTGTTAGAAAACTTGGTTTTTCCGTGTTGGCATCATTATAAACAATTCAGAAGAAAAAATCTTTTACCCGATCTTTCGCAAGGTAACTACCTTTTCTTGGTACATTTCCCCTGGACTATTATTGAGATCTATCTGACAGAAGAAATATGACTTTTTTAAACAATTAATACGCCTCATTTGCTTTTAAATTTACATTCATTTTATAATTACAACTAATGAATATTTAAAATACTATTTACAAATGTATAAAGAAGAAGAGGCAGCAATATGGACTCTCAGCAGAACCTCTAAACGAATGCTAGCTTCAGGAAATTTCTGAAAAAATATTTCTTTACTAAAGCGGGATTGCAAAGTGTATAGAAATGGATGTGGGAACATATAGAAGCTGCAGTATTGGTGGATATGTTTCGTTTTTGAAATTTATTATGTAAGATTATAACGAATAGAAAATATTGTGGCGGTTTTATCGAATTATTGCAGCTGTCCTGAAATATTGGGAAGATTTTATTCTGTTATTATTTAATGACTGTTTTAGTTTGGAAGCATTTAATTATTTATTAACCAGTGGCGTAGCTACATATTCAGTGCCCTGGAGCAAGTGAAGTTTGTGCGCCCTATTCTCACTCGAAAAATTTCTGCGCATTTTTTGTTATGAAATTTAAAATTTATATGCTATTCTTAATTCGATTTAAAGTTTTACTTTTATTTGAAAGTCAAAGTATTTCAACAACGTGTTAAATACACATAATTAAAAATAAATAATGAATAACGAAATAAATTATTCTGTAAGTACCGAGATATGTTTTGCGAATACGGCGGGATTTTTGTTTTAAGTGCACCAATGGACCAGTACAATCTGCCGCTCTTAATATATGTGTTTCTTTTCAAGGGTTTCGAAGCGTTGTAGAATGCTAATAAAAAAAAAAAAAACACTTGTCAAGTTCTTTTTTTACTTTTTACATATGGAAATACGTTTTTCTAGTTTTAGTGCCATAAAATCCAAAATTCAAAGTAACATAACTCGGTAAGTTTTGGTCATACAAAAAAGAATGTATTATTTTACCTGTTAAATTACGGAGTAGAATTTTCTAAATTTAACGTACAGAACCAAGGAACGGAATAAAAATGTAAACCTCGTAACTTTTAAAAAATAACTATTTTGACATAAATTACTTGTAAGAGGATGAAGAATAACTTTGAAACTTTTTTACTATTGGAACTATGATTCTACAGCTAATGGTTTAGAAAATTAGCTAATAAATGTTGACACCGGGGTTCTCACTGGCTTTTGACTAATCTGAGCAGTTTGGCTAAATCGCTAAAGAAAAACTAGCCAAATTCAAATAATGGTAGTAATAGATTTGTTATAAAACACCGAGGATATCAAAACACAAATAATGAGTTAGACGGAAAAGGGCTAATCGTACAATAACATCATTTAGAGTGTCGCAATTTGACCATTTCAATCTTTAGTTTTCTCGTCTTGTAAAACATTTTGGCGCAGTGGCGATCGGCCTGATTGACACCCTTATATATTAGTCAAGATTCCAGTTTTCACATTCCATAAACATACAATGCTAGGAAGGAAATAGGAAAGCATAGTAATCACAATAAAAATAAATGAAAATAACGGTATATTTTACACTTTCAAATACTCTGAATCAGTTCTCGCAATTTTTTCAAATATTCAATAGGTATGCGTGTATGTTAGAATTTACTCACGTTTTCAGATTCCCAGAGCACGATTTAGTGTGTTTTGATGATGTCAGAAACGTTATAAATTTCTCATTAATTTTCGAAGTTTCGAGTGGCCGCATGGTTTGATATCTAAACTTTTTATCAATCATTCTGCAACGGTAACTGATGAACGTTTTCCCTTATATCTCAATCAAATTATTTTTATTGCTCACGTTGAGCTTATCCATACAACAACATTTCACCATGCAGACAGTGTCTGCTCGATAAGGGGTTCACAATCACTTTACTGCTTTTACTACCAGTAATTTCAGAAAAAAAATTCTCCTTGTTTAATCGTAGAAAATCCTACTATTAAAACAGATCAAATTTTATATGCTATAGTTTCTGATAGGAAAGTGATTGTGAAACTCTGAAGAGCCGCTACTGCACGCAGGGTCGGACTCAGTTACTGTGAAATACGCAGACCTTGCATTTTTGGAAAGCACAACATTTTAGAAACTTATAATTTTACCACTTTGCTAGTAGAGACTAACAATATCCATTAACATTCCAGTTTTTCTTTCTGCAAATGTTTCAATTTCGGAACTGGATCCGAACTTGAAAGCGTCTTTACAGAAAAAAAGAAAATCGAAACAGTGTAAAATAACTGTTTAGACATCGGCGTCATATATGCTACGGAAAAAAAATTAAATGTATATGAGAAATTTTTAAAGAACACCGACATTGGTTCAACATTAGCTTGAGAATTACTAGAGTAGGATTCTAAGTATTCATAATTTTAGTGCTAAATTAGAATGTTATGATTAATTAAATCTTAAACTATTTTTGCAGCAGAGGATAAAACGTCTTAATGCTGCAAGAAATATTAAGAAACGTGCAAATAGATTTTTATACAGTAAACTGTCTAAAGCTCCGTGCAACACATATTTTCGTCTTATGCAAAATGCTCTGTAAACCCTAGCAACAAAGTATAATCGAGAGGGCGCAAAAGAACCTTCAAATTGGCTGAAAATTCTTGGAGAAGATCATGCCGCCATTCGTAACGAACAGAATTAGAGAACATATACATTATATTTTTTAAGATTTAAATGGACCTCTGAAACAAAGAAATTTTCAAGAAAAAAAATTGCAATTCTCCTACTTTGGAAAGAGAAACAAAAATCCTTAATAAAAAAATACTTCAAAAAAGTATATATTTTTTTAAATTATTAAATAATTTAAGACTTTTCAAATCTAATGCTTGTAGCAAATTTTGTAACTATTAGCTTCACCTGGGAGTGGTCTCAACTTTATCTGGTTTAGGACACACCAACCCATAGGTCGGTTGCCCGACGGGCCAGTCTGAGCGTACCAGAATATGACTTAATTTAGTAAAGTCCTATTTTTTCCTTTTTATTTTTAAATTTATTATCCTTATTTCAGCACATTTGAAAGGGAAATTATGTCATTAAAAAGTGTTTAAACTTTATGAATGAAAGTGCACGTTTTCTTTAAAACTCGAGATCTTTATCACGAGTGAAAATGTTTCATCTTTGTATAAAATTGGGATCTAAGTTTTTATTCTTCTTTGAACTCACAGTATTTCTATAAACTGTTCGGAAAGTTGAGTAGAGTAATTCCAGATTCATATCGAAATGTGGCGAGAAGAGGGAGCAGAGCCTGATTACGGCCTAAGCAAATTTACATTAGTATTTCCGAAAAATATGTTTTGCCTTATTTAATCCCAAAATTCAGCAATTAAATAAGGTTTAATGCTGAAAAATACTTTTAGAAAAAAGTGGTGTAAATTTGTATAGGCGATAATCAGGCCAGAAGGAACACTAAATTTTTCACTCTTTTTGAAGGAAAAGAAATCAATTCTGCATTTAAGATTTGCTATATTTTCAAAATCTCAAAAACAATACGCACAAACTTAATTTGCCGCTTACCCCCCCCCCCCCATCTAAATTTTGTCACCGTGGACCGATGTGGAATATGCGTAAGCCCGGTTCTTATTATTGTTTTGTAATCTGTATTGATGACCATGTTTAGTTTCTCCAAAACAAAACAAAACTTCAAAATTTTCGTTTTCTTGTTGTTGTTTTTTTTGTTTGTAAAATGGTCAATGATTTTCTTCTAATGGTCAAACTTTTTTAAAAATCTTAAATTAACTAAATAGGTGAGGCTGTTACATAGTAAATATAAGTTTCTCAGCAGTGATTTATTTGTCTTACATTATCTCCGTACAGTAATCACCATGATAAATTTCTAATGCATTTTCAAGATAAATGTACCAGGAAGTTTGTTTGAGAATGGTGGTTGCCAATAAAGTGACCAATGACAGCTCTATAAATAAGTTTTGATTAGTTTAAGATTTGAAAATCTTTAACTCTCGTCTACAGAAAAGTTTCAGAAAAAAAAATCGGGCATGCTGAAACGGTGTTGGAGAAGTTACTCGGGGCTACAGTCAGAGCCCGATTAAAGGTTGTGTGAGGCCCAAGGTCCAGCACCTTTTCAGGGGGCCCCTCGCACCAAAATAGTTGCTTTTTTTTTGGGGGGGGGGGTATTATTAGATATTACGACACAGTTGCAAAGTTAGCCAAAATATATTTCGGTTTTTGAGAAAATAGTTGCGGATTTTAATTTACTGTTATTTGAAGTATTCTTTTTCTAAATTATTTCATTCAATTTGGGGCCTCCAACAGCAGTGGGCTCAATGCCACGGCCTAGTTGGCCTGTGCGGTAATCAGGCCCTGGTTACAGTACGGCATGAATTACAGTTAAAACTTCGCAAATAGAAGTAATTTCTTTTAACTGTGTATAAAAACATGTTTTAAATCGAAATAGTTGAGGTTAAACACAGTAGAAAGTAACACATAAAGACACAGGAGTAAAAACATAATAGTGAGGTTAAAACAAAGTAAAATATCTATAATATCTGATTAATAGTGAGGAAAAAAATACTGTAAAAGCACTTATTTTCGCGATTTTCGCGAGCCCGTCGTAATCGCTAAAATTTAAGCCTCGCGAAATATCCCCCCCCCCTCAAATAATAATAAAAAATCAGAAACTTTTCACTTATCCAAAACTTAATGATTATAGTTAAATAAGAACAAAAATTTCTTGAATATTTGCAACTATTTCTTGAATACTATACAACTATTTCTTGAATAAAAACAATAATACAATTAATAGAAAGAACTTTTCGGACAAAAGGAATTTTCTTAAAATGCCTCATGCAAAAGCGGTTCTATTTAGGTAGTTTCGGGGTTTTTCAACTTTCGGTTCTGTTCGTGTAAAATTCGCGAAATTTTCAGTTCGCGAAATCACCGATATCTTCATTTTCGCGAAAATTAAGACTCGCGAAAATAAATGCTTTTACAGTATTCAAATATTTTTACAAGTTTTTATTTTGCTCTTTCTAATTTTGCGCCCTTAGGATTCGGGCGCCTGGAGCAGTTTGCTCCAACTGCTCCACGTTAGCTACGCCCCTGTTATTAACAAAGTTTCCTTTTAATTTTCAATGTAATTATGGCACGCCTTTCAGAACCTTGCGGAAACATTACTTTAAAAATAGGGGCGGAGTTATTTAGCCTTTGCACCTATGACAAGAATGAGACTGGTCGATCAACTTGAAAAGTTAAAGTTCTTGTTCTCATGCCTTACGATTATTTTATTACAATATTATATTGATATCAAAGAAGTTTAAAATTTTGTTAATGATTTTGATAATTTGGGAGAAACTCGCTTAATGAATTCTGATATTTTCTTCATATAATTATTGAAGAATATTGTATGTTGCATATTTCGTAACTTTCTTGAAGTCTCATTGAATGCAGCAATTTTCCATACAGTTAAGGAAAAATTATTTATTTACATACATATATACAAAACGTAGAGGAAAACGTCACCAATCGTCTGTCGAAATGTGTCATTATATGCCATCTGGTACATAATGAAGCACTATTGTATTATCTGCAACAATACTAATAAAACTGACGTACGTAAGCAAGATATAATTTATTTCAATTATTAAAAGAAGTTTAATAAGATTAATGTAGACATCAGCATCTATACTGAAGTTAAATGAATAAGAAAATAATGCATGTTTTAAGTTTCAACTGACACCACATAAATAACATGAGAACTATAAATATAGTAAAAACAGAGAATTAGGTTATTACAGAATAGATATATACTAAGAAATTTAAAAGAAGTATGTTGTTGATAAATTCAGGCAACAGACTTCGTAATGAATTAGTGAGGGTGTACATTTAAGACGTCAAACACTAAACTGCGGGTGAGAGTGAGAGTAGTTAACACAAGCTAAAAAAAATCTTTCGCAGTTTGTCCTGTAGGCTACAGATAATCTTATCTTTAAAGACCAAATTAGAATAAATCGAGAAATGTTTTTGAGCCCCCACCCCCAACCTCTTGGCAAAGAATGCTCTTGGTTATTAAAAAGACGGGAGGGGTGGAAATTCCAAAAATATCTTCCGTGTATGGTTTCAATCAACAAAATTTAAAAAATCCATTCAATGTACTGTATTAAAATTATACAGATAAAAAAAATACATTTATATAATTATCAAACTGAAATTTTAGTTTGAAAGGAAGAATTCTTTTTGATGAAACGAAACAGTGCGCTTTTTTATTTCTGGGTTATTCTGTTACAAGAAACCATCTCTCCATCCCCCCCCCCCCTCCAGACCTCATCCCTAGAAGTTAGTAGAATGTAAGAAAAATGTTTTGTACCTTATCCCGTTGGTTATATTCAGCAATTTTTCACCTTCGCAAATTCCATCCCTAAAAACTGGAGAGTTCCCGGAATACATTCTTACAGCTCACTGCCAGAGGGAAGGTACAGAAATTACAAATATAATTTCCGTATGCCGTTTCGGATAAGAAACATAAAAAAAAAGCACTCGTTATACCGTTTTAAATTTTTACATAAAAAACACAAATTTTAAAGTTAATATACACGCATGCGTTATATGTACGCAGGTCAGATAAAAGGTTTCTACTTTTATTTAAAACATTTCGATCATAAAGTCGGTAAAACAGCAAATTTTTATTACCTTATTATTGAAATAAAATTTTATATATCGATCTTCTACGATATTTCTATAAAGATGTAAAGAAAGGAAGTGAAAAAATTCCACTACCCAAACTTTTTTTTTCAAAGAAAAATCCAAAGTTACATATTAGATCTCCTGAGCGGTGTCCGGCATACACAATATTCAATTAATCAATGCGAAAAAGTGACTTTTATTAACAAAATAGCATAATAATACTAAAACAGTAGGTATTTTTTTAAATCATTAAAATTTTATGAATTTTAAAAAGTGAATATTTTTTAGTCAGTTGAGACTCTTTAAAGCTTATATTTAACTATCACGCATTTTGAAAAGCTAAATTGGTTATGATTATTTCTTTCCAAAGAAAAGAAAAAAGGGGGGTGGGGAGGGAGATATATAACTTACTTACATTTAAAACAATCGTTTTATTATATTTCGTAGCGAACTAATGAGAATATAAAATTCAATAATATACGGGTATTTATTGTTTGAAATAAGATTCAGTCTCGTATTCAGTCAACGTATTAATACTCGTATATAAACATTTCACGCAATTTGAAAAGCTAAATTTGTTATAACATACTTTTATAACATTTCGATTATAAAGTCAGTAAAACAGCAATTTTTTATTACCTTATTATTGAAGTAAAACTTTATATATCAATCGTCTACGATATTTCTATATTAGATGTAAAGAAAGGAATTGAAAAAATTCCACTATAACTCTTTTTTTTTTTTTTTCCAAAGGAAAATCCAAAGTTACATACTGGATCCAATGTTCTCTTAAAACAATTCATTTTTACAGGCTCGGACCGAGAGGAAGAATAGAGTCCATTGTTTTGAAAATTTTTCGGGTGATGCTCTAAACATTCTGTCAAAATTTCCAACGAGTTCTTCATTTCCTTATTTGTAGCATTTTCCTCAGTAAGCGTGCTTCCGTCGTCTTCCTAAACATAAAAGTGGCGGCTGCCCGAACTATCCAACGCGTGGTAGTTCCGGGGGAACGCCCACCCCCGGAGCATTGAGATGCCCCCCCCCCATCCCCCCGGACGATTTCATATTTTGTGTTGTTTTCAACGGTCAAAAAGTACAATCCCCCCCCGAAGCAACAGAAACCCCTCCCGGGGAAAAGTGTCTGAATTCAACACTGTTCAGTACCCAGTCCTCCGTCCTTTCATACTTTTACGAACCCAATGAGTTTAGGGTTGGTTGATGTCTGGTTGATTTTTGACGGCCGATTATCTACACTAGGGATATAGGCCCGAGGGGGGAGGGCCCTTCGTGGAGTCTTTCTAAGGGAACCTAACCCTCATTTTTACCCATACGGCGATTATAACGCCAGATATTGTAAATTTCATTAATACACCCAGCGCAATTACCCAGAAACAACCAACTTTAAATGTTTTTTGGCCATGTTCCTATTTTCTTCACTTTCATGCTATAAAAATGCTAAGGCCTTTTTTTTTCGTATTTCAGATATAGATTTAAACTTTTTTGTACATGTTCTTTATTATATATGTGAAAAACATGAGTATGGAATTATGTGAAAAATATGAGCATGGAATTGTCCTTCATGATTTTATTTTATTTATTTTTTTAATAAAAGTATATGAAGATGCATTAGATTTCACTCTTTTACACTATGTATATCAGTGAAAAAATTATATTAAATGTAATATTTGATTTATCTAAAACACCATGCTCAGTCTTGTGTAATACACATTTGAAAATCTTTTTAAAAAAATGGACAAAAATATTAATATTTAAAAAAGTAGAATTTTTAAAAATTCAAAATGTTTTAAACTATTTTAAATTTTTAACTAAATATGCAGTTAAACATTTTTTTAAATGTACTATTAGTTGAACATTAAAATGCAGTGACTTATTGCACCATTTGAATCATTTATTTAAATTTTAAAAAATGTTGAAAAAGGAAACTGCTTCCTTAAATATATAGCAACGTTGGCTTCCACAATTGCATTTACTTATGAAATCCAGACCTAAATTTTCAATAGTGAGTTGTACAATAAGATTTTGGGCTCTTGGAATTTTAGGAAAGTACTTTGTTAAATATACTATTGTAAAAGGGTTTTTAAAAACTAATTATAATTAGTTTTTAAAAATTTGAAAATCATTTACAATTAGAAATAATAACATTTCCTGAAGCCATTTTATTTTACCACTATCTGCCTACATCATGTACATATACACTTTATTCGGCCAATCTCATTCTAAAATTAAAATTTTAATTGATAAATTGAATTTTTGTTTTAATTGTTTAAAAAATCTTTATTTTTGATTTTATGTAATATCAATCCTGAAATTTATACTTTTAAATTAAGACGTATTAATTTTTAAAGGGAAATTTAATTATTATCTGCTAAAATTGTGTTATTTTAATACATGATATCTCCTGTCATAAATGTATGTTTCAAGTTAAACTCTCCGAAAAATACCACGAATCCCAATTCTTTAACTATTTTTGTATTTTTATTTTTTCATGATAAAGTTGATAATTTTAATGTATTATTTTTTCTACCATAAATGTATATTTCAAGTTAAAATCTCCGATAAAAACGGCGAATCAAATGTATTTGAATATATTTTAAATCAAAGGAGAAAAAAAAAAGCATCTGTTTAATGACCCTTCTCTGTTTAATTATTGAATGTATAAATCAAACAGATCTAAAACAAGCCACAAATTGCTCAATAAAATATTCTAAAACGGAAATTTCTAGCACTTTTTTTGATACAAATATACAACTATCCGACCCATTTCGTTTGCTACTCGGATCTCTTGCGCCGCCATCTTGCTGTACATTTTCGTCTAGAAGCAGGCCCGTAAGAGAAGGAAGTTGTTTCGCGACGGCCCCGGCACTACTCAGTAGTTATTGAAAAAAAAGAAAAAAAAAAAAAAAAAAAAAAAAAAAACTTTATTTTTTGTGTGTGTTCACACACAAGACACGCCCTTTCAAGGGCAAAAAAAAAAAAAAAAAAAAATTATTAATATATGATAATTTGCTATGATTAATTCTCTTACAGTTAATTTGACACTTCTAACTTGTGTGAAGTTCTTGCACAGTTTTATCAAACACAGGAATTAAAGTATATATGAATTCGGATAAAATTTTGTTGTAATAAATGAGTATAAAATATTAGAGTAAAATTCATGTCAGTGGGCGTGGCGTCCCAGTCATGCCTTTTCTTAGGCTATTGTCAGACGAATGTGTTTTTACACGCTTTTTTCCTTACGTATTATCCCTGCAGAATGCTGCTAAAATTGTGTAGGGATAATATGTAAGGAAAAAAAAGACATTCGTCTGACATTAGCCTTAATGTGAGAAGGCATAGCCTCCCATTCTTGTCTTCCCTTGAATTTTTACAATTATTTCTAATGGTCAGAAAAAAAAAGCTGGACATACCAATGGATTCAGGATGGTTCAAAGAATATTTTTAAGCCAATAATGAAAAATAAAAAATCAATTATTTTCACAAAAATGTCACTCATGTCTCCCCTTAACCCTTTAAAGGACGGTGGTTACACGATCTAGCCACCTAATCTTAATTCCAAAACTGACAAATGGCATCAAGAATATTTTAATAAAAGTTTGCTTTTGTAAACAATAGTTTGTTTTTAAATGTTTGCAATAAAATGTTTGTAATAAAATTTATGTTTTGTAAGTGTGTTTTTTTTTATGAAAGTGCAAAATAGACGATTAAAAGCCTTTGAATTTATTATCAATGAGGTGCTTTCGCACTATAAGTAGTTATATAAATACTCAGATCTTGGTGCAATAGCTGTTGCACTCTTATCCAAAAATGCATGAATACAAAATTTATTACTATTATATATATTAAATTGACTAATACGGAAGTGATATGACTCCTGTCTTAAATAGGACGTCATCACCATGGCAACCTAGAATCATTACCTGTTATGGGATATCATTGAATTAATTACCTGTTATAAGATTTAATAGAATGAACAAAACTTTTATTAACATCTTATAAAGTTCTGATTCGATTTTCATAAAATTTGAAATGACTAGACAAAATTCTACAACGATTATGTATATTAAATTTCAAACTATTCGGTTGGGTAGTTTTTGCGCTGTTATATGCGGACAGATGGACAGACAGACGGACGGGCCAGACGACGACTATAGGTGCTATGTATTTATTTAATTACGAACGTACCTTAAAATGTACATGATTAAAAAACCCAGGAATGATTGTGTTTCCGGATTAATGCAAAATGTAAATTGGCAAAAAATATTTTTCAATTTCCCTTTTAATACTTCCGACACAAAGAAATATTTTTGCTACATTGACATTTTGTTGATATATTTACAATGTACCGCAATATTTTTGCAGTAATGACATATCATTACAAGTATATCTAATGTCATTTTACCAATATTGGTATTTTTGCTCAAGTATTAGGGATAGCAATCAGTGTTGAAAATTAAGCGTACTTTTGTATTCACAATATATTCCAGAATTTTTAAATTATAATTTTTGCTTTATTTAATGTCAGACTTTCGCCGATAAAATAGAATGAAAATTACTATTTCAAAAGTGTGATAGATATTTTGAATTCAGAATTTTGCTAAATTTGTAACACTGTTAGCAATTCATGAAAATATCGGCAAAAAAAAAAAAAAAAAAAAAAAAAAAATCCTGATATTAAAAACGTATTTTGAAAAGAATTTACTGATACATAAACTTGACAAACATATCCCGGAAAACTATTAACGATAGAATTTCAAAACAGGGAGGAGCTTCTACTGTTTAAGGGCATTTTCGAGGCTAACGTGAAAGACAGGCTACCGCGGTGGGTCCGATCACTACCCCCTACATACTAAATGCCTCTCGCATTCACTGTTTTCCCCATATAAGAACTGGAAGTCAGCTTAGCCCCAAAATGCTCTGCCATCTATCGGTGACAATTGACATGATTTTTAAAACCTATAGATAAATAACGTAAACAAAAGTTGTTTTGAGAATATTTAAATAGAAAATTTTAAAATAAATTAGCTTAAAAAGCAAAATTTGTTAAAAAAATTTCATTTATTCCTAGAATTTCCCTTTTTTTCTTTCTCTTTTCGTATTTATTTTAATTGTTGTATTAAATGGCATTTTTTCTATAAAATATTTGAAAAGAGAAATTATTTCATAATTTCTCTTCAATTTCAAATTATGAATGATAAAATAACGCACATAATTTATTTTATTATATGAATTTTAAATTATATGTTCTTTTTTAAAATTAATTATAACATATAAATTAATAGCACTTACATTTACATGTAAATAGATTTCCGTCAAAAATAAAATAAACAAGGTTTATGAAGTGAAAATATTTATTAACACTATAAAATGGTACATGAATTTTAATCAATGGATCAAAAACTATGAGCAAGTTTAAAAAGGTTATTGCAAAACATAAAAGTATTTGATTAAATTAAATTTTACTAAATAGTAAGACATGTATTTCTTTCAGGCAAAATATTAATAATAAACAAAGTTAATGTGGGGTGAATGTGTCAGTGAAGGACAATCTTAAGGAATTGCTTTAAAAATAATTTTTAATTAATAATTATAATTATTATATTCCTGTTTTTTTGACATTATATTAATCTATCAACAATATTTAACTAACTTCATAGTTGTACTTCCCATTGTGAATTAAAATTTAATTCTAATAACATAATTACTTGACACTCCAGTACTAGTACCATACAGTTGCCTCAATAAATAGATTGCAATATTTTTCTGAACTTCCCTATTTAATATTTTCTATCTAAAATAATTAAATCATTGATATTGTGATGATAATACTATAAATATTAATTACCTTTATCATAATAATGAAACTAGCAAGTCTTTTTTTTTTAAGTGTTTAAAAAACATTTAACTCACAGTTTCATTTCTTTTATATTTGAATTATTAATTATTATAAGTAATCATCAAGTACTTTCAGGAAATTTAAATAGTTGGAAATATGATTCTGTTCGAAATGATGCTCCAAGACACTTTTTTTTCATCTTTTTGACTACCCCTACCCCCCCTCAACACACACACACACACACCAGGGCCGAAACTAGCATTTTTTGCACCCGGGGCAAACATGGTTTTGGCGCACCTCCCCCCCCCCCCCCTTCCTCTTCCACAAAGTATATTTACAAAGAGAATTTTACTAATTTTATAATAGACGACTTATTTCAAAATTTAAAATATGTAATACTGAACTACGTAATCTACAGTGGCGGATCCGAGGGGGAGGTTCCTCTAAACACCAACAAAAATATTCTAAAGATTATTTTTAAAATGAAATATGCAGTAGAGTCCTGATTATCCGAGTCCTGCCTAACCGAGTTTCCGCTTTCACCGAGTTATTTTATTCTGATGGACTGATGGCTTCCATTATTATAAAACAGCCATTATAAATGAAGTGTTAGGTGAAGATGAAAGAGCAGTCGTAAAAAGTTAGAGCTCTGATTTTCTGGTCAGAATGGGAAAAATATGGGCAAAATTTTTTTTGAAAAAAAAATATGGGCATTTTTTTTTTCGAGAACTCTGATTTTCCAGTCAGAATGGGGAAAAAATGGGCATAATTTTTTTTGCCATTTTTGTTCCCATTCTAACCAGAAAATGAGAGTTCTAACTTTTTACGACTGCTCTTTCATCTTCACCTAACACTTCATTTATAATCGCTGTTCCATAATAATGGAAGCCACCAGTTCGTCAGAATAAAATGATCCATTCTAAAGGTAAAATCCTTCGTTTGGCGCCCCTTCATTCTGGCGCCCGGGGCACATGCCCCCTCTGCCCCCCCCTCCTTAGTTTCGGCCCTGCCACATACACACGCACGTTGCCTGAATAAATTGATTACAGTGTTTTTCTGAAATTCCCTATTTAATATTTTCTATCTAAAATAATTAAATTATTGATATTGTGATAATAATATTATAAATATTAGTGACATTTATTGTAATAATGAAATTAGCAAGTCTTCGGGTCAGGACCTCAAACGTTAATCCTGCAGCTTTTTTTTCTTTCTCCCTGTCTCTCTCTCTCTCTCTTTTTTTTTTTTTTTTTTTGGCAGTGTTTAAAACAGTCAGCTCACAGTTTCATTTTTATTTGCATTATTAATTATTACGAGTAATAGATCAAGTACTTTTAAGAAATTTAATAAGTTGGAAATACGATTCTGTGCACTGATGTTCCAAGACACTTTTTTCATCTTTTTTACTATCCCCCCCCCCCCCCCGATACACACACATGTTGCCTCAATAAATTGATAATAGTATTTTTTTTTAATTCCCTATTTTATATTTTCTATATAAAATAATTAATTTATTGATATTGTGATAATAATACTATATATATTAATTACATTTATTATGATAATGAAACTAGCAAGTCTTCCGGTCAAGGCCTCAAAACGTCAATTCTGCAGTTTTTTTTTTTTTTTTTTTTTTTTTTTTAACATTTAATTTAGTTTCATTTTTTTTATATTTGTATTATTAATTATTACAAGTAATAATCAAGTACTTTCAGGAATGAAATTATTGATATATTTCAATTACATATTATTTATATTGCTTCAAAACACAATGCTATGAATACATATTTACTTTGATCACATTACTAATTCGTATTCGATTTCATCGTGTATCATTTATTATTATTATTATTATTATTATAATTTTACTGGAAGAAATTTAAATAATTTTGAATGTTATTGTATTTTCATTTTCATACAGAAAAGGCTTAGCATAATCATCTGATAAAAAGAAATACTTTGATCTATCATTTTTATTATTAATAATAATATTATTTCAGATTCTTTCAGATTAAGGTACTCTTTTCCTTTTAAGGCATTGTAAATTAATAAAAATACATCTTATTAATAGCAACTGTACATTAATTTAATTTATTATTATTCAACGGAATGTTATTAGAAACATGCAAATAATAGTAGTAAAAATATCTATTTGTATTTTTAAAAATACAATGAAAAAAAGTTAAAAAGACTCGTTGACTGTCTTCTACAGGAATGGTGAAAAGAAATATTTTTCTTTATTTTGCTGGATGAACAGCAGTAAGGCACACAGCAATATGGCAATTTATAGAGAATATATTAACTTCATTAAAAGTAAACATTTTGTTTAAAAAAATCACAAATTACTGCAAAAAAAAAAAATAATAATAGCTTTCAAAGGCAGGTCTATGAGGCGATCCATGTAAATACAGCAATAACATACCCCAAACAGTAGCGCCATCTATCAAACTTGCTGACTTCCATTTTTGAGTCAAATGCGAGAGGCATGTAGTATGTAGTGGGTAGTGGTCCGATTCTTCTTTTTCTACAGACCGCTGGAGTCACGTGATGCTCTTTTCGCACACCTTCACTGGTGCATTCGAGCATCACGTGACTCCAGCTGTCTGTAAAAAAAAAAGAATCGGACCGATCGCGGTAGCCTGTCTTTTTCGTTAGCCTCGGGGCATTTTGATATGGCGTCAAAAACATGGACCCCATAATCTTCTATCTGCGCAACTTACAGCATGTTTAAGGGGAATTGATAGTTATCATATTAGCTGCTTTATCGCTTGATGCGATTGCCAAATACTTCATTTACATTAGGCTAAATTGTTTGTTTTTTGTGGAAAACGCAAAAGTGATTGCGCTGTTCAGACTTGAATGTAAACGGATAAATATACAAGTCAAGCGTTATGTAATAGTTTTCTATTTAATGATCTGTCCGAATGGTTTTTATTTAGTATCTCGTACATTTTTTTAGTTGTTAAGTCAATGTAAAAATTTTTAGTGCTAGGATCTGACCTCAAATGCTTTCGTTCAGTGTTATTTTAGGGGATTCTTCAGATGACAATTTTAACAGTAAAACATACACATTGCACATTAAAAAAAAAATATTTTTGATATACATGCCTGTTGATTTTTTTTTCTTTACTTCAATATGCAACTACCCTATTTTTTTTTAGTTCCTGCAAGATATATTCACGATCCTTCACGGAAAATACGTATTAAAAAATTTTTATTAGCCTTTTTTCACTTTTAAAACCGTCCAATTTTGCATTTTTCTGAAATATTAATATGCAAACGTAGCTGCCAACCTTCCCATTTTTTTTTCAAGTCAAATAAATAAATATATTATGTACAAAAAAGCCTTATTTAAATGAAATCAAATAAGTACCAAATAAAAACAAGACATTTTATAAATTTTCTGTGTGTATTCAAGTTTAAGAAACTATGTGCAAAGTAAAACATAATTTCTATGTATTTATGAATATTTCTTCAGAATGCATTAATAATCTTTCATCTTAAACGTAGGTTTAAAATTTGTTGATTGGGTTTTAACATTTCTTTTCAGAATCTTAACATTATGGCCTTCACAAGTCAATGAGGATGGTCTTCTCTTCAATCTACTGAATGAAGCGTTTGTGGCCAAAAAAGTGTCACAGAGTGCATGCTGAGTAAGATTTTAGTTGGGGCAACTGGGCCATGATTTTACAATGTGACTCTGGAGCTCCTGACAATTCAGCTTCAAAAAGCTAATATTCGTTTGAATTAAAGTCTGAACTTCTGTAAATGTGTTCAGTTAGGTTCCCTCTATCAGACAGAAATGCTCAAAATTACATTTTAATATTTAAAAATATAAAAATAAACACATTTTATCTTTCTTTCCTCGTGGTTCCAGTTGCCCCATAAAAATGGAGTAAGTGGACCAGGAGGGTCTATGTTCCACACGCGTTTACTTTTTTTCATATGGGATATCAGGTCCTGTTTGAAAAAGTGTAAACAACTTAAAAAAATTTAAACCAGGCAGATCATGTAAATTACATATCAACTAAAGAGCGTTGTAAGGAAAACCTTTGCTGTCAATGTGTCTAAAAAAAAAGCACTAAAAGGGAAAATATTAGATTTATTTATACCAAAAATATAAAAATTAAATAAGTACTTATGTACTTTAGTATAGGTAATAAGTATAAAAGTAACATGTGTATTTTTCTGGGAAAAATAGCAAGGTAAATCTATGAACAAATGGCTACGTAAGTACTTAAGTACTTTACCTGTATTGTATCGTACAATTTCAAGGTTTGGCTATCTCGCTTTCAGTGGTTAAGATACTTACATTCGTAAAATGTTAAAACAATTTAATGACACTAGTATTTACAAGAGAATCTATTTGTAAACAAGTAAAAGTATATTTTCGAGTACTTGAGAAAGGTGAAATTTTCATCATAAAATTCCGGTGCCAATGTGGCAAATAGGGTTTTAAATTATGTGATGCCATAACGGCATCACCGCCTCTCAAGGGGTCAAGAAATTTGGTTTGATACCACCCAATATGCTTTTTTTTATTTTATTACGTAATTTTAATAAGGTATTCTATAATTTTCTAAATTGTGAGCAAAAAACAATGGAGATATTTATTTCCCGTAGTAAGAAAAACTAAAAAAAATTACATATTTATAACTATTGGAATAACTGGATCCAGTATGGTCCAGTTACCCCGGATACATGTCCCAGTTACCCCATTCTTGAAAAATTTATGGGGTAGCTGGGACACCGGGCTTATATTTGAAACATGAAGTAAATATGTATAGATACCTAATAATATTAATGTAGTTGTATGCCTAGTCTTAAAAAAAAAAAAGTTTGTTTAATAAAAGTACTTACAGTATTTTAATAAAAAACCGAGGACGTTCAACCATATTGACGTTGTTTAAAAAAAAAAGAAAGGTAAACTTTTGACAACCTATCACAGCAAAGTGAGAGTTATGATTGAGTTTACACACGTTGTTTTAGGAAGTAGAGATTAAGGTGCATTGTTCACAAAAGCTGAAACTTAAAAAACGTCAACAGTTTTTTATAAAATAGCCTATGGCTCAGTTACCTCGTGGGTCCAGTTACCCCAACTAAACTCCTTATTATTTTTTTTTAACTGACGCAATTCAGAGCCATCTGTAGCTCGTTCTGATAACTGGAATGGCACTAAACTTGGCAAGGAGACTAATGATGCCATGGAAAAGATTATTCCGGAGAAAAAGAAAATCAAAATATCGCCGATCAGGGGAAATATGTTGCTATTGTAGGATACATAGCCAAGAATGAACATAAAACACGTGTAACAAATGAAAATGTAAATTCATAACTACGTATGCGACAACAGCGCCATAATTTGGGCTATATCATCACCCCCTATATAAAAGAGAAAGCCTTGACACGCGTCACGGAAACGTCTCACGAATAAGAATTAATAATTTCGCAAGTAAACAAAATCGAAACATGCTGTTGTTCGAATTCTTTTCTTTGTTCTGTCTGCTTTGTGTGACGTTTTCGTGACGCGTGCCGAGCCTTTCTCCCTTATCTAAGGGGCGTTGGCTATACACGCGCTGCTGTAACGTGAGAGTCATTGTCAACCTAAGCTGATAATGATTCTTGGAGCTTTTCGTATGCGTTTAAAG
The DNA here is from genome assembly GCA_963932465.1 of Maratus speciosus. NCBI lineage: Eukaryota > Metazoa > Arthropoda > Arachnida > Araneae > Salticidae > Maratus > Maratus speciosus. Next base: position 254,960,305 of record OZ010799.1, read on the forward strand.
GTGCAAATTAATGGCGCTGTTGTCGCAAACGTAAACAAAAATTTACATTTTCATTTATTGCACATGTTCTGTGCTCATTCTCGAATGCATAGCCTACAACATTGCCATATTTCCTCTATCGGCGGTGTTTTTAAATACTGTTTTCGCGGGATTTTTTCCCTATGGCGTCTTTAGCCCACTTAACAAGTTTAGTGCCATTCCAGTGGTTGGAATGAACTGCAGGTTGTTCTGAATAGTACCGTCAGTTAAACAAACATCCTTTATTTTTCTAATAATTGTATTGTTTATTTCATTTCTAACTAAAAGCTGAATTTCAAAGTCTTATACCAAAATTCCATTTTTGTTAAGTCAATAAAAAAATTATATCGTAGTAAAATAATCATGAATAATCGCAAATATCCAAAGTGAAGTGGATTCCGTTTTTTTTTTTTTTTTTTTTTTTTTTTTTGTTTCTTAAAAATATGCAAAATTAATTCCTATTCTTTCTTTTTTCTTCTTCTTCGTTTTTATTTGTAACTCTAATTAAAATGGAGGTGCCTTTTATCGACGCGGAAAAAATATAAACATGTATATGTGGATGTTTGTAATTCGTGAATAAAATTGTTACAATATTTTTCATCATCATATTTATTGTTTATCAGTGTTCACGAAGATGGATCAAGGACAATAGAGTAGAAAATTCTCTTTCGAAGTTCGTCATTAATATGGTGTTATTTGAAAACAAAATATTAATCATAGATTCAGTGGTGGAAAATTGGCGCAGAGGTGAAGCCTATTGACACCACTAAATTATAGTAGTATTTTGCTTTTTATCTAGTGATCAAATTTCTGAGTTTTTATTAAACTGTATAATACCATAAAAATTTAGTGGTGTCAATAGGCTCCACCTCTGCGCCAATTTTCCACCACTGATAGATTGGCTGCTTTTTTCTTCAATAACATTTTTATAAATTTACAATAATCTACAATAACATTTTTATAAATTTAACAATAATAAGGTAGGCTAATTAATTTGAACAATAAACAATTAGTTGAGAACTGGTCGAAAAATTGAGAAATTACAATGATTTCTTTTGTGAGAAGCAATACTAATTTTAAGTTATGTAGTCGTAATTTCATGTTTCGCATTTTTTTTCATTTTTTTTTTTTTTTAATATTCCTTAAAAATTTAAAGTAGTGATATCTGCATTAATTTTATTTTTAGATGCTTTACAAATATTTCAAAATTTATTTTTCTACTTAAAGAATTTAAAAATATTCTGTATTGCACATCAATTAAAAAATGTCTTAACAAATTAGTAGATTATAAAGAGATGTTTAAACTTAAAATGTCACAAACAAGTAACCATTTTGAATGCACATTTAATGCAATATTTTTAAAAAATTCTATTACATTTTTCTAAATATTTTTAATACTATCATTAAAATTCATACATATTAACATGGCGATGGAAAGGCGTTCGTTAGAAATTAAATAATTAAACTTCGAGGTTACCTAAAATTTTGAAAGAAGAATTTTTACTATCACGAAATATTTGTCATTAAATAAACCAAATGTTAGGATGTAGGATTTCTAGATTTAAAAAAAAAAAAAAAAAAAAAAAAAAAAAAAAAAAAAAAAAAGAGTCCACAGTGGCAACACTAATTTGTGCGCAACAGCTTAAGCTCTCGTTAAATGAATTTATCAAAATTTTCAATGTATAATTCGTGGCGTAAGTTTTTTTTTTTTTTTTTTTTAAGTAAATTTAATGAACAATCTAAATCGTCCCTATTTATATTATTTTATTTTACAGACAATTGTGAAAATGTGAAATCCATCAATCTTTATAGCAAATATGCATGACAAAATATGCGTTCATATATATATATATATATATATTACTTATTTGTTTATTATTTATCTATTTATTTGTTTTTTCAGAGAAAATATTTTAAAAACATTTTATTCTATATATTCGCATATCAAATTACTATTTACACATTTATATTTAATCAACTCGAATATAATTTTGTGTTAAAAAAGTTTAAAAATAAATAAAAATTCTTTTAGCCATTGCAAAAATTTTATTTTAATGTACAAAATAATTGACATCCCAGAATGAAAAAAAAAAAAAAAAAAAAAAAAAAAAAAACGCAGCATTTACCAACAGCATACCATTAAAATGAAAATAAATTATGAAAGTTTGATTTCAACGCGTGACTTCAAATAGATAAACAAATATTAAAGTACTATAAATAAATATAATGATATTAGAAATCCATTTTTACAATGCTCATGTTTTCCAGTTAAACCCCTAACCTCATACCTCACGCGTAATATTTATTTTTATTTTATTATTTATGTATTTGCAATGCAGCATATAAACATATTGAAGAAATTATGAATGGGAGGGGAGAAGTATTGTAAGAAAGAAAGAAAACATAAAAGATTATATTCTTAACCCTCTCCCTGCGCAACCCGAGATTTCCTCGGGCAATCTCACATTGACACCACAATATTGAAATGAAAATTTTCCATGTATTAAGTACGTGAACAAAAGTTTTTCCTTATTTTGAAATAAATTAGTATGTAGATTCTGGTGTCATTCACTCATTTTAGCTTTTTACCAATAGAAGTACCTTGCCCCTGAAAGGGTTAAGTGCAAAGTTCGATTATATACCTTTTAAATTCACATTTTACTTATTTATTTATATATCTAATCTATAAATATCTTAATTTCGACTGTCAATTTAGTTATGGAATTTTACACCAAAATAAAAAATACTGAATTATTTATGTTGTTTTAAATGCAAAGAATTTTTCGACATGAGAATATACCTTGATCCACTTCATAAATGATGAATTAAAATGGCTGCTGTTCGGTTTGTATTTCAAGAATTATTATATGTTTAACTTTTTTAAATGAACAGAAGGTGGCAGCACCGCAGAATAAAATACAGTAAAACCTCCAAAGTTGACCACCTCTCTATGTTGACCGAAATTTATTAGTTTGAATGGTCACAACGCATTTTCAATGGAGATTGACCTCTCTATGTTGACCACCTCCGTAAGTTGTATGTTGACCACTTTTTAGTAGGTTTTTCTCTCTGTAACTTGACCACTGACGTTTTCTTGAATTTGCTTTTTCCTCCGTTTGTTCTCCATCCGGGTTCCAGGAATTTCTTTATCAGTCATTCGACTTATCTGAGAAACACTCGCCCCCCTTGTGATGCTCCATTCTTTGTTCACTTCCAGTATGATACAATCGGATATAATGCCAGAATTCCTGGAATCTGTCGAAAAATGTCAGGGGAGTGGGGGGATGTGGGTAGCGGTGTAGCTATACGCAGAATTGGAAAGCAACGTGTTTCGATTACATGTGAAACACATTCCGCTTTTTTTTCTCTGGATGCCGCGTCGTGAAGAAACCGGTCGTTTATTTCCGAATTTTCATTAAAAACGGCGCAAAGAAAAGCTCTAAAAGAACTTAAATTAAAGGAGAAAGTAGATCTTCTTAATTTTCTGGAAACCAGCAGCCAAAGAAAGACAGCGGAAAAAATTGGTGTGAGCAAGACAACTGTGAGCAACATTTTAAAACGCAAGGAAGAATATCTGGAAAGATATTCTTCCGAAAACGGGGAACTCCAAAGAAAACGCAGAAAAACGTGTTTCGACGATGTGAACGAAGCCACGTTTCGTTGGTTTAAAGAGATGAGATTAATCAATGTAAGAATATCAGGACCTATGCTTCAGGAACTAGCAATAAAAATTGCAAAAGAATTCGAAATAGAGGACTTCCAAGCGTCAGCAGGTTGGCTTCAAAAATTCAAACTACGATACGAGATTTCTCAAAAAATTTTGTGTGGAGACTCGAATGAAGTTTCTGCTGAAGTGGTGGAGAAGTTTATTTAAAAATTCCTAGAATTTGCTAAAGATTTTAAAGATGAGGACATCTTAAATGCTGATTTGTGCGGCCTCTTCTTTAAAGCTATGCCTGATAGAAGTCTAGTAATGAAGGGTGACACTTGTAAAAGAGGAAAGCTTTCAAAACAGCGTTTTACTGTTCTTGTATGTGCTAGTATGACTGGGGAAAACTTGAAGTCTACGGTGATCGGCAAATCCGCAAAACCTCGTGCATTTAAAAATGTAAAACCTGAAGACCTTCCTGTTTTTGGAGAGCGAATAGATCCGCTAGGATGACCAGTGCTTTGTTCGAAGAGTTGGTCAGAGGAATTAACGCAGAAATGAAGAAAATGAAGAGGTCTATTCTACTTATCGAGGACAACTGCCGCTGCCGCCCGAAATTGAATAATCCATAGCTGCCAACTGTTACGCTTTTTGGCTACCACTAAAATTTTAAGGAGATTTTCGCCTTCTTTATTCATGAGATTTCGACGATTGAATGAGATACTATTTTCTATAAAATTTTAGTGGTATGAAAAAGGCGTAAAGGTTGGCAGCTATGATAATATCATAAATGTGAAGCTAAAGTTTTTGCCTCCAAACACAACTTTGAAAACACAACCTTTAGACCAACACATTATTTAGTCCTTCAAAGTGCACTACAGAGCTCAACTTCTAAAATGGGCAGACATGAAAAGCAATGAAAGCACAAACTTGTGGCCCTTCTGCATTTGCATCGTTAACAGCTGCGTCAGTAAATTCTTTGAATGCTGTTCATTGGATTAATTCTGCTTGGAATAAAATTACGCAAACCACTATTACGAACTGCTTCAAGAAAGCTGGATTTGTTACAGCTACAACATCGGTGCAAGAGGATGAGCTTCTTCTATCTCCCTTGTCAGTTTTTGATGGAGTTGATTTTGAAGATTATGTTACCATGGACATTGAGTTAGTAACATCTGTTGAACCAGACCCAGAGGAAATCTTCAATGAGATACTCTCTGCAACTAAGCACAGTGAGGACCCCAAGATACAATAAATGTATAGCGAAGAGGATTATGATCCAAGTGACGACGAAACTGAAAGGTACTCAACTCTGAAGGAAGACGATGATGGAGCAACTAAAAGATTTCGCTGCAGAAAAATGCCCAAGCATGCTTAATGGACTTGTAAACTGTGAAAGTGTTTTTTTCAGTTACCTAATGAACAAAAAGAGGACTCGAACAAAAATTGAATTATTCTTTTAAAAATTGTAAAAATGTGCTGTACCTTCAATAAAAATGCTAATAAGTGCTAATTTTTCTCTAAATTTTTCCTATAAAAATACTAACAAAGTTTAGAAAAAGAAACAACGTGTAAAGGCACAAATAAAGTGTGTTTAAAAGCATACAGCTGTTTCAAAACCTCTAAGGTTTCCTCATCAGTGCTTAAAATAAAAGTTAAATTAAAGCTAAAACATTGTGTAAAAAGGGGGGGGGAGGTGGACAGAGAGTCAGAAAAGCGTACCTTTCAGCTCTACTGCCAACGGTGAAATGCAACATACGGCTGACAAAAAGCTACGGAGTTGATCTCACGCACATATTCAGGGAGACCAATCAAAATCACCCAATTGCTCTGGAAGAGTCCAAACTTAGAAGGAGAAAAAGGGGGGGAGGGAGTGGAGAGGATTATAGAAAATTAAACCATATCTTTGAAAATTGGGCGTACTGGATAAATCGTTAACTAAACTGTTTGAATTTTTCCATATGTGATAAGCTTCCCAGAAGTCCAGATCGTAGATTGAAGTACATTTCTGTATTATGGAGGCTTCGGAAAATTTAAAATTATGGTTGTTGGACCAGCAGTGGTTGGCAATAGCGGAACGTTTATTATCACAATTTTTAACGCAAGTTTTATGCTCCCCCAGACGGATCTTAAAGGCACGCTTCGTTTGACCAATGTACATTTTGTTGCAATCGCAAGATATCCTGTAAATACCCCAATTTGAAAAACTATCAATTGGATGTTTCACATTTGTGAATTGAATTTTATTAAAAGAAGTATAAACTACTTTAAAGTCAAATTTTGACAAGATTTTAGAAATTTCATGGCTTATTTTCGGAAAATATGGGAGTATAATTAAATTTTCATTACCGACAGTATTAGCCCTGGATTTTGTACGTTTACTTAGTTTGTTATGAATGGAATCAACAATTTCAGCTGTAAAACCTCGATCAATGGCAATGGATTTAATGTAGTCTAATTCTGTTTTTAGTAAACTGTCGGAAGAACAAATATTTAAAGCCCTGTAAACATAACTGTTAAAGGCAGCCAACTTTTGATTAGGTGGATGGGATGAAAGGCGATGTGGGGGTAAGGATACTGCGAATGGTTTACGGTAAACAGTAGTTTGAAACAAATTATTTTCGCGGAAAACCATAACATCAAGAAAGGGCAAACGACTGTTATTTTCGAGTTCGAAAGTGAACTGAATATGTTCATCTATAGAATTCATAATATCGAGAATATTGGTAAGATTAAGATCATCAGAGTTCAATAATGCAAAGCAGTCATCGACATAGCGGATGTAAAATGGAAAGGATAATATCTTGAAAAGGTTTGATTCGTAATAGTGCATGTAAATATCACTGAGGATGGGGCTGAGGGGGGTGCCCATGGACAAACCATCAGTCATGCAATAAAAATTACCATTAAAAATGAATGTGTTTTGCGATAAACAAATGCTAGTAAGATATATAAGCTCATCAATTTCGTAATATGAATAATGAAATTCTTGTAGGCGTAATTTAAGACAATTTAAAGCACCTTGAGCCGGTACGTTAGTAAATAGTGATTTAACGTCGAATGAAACCATACTATTGTTTTGAGTACCACTGAAGCTACGAAGCTTATTAACAAACTCATAAGAGTTCCTGCAAGTGTAGATATTGTTAGAGAGCAGGGGGGAGAAAATAGAGGTCAGACATTTCGCTAATTTATAGGAAGAGGTACCAATGTTCGAAACTATTAGTCTGAAAGGAATGCCTTGTTTATGGACTTTTGGGAGCGTATAAAATCTTGTGCAGTGTAACACTGAAGGAATGAGGGATAATTTAACGTTGTTGGAAATGAGAGGAGAGTGCTCGATAGCCGATTTTATAGCTTTCAATTCTTTTTGAGAAGGATCAGATTTAATCTTTTTATAAGGAACCTCGTCTATCAAGTCTCGTGTTTTGGATAGGTAATCAGTCTTGTCCATAACAACAATCTGGCCACCCTTATCAGCCTTGCTGATAACTATGTCAGTATTAGATTTTAGATTTTTTTATGCAACTCGATGCAGCTTTGCTGATATTGGATTTAGGAAGGTTATTATTGAAATTCACATTATTGGTGATTAAGTGTCTAATTGAATCCTTCTGAGAAGGGTTTAAGGCACTGAACTTGAACGCTCTTTCGATGGGGGCAATCACATGAGGAAAAGACAGTTTAGTAGTAAGTGCAAAATTATTATTTAATTTAAGATAATGGATTTCATCCTGAGTAAGGTTAGCACTTGAAAGATTGACAACGGCATTCTGGTTAACCAACGGTAAGGTATTGGGTAAACTATTGTTATGTTTACTAGAGAGTAAATTAAATTTCGTTTTCAAAGTAGCTATATGTTTGGTAGACTTGCTCCTTCCACTAAACCAAGACTGGTTGTCAATGGAAGTGAAATCGTGATGAATCTCTCTAACAAAGTTTACCAAATTTTTTCTAATATTGTACTAAATATATTCTAAAAATTCCCTATTTTGACCACCTCCTTATGTTGACCACTTAGTTATAGTCCCTTGGGTGGTCAACTTATGTAGGTTCTTCTGTATTGGTATTCTTTATATAAATTTCTATGCAGTGTTGGCAGTGGGCTACTTTTTTTAATTCAGATTTATTTATTGGTACCACTTTTTTGAAACGGTAAAATTCACTTTGTTTATGCCTTAATTAATATGTCATTAAATGAGGAACATTTTACCATTTCTAAAAAGTGGTTCCAATCAAGAATCTGATTTTAAAAAAAAGTAGTCCTTCTGGCAACACTGTTTCTATGATATTTTCCAATGAACTGAGGAGCGTAAATAAGTAAAATTAAATTTAAAAAAAAAATCCATTTTCATGACGTATAGAATAAAGAGTTCATAAATAAAAATGAAATTTATATTTATTTTATTTATTATCAAACATTCTCTGACATTGAAAACTAAAAAAAAATTAAAACATTTTCCCCACATATATTCGCAAACAAATTAAAAATAAATAAATAAATAATAATAAAAATAATAAAGATATCTTCAGTACTGATTTTGAAAAAAGATTGAAATTCTATATTAATAATAAACTTTAAAATTGATTTTAAACGATGAATAAAAAGCTCTTTAACTGAAAATGAAGAAATTTATGCAGTATAACAGGCTTTATTATAATTTATTATTATAATTTATTACTATAATTTATTATTAGTAGTAATATTTGTTATTATTATTATTAATAATTTTTTATTTCAGGAGTAACAGAATCTTCATTGCTTTGAGATAAAGAAGTTGTGGAGAATTTTTCCTTCATATTTATTACTAATTACTATTTTTCCCACGACAAATAAGTTTTGTGTGGTAAAAACGAAAAAGCGATTTCATTTTTCCTTTCAGTTAATAAGCTAATGAAGTGGTGTGCGTCGCGTGTTCATTATTACCAATTTTGAAAAAGAAAATGCTCTATTAAAACATTTAAAAAAAGAACATTCTAATTAAATGTGCTAGCGTCAAATAAATTAAACTCTTTTTTTTCTTTTTTTAAAATATTTCTTTTACTAAAACACAGATAAAAGTGACATTGTAGCTAGTTCTCGATGTTTGTTTGGTTAGATGCATGAAGACCTATAAGTTTAATTGATGCAGATTCATATTTCAATGAAGCAAATTATTCATCTTACTAATATGCTATATTCATCTTTCACCTGCATGTTGGCAGAGCCTTGTGTATAAAACTATGATAAGAGCTCGTTCTCAAATATGAAATTTATAGGTTTCCTTGTGCAGAGAAAATGGAACAGAAAAATGTTTTCTTGTTTTTGATAAAGGCAAAGGAACTTGCAAAAAAGGAGGCCAAATTTGGCGTTTCGAACCAAAATTCCAGACGCAGCACTCCGAGAACGCAAATGGCACACATACAAGTAATCGTTAGTAATGCGATTAAACACATTTATTGAAAAGTGAAAGAAATTATTTGTTTGAAAATTTTCCCATAGTCATGCCTGCCAGTTTCGTGCTTTTACTTTCAAAATGAGCTCGCTATATGTCAGGAAGTTTCGCTTTATTGGTCGGGAAACATATACAGTAGAACCTCTTTTATCCGAAACTCTCTCTCTCTCTTTTTTTCTTTACTATTACACTCCTTGTGTGCAAAATCCATTTTGAAAGCTTTTATTATTATTATTATTATCATATTCCTTGTCTGCAAACGGTCCTTTCCGAACTACGAGTACATATAAATATTTCCGATACCCTTTCTTGGAGTTCCTTTGAATTTAATTTGAACTCCCGTAAGCTGCGGAGTAGAAAAAAGAAAACGAACAAATTAGCATTTCGGAAGATTTTTAATGTTTTGAAAAAGGTTTGGCATGGCTGGAGCAGCAGAAAGACGGTGATACTGGTGAACTAATAAAATTAAAAAACTCCGTGATAGAGCTTCAAAGCAAAGGCAATCGAAACTGCTACAAACAAAACATTTTTTGAAATCCTTGGGTGTCAAAGGTACTTAATTTCGAAATTAAAATTTAGGTAATTTATTCTCATTTCTATTTTGCAATTGCTTTATTTTTATTAAGCATTTGTTACCATAATAAGATATATTGCATACATTTCTCCTTAATCTTAAAATTAAAGCATTCCCGATTATCCGAAAATTTCGATTTTCCGAAAGAGGGTCGGTCCCAATTACTTCTTATAATCGAGGCTCTACTGTATATATATATATAAATCCCCTTAAATTATAATCTTCTTGGTGCGTATTTTAATCTATATATATAAATAATCTACCATGCGTATCTATATTATAAAGGGCAAACATATCTGTGCGTAACGCATACGTCATTTTACGAATGGCAACACTTTGAAATTTGAAATAAAATTTTGGTTTTGCAATTTTCTCTACTGCAAAATTTTAAACTTCTAAACTTCTAAACATCGCACATTTTAAATTTTTACACCGTCGAATAAGGAAAAAAAGCTCTTTTAAATGCAATTTGTTTGAAAGCTGTATCTCAATTTATTTTTGAGATATTAATTTTTTTGTAGTTTTTAATACCATTTTTCTAATCGTGGCAACAAAAGTACCCCATTTCTATTGAAAGTAAACGAAAAATTATCGAAAATAGCAGATACTGTATCTTCTTATTGCCATTTTCTCATAAAATCTGAAGAAAAAGTTGAAATTAAAATATGGGCTATGCCAAGAATATTGTCTGTTATTCCGTGATAATGACGTCATATGCACACTTTTCTATAGACGAAGTTTAAAACTGGATTATAAAAGTAGATTGCTTTAGCGGATGCAAATGACGTCATTTTATAAAAAAGCGTGTATTTTAATTCTCAAACCTGAATTATGTTTGGTAGAAGTGTGTCATTTTCACAGCCCAGCTGCTTTGAAATTCTTCACAGGTGAAAATGCTTCGCATTTGAAAATAATGTAATCGAAATCACACACTGATAAAACACAATGTTTTACAAAAATTTAGAGTGTCTTTATAAAAGAGAGGTGACATGCAAATAATAGCGATTTATATTACAGAAATTGTTGGTTCATTTCGCCTGGATGGATTTGCTTCGCCGAGTTAGACAAGCAAACAAATAATTCATGGTTTAAAATAATATCGTGTTCCTGAAGCTTTTGTCGAACATTCTCTCGAATAATAAAATTTTAATGCTATTTTTTAAGACATTCTACTATAATTTTATCAAAATAACATTATTTTCTTCATTTAATTTTTTCCTAATTTTATATAATCTATATATTTAAAACACAAATGTGTTTTTTAGTCATCTGCCCTGATCTTTATGCTGAACCAATTTTACTAATATATTTTTTTTAACGGAAAGCTCTTCCTTTGTAGATGTGATCGCACTATCTCCTTATTTTTAAAAATATCCCTACTTTTATATTTTAATTTTAAAAGCATTTATGAAATTTCTTCAAAATGATGAAAACTAGATAGCTTTCATTATTGCAGACAAGAGAGAAATAATGAGGTATTTTTAACTTTATTCATGCTATTTTCTGATCAAAATTGTTCTATAGGGTTTAGTGGAGCCAAATCCCATTAGGAGAAGAATATTATATTAGAGGCATAATAACAGAAAATGACATACTGCTTTTGAAAACACGCAATTTTCCACGTAAATTTTCAATATTGTTTTCCCTTCTGCATGTATACTGATACTAAGTTTCAGATACTAGGCGAAATGCTTATTTAAGTGAAAATGAAGTCATATTTAAAAGAAAACGATCATTTTCTTAGATAAAACTAAACATTTTAACACACATGCGTCTAAAAAACATAAATTGCGGAAATTTTTACTATCCGGAATTGAGATTAGAATCTAAAGTAAAGAGCGCGTCTGTTCACATAAAGGATGGTTGCTCACAATCTTGACTTCAAGTTTTGAGTTAAAATGATTTTTAAATGATCAAACAAAATACAAATTTTTTAAAAATGATGAATATGGATATGAGAAGTGTGTATGCAAATTTTGAGAAGGTAAAAATTGCTGTTTTCATTCCGGAAATCCAAGCATAAGAGCCGCAATTGATAACCACATCCTAATAACTCATCTTTATTATATTTTACTGATTAAGTATCTATATATAAAGAACAAACGTATCTGTGCGTAACGCTGACGTCATTTTGCGAATGGCAACACTTCACGATCAAATTTCTGTCTTGAAATTTTCGCTACTGCAAATTTTTAATCTTTTGACCATCGTACATTTTCAATTTTCGTCGCATAGGGAAAAAAATTTACTTTCAAATGCAATTTGTTTAAAAACTGTATTCATTGACTGATGTATTATATTTTTTGTATTATATGTATGATTTTTTAAAATTTTATCTTATCACGTGCCGGTTTCAATACATAATAATTTTTGTATTATATTATATGTATGATTTTTTTTTAATTTTATCTTATCACGTGCCGGTTTCAATGCATAATAATAATAAACATTTTGCACATAGAGCAACAAACATTTTTCAGCATTTGTTTCTGACTATTTTTGAATAACGAAATTAATACTTCCTTTATCTATAATAATAAGGAAAGAAGTTTGTGTGTGAGTGAGTGAGTGTGTCGACGGTGTTCTGAAGAGACCGCTGCATGTAGAGCTACAAAATGTGGGGAAAAGATACGTCTATATATGAAGTTTTGCACCTCGAAGCCCGATTTTCAATTTTTTGATTAGATTTTTTTTAATTTAATTTTTTACGCGATTTTTAGCGTTTTTTTAATTTTCGAGGCGATTTTCCCACATTAGTGAAAAGAATACGGTTACTTTCTTTTAACCCATTATAGTAAATTTTGTTCTCTTTTCAAAAAAGTTTATTCGGAATTCGTACAGCGATTTTTGAATTTTTAGCGCATTTTTTATGCGATTACTGAACAGCAGTTAATGCGTCTTCATACCTATAAGGCGTGTTACCGTAGGGGGGCACAGTTCTGCCGCCAAATACCGCCAAGTTTGTCGCCAGCTTGACTATATATCGCCAAATTTGGCGACCAAAGTTAGTCGCCAAAGCTGACGCCAACTTGGAGATATCTCTAATATTTCTCCAAATTCCCATAGACATCCATTGTAAACCAATAGTGATTACTTGCTTACAGAAAATCCACCAATTGAGATATTTTAATGCAACAAAAACTAATATTAACTTTAGGGGTTATATTAATTATATTTCAGGGGATCCAGGTAAATTAAATCTATAATAATAAAGAAAGAAGTTTGTGTGTGAGTGTGTGAGTGAGTGTGTCGACAATGTTCTGCAGGGACCGCTGCACGTAAAGCTACAAAATTTGGAGAAAAGTTACGTCTATATATAAAGTTTTGCGCCTAGAAGCCCAATTTTCGATTTTTTGATTAGATTTTTTTAATTTAATTTTTTTTTGTGATTTTTAGCGCTCTTTTAAGTTTCGAGGCGATTTTTCCACATTAGTGAAAAGAATACGGTTACTTTCTTTTAACCCAATATCGTAAATTTTGTTCTCTTTTCAAAAAAGTTTATTCGGAATTCGTACAGCGATTTTTGAATTTTTAGCGAATTTTTTATGCGATTACTGAACAGCAGTTAATGCGTCTTCATAACTATAAGTGGTGTTACCGTAGGGGGGACACAGTTCCGTCGCCAAATACCGCCAAGTTTGTCGCCAGCTTGGCGATCGCCACATTTGGCGACCAAATTTAGTCGCCAAAAGTAACGCCAACTTGGCGATATCTCTAATATTTCTCTAAATTCCCATAGACTTCCATTGTAAACAATAGGGATTACTTGCTCACAGAAAATGAACGAATTGAGATATTTTATTGCAACAAAAACTAACGTTAACTTAAGGGGTTATATTAATTATATTTAAGGGAATGCAAGTAAATTAAATTATGAATAAAAGTAACATGATACAATGCTTAGCATGTTTTACCAAACATAAATTTTAAGAGAGCCCGCAGGTCAAAGGAATTATATTTGAAACTTTTATCCAATTACAGTAAATTTTGACTTTCGTGATTTTTGAACTTTTTGTGATTTTTAACTCGAATTCGACGTTTCTTCGTGATCTGCTGCAATTTTTAGACATTCCATTTTTGGCCTATTATACTAAAGTAATTTCTGCCCTCCTTTCAATAAAGTTTATTCGAATTTCGTATAGCAATTTTCGAATTTTTCGGGAATTTTGTATGTGGTTTTTAGTGTATTTTAGCGATTTCCTACCATTTTTCCACATTAGTGAAAGGAATCAACTTTCAATCTTCGAACACAATATATAATTTTTTTTTCTCTTTTCGAAATTTGTGCAGCAATTAAAAAAATTTCACGATATCTTATTGTGATTTTCAGAGCTTTTTCGCAATTCGAGCTGTTTTTTGAAGTACCCGGGCAACGCCGGGCAAGTTAGCTAGTTATGATAATGAATTGAAATATTGAATTTCTCATTTACGCTTAAAGGAACGGTGGACGTGAAAAAAAAATTCTTTTAATTTTCATCATAGCTATATGAAATTTTGTGGACATTTCACCATAAGTATATACAACATCTTAAAATAATTTTCCAATCTTATTATAATTTTAAGATTTTTTTTTTATTAAAAAATTAAAACAAAATTTTAAAATGCTCCTTGCATATTAATTTTTGCAATATTTCCCCGATTTTGTATTTTAATCTCTTAAAAGTCTATTGCAAACAAATATGTGTATTGGTTTTTTAATCCCTTGAATGGTTAATTTTTTAGATTGTTTTCTAAATTCCATATCGATTTTCATCAAAAATTTTGCCTTTTAATAAGTTAAAAATCAAATTTAATTAACTTAACGAAATCAAATTTTAAAATGCATACACAGTTTCTTTTTAAGCAATATTAGAATACTTCCTTATCAATTTCATGAATTTTAATCAAAAATTAAGACGCATGGAGCATTTCAAAAATCTAAAAATGTTGAAAAGTCAGTTTTGAGGAAAACAGATTTAAAGTATACTAAATGGCTTAAAAATTGTTTGTGTACAAAATTTAAACGCGTGTAACTTTGCGAAAAATAATCGCGTCTGCATGCAGTTTTTCGCAAATGGCTCAGAATGAGCTGGAGAATAATAATATACACAAAAATAATTTTCGATTCTTGCTCAATTAAAGGTCTACGATCCCCTTAAAAATCTGCAGAAAACTGTACGGTCATTCAAACGTTTTTACAGACGACGATTTCTTGACCATCTTATGAAACCATCATGGGCTTTCCCATTGGCCAGATTAGAGATATATGGATATTATGCACGCGACCTGAGGTCGAGGGTACAATTCGTCTGCTGGCGGTGTTCAGCATAGTAGTCTATGGAGTGTGAGTTATTAACTCCTTAACCACAATGACGGGCATAGCCCGCGTACGATGATAGAGCCAAATGTAAATTTTTCTTACCACTAAAATTTCACAGTAAATATAGCTTAATTTAATCGTCGAAATTCCATGATTAAACAAGGCGAAAATCTCTATTAAATTTTAGTGGTAGCTGGATTTGTAAAACCGTAGGTTAAATCGTAGGTTAAGGGGTTAATGCTTGCTTGTTAAAAGTACCGCAAAAAATTCTTTGTTGTAGCAGCATATACTTAATACACTGCTCAAAACAATTAAAGGATATTTGAAGTTTTATATAAAATAAAGATATAAACGAAATTTTTTTTGCCGAAAATAGAAGAAGAGAATCACAAATGCAAATTTTTCTGGTTTTCAAACTGTGGAGTATGCAAATTTTGAGTTCGACGTCAAAAACGTCGCTTCAGCGGCAGCGAATGAAATTTGACTTTCAACTGAATAAAAGAGAATGAAGACAAGGATGATCGACATTCAGTGATTGCTTTGTTTCGATGAGTACGATGTCTCAGCGAAGTCATTTGACAGATTCAGAAGCTTTGAGAATTGTTGGTAGGTTAGAAGTGGGCCAAACTCAAGCCGAAGTAGCGCAAGCCATTGGAGTGTCCCAAAGTGTCATTTCCAGGATCTGGAACCGTTTTTTGGAGAGTGGATGTGTAGGCCGAAGACCAGGGCAAGGTCGTAGACGGGCAACAACGTCCAATGAAGATCGGTATTTAGCGTTAACAGCTCGGAGACACCGAACCATGAACGCTACTCTTCTCCAACAACACCTTCGCTCGGCTACAGGCACCACGATTTCAACTCAGACTGTCCGAAACCGGCTCCATGCTGTAGGTCTGTATGCTCGCCGACCGATGGTATGTGTTAGATTAACATCAAGGCATCGTCGCGACTGCAGGGAGTGGGCAACCGAGCATGTCAACTGGAGGAGAAATGAATGAAGCAATATTCTGTTTTCTGACGAGTCCCGTTTTTCTGTGCATCCGGATAATAGGCGTATTTTCATCTGGAGGGACCGTGGCAGTAGGAATAATCCTGCGTTCGTGCACGAAAGTGTCAGATTTGGCGGTGGAGGAGTGTTGGTGTATGGTGGCATCTCCATTGACGGGCGCACTGACCTCTACATCATTCGAGATGGAGCTCTGACTGGTCGCCGATATAGGGATGATATCCTCAGACCTATTGTAGTCCCTTACGCTGCAGCAATCGGAGATAACTTCATTTTAATGGACGATAACTGCAGGCCACATCGTGCAAACCTGGTGGAGGATTTCCTTTTCGAGGAAGGAATCGTTCGAATGGAATGGCCAGCGTGTTCTCCAGACATGAATCCAATCGAGCACGTTTGGGACGCTCTAGGAAGACGAGTTTCTGGCCACCAACAACCCCCACAAACTCTCCAAGAACTGGAAAGAGCTCTTCTGGAAGAGTGGGGCAGAATACCCCAACTCGTCATTAATAGCCTCATTGAGTCCATGCCTCAAAGGTGTTCAACGTTGCTGGCCGCCCGTGGAAACCATACCCCCTACTGAAAATGATTTTCTTTGAAGAAAACACCTTTTCTTATTCTTTTTTTCTCATATGCACAAATTGTGTTTTTTTCCTTTAGTACACAAATGCGCAATAAAATGCATTTTTTTCTGCCAAACATGTGTAATTTATTCTCATATAACCTACTATGTCTGTCGACCATGTATCAATCAGCTAAACAGTTTACCAGATACAAAATCCACCTAAAACTGCAATATCCTTTAATTGTTTTGAGCAGTGTATATTGTAATATATATTCAAATTGTTCTTCTGTATGCGAGAAAATTTCCTATGTTTGCAAAATTTCAGTTCAAATGTATGCACTCAACCTGGATAAAGGTTAAAGTCGTCTGCTAGCGATGTTTGCGCCTGCGCATACTAGAATTCTGGCGGTGCAGTGGCTAGAATAACAGATCAACATACCAGCTCTGGCGTCTGACGTCATCTGCATAAGGTCCATTGCGGTTTTGTAACCCTTTTTATAAAAACGTTTGATTGCCTGAACGATTTGCTGCAAATTTTCAACACTGTTTGTTAAAATTGAGATAAATTAAGGTTAATAATCAGCTTTCTTTAACAACGATTAAACGACTGCTGTTTGCTGCAAATATTTTATAGTAAGTTGGGAAAAGATTTCCATATTGGAAGAAAAAAAAATCAGTGAACGTTTAAGAGTCATTCCATATAAGAATCACCCAGGCTGTGATTAAAAGGTAAACAGATTCGTGTGATTTTTTTTTCTCAGTTAGATGACCATTAGAAATAAATAAATCCAAAATATTAATGCCGTGGGTCAGTTAGTTTTCATTTGTTGGAGGGTCAAAGGTCAGAGCGCCATTTGAAAAATTCAAATTTTATGTTTTACATAGTATTTTTCATAGTATACATTGAAGTTATCCCACAAAACAATTTACATGGTTGTATTATGTAAGAGTGGCCCTTTGCTATTCAAGAATAAAAATTGTGGGATATGTGTAATGCAGTGAGCTAGATGGCTGCAAAAATTGATTTTTTTCCGAAATTTCACTATAGTTTTGACACATATAGCTCTTTGCATTGAAATCATCCCATCATTTTTAACTGCTGTATGCTTCCCTATGGTGAAATAAAACACAGAAAAGTAGGCCCCACCATGGGCAGATTTTAATGCATTCCAAAATTTTATGCCAAATTTCCAGAAAAACATATTTTTGCCTATTTTAAGTGAGGTATACTAGATATGCATTAAAGTCAGAAGCCTCTACAATAATAATAGAAATGTAGAATAACTATTCACCTTTCAAAATCACCAAACAGAATCATGGGCACTAAAGCAGTTTTCATGGGGTAATGGAAATCGCATTGTAATATAATTGGGAAATACGCTTCCACGATCATGGCCTTCAATCATTGCCAAGAATAAAAATACAATTATTTCTGAAATGCATATATTTTTTATTCTAACATGAATTTCCACTTGTATAACAATACTTATTTTTAATATGTTTTTGTTACAGGCAGTGAAGATGTTTTAATGAAGTAAAAAGAAGCATGTAAACCAGATGATTATAAGCTACTTCAGTCTTGCTGCATACTGTCTGTTTGAAAGTGAGACTGTTTTTAAAAGTTATTTTAAACATGGATGAATATTCCTCATGCAAGTTATCAAACAAATGTGCTTGTGGGCCATATGCTGCTACAAAATCAAGTAGGTTATTTCCAGTTTCTGAACTCACCAGGCTTAACGATTTGACATGGTAATAAAACTAGTTGGATGTGCCAATCCCAAAACTTTCTTCTATCTTATACATCTTAATATTTCAAAACCTAGTTACACATGTTAATACTTCAATATTATTAGTTCAATACTATACCAACTTTGATTTTCATCTTAAATTTCTGCTCAAGTCAATTAAACGGACTAAAAACGAGTTAATCTATATCATGATATTTGTTAAAATTATTAATTTTTCCTTATTCTGTCGTTATCAGGTGTTTGCGAATAGCCGGCATGGCAGGAAGCGAGTTCCCGCCGCTGCATGAGCCGCCGATGCATAATAGAACTACGAAAAATCAAGAAAAGTATACAAAAATTGCTAGCACGGAGCCCCTTTACCGCGCAATATTTCCAAATTCAAGGAGAACCTGTTGGCCAAAGCCAAAAACAAGCACAAACATTTTGGTTCAATTGTATGCATAATTTTATACGCTGTTCGATGGTACAATAATGAAAATGGCACAGAGATTGGAATTATAGCGTCCCCTTCTTTCGGAATTTTTTCAAGTTCAGGGAGGACTTGTTTGCCATAGCCAGAAACATGCACAAAAAATTTGGTTCAGTTATATGGATAACTTCATACACTTTTCGATGGTACAATAATGAAAATGGTACAGACATCGCAATTATAGTGCCCCCTTCCGGCAGAATTTTTCCAAATTCAGGGATGACCTTCGTGACATGACCAAAAATAAACACATAAAATTTGGTTAAATTCTATGCATAACTTCATACACTTTTCGGCGGTACAATATTCAAAATGGCACAAAAATTGTACAAAAATCGCTATTACAGCGCCCTCTACGAGCGATTTTTTTACAAATTAAGGGAGGACCTCCTTGCCATAGCCAAGAACTTAAATTTTTTTTTGGTTCAATTCTATGCATAACTTCATACACTTTTCGGCGGTACAATATTCAAAATGGCACAAAAATTGTACAAAAATCGCTATTACAGCGCCCTCTACGAGCGATTTTTTTACAAATTAAGGGAGGACCTCCTTGCCATAGCCAAGAACTTAAATTTTTTTTTTTGGTTCAATTCTATGCATAACTTCATACACTTTTCGATGGTGCAATATTCAAAATCGCACAAAAATTGCTATTACAGCGCCTGCTACCGGCGAATTTTTTCCAAATTCAGGGAGGACCTGCTTGCCATAGCCAAAAACTTAAAATAAAAATTTGGTTCAATTCTATGCATAACTTCATACACTTTTCGATGGTACAATATTCAAAATCGCACAAAAAACGCATTTACAGCGCCCCCTACCGGCGAATTTTTTCAAAATTCAGGTAGGACCTGCTTGTCATATCCAAAATCTTAAACTAAAAATTTGGTTCAATTCTATGCATAACTCCATACACTTTTGGATGGTACAATATTCAAAATCGCACAAAAATTGTTATATCAGCGCCCCCTACCGGCTAATTTTTTCCAAATTCCGGGTGGACCTGCTTGCCATAGCCAAAAACTTATAATAAAATTTTGGTTTAATTCTATACATAACTTCATACACTTTTTGATGGTACAATGGCGACAGACAGACGGACAGACGGACACACAGACAGACAGACATTTTCTATAAACATGTTTTTTGGAATCTCTGACCCCTAAAACATGCAAATCCGTCGAAAACCGGAAGTCGAAAAAAATTTCGATTGCAATACTTTCTTCTATTGAAGATAGAAGAAAGTAAAAAATATACCTCCAGAAAATATTTCTGAAAAAGATCTCACAGAAAATCGAAGTAGAACTACACTAGAGCTTGAGAATATGATTTTTGCTAATCACAGATACAAATTTGGAACATTTTGGACACCACCTCGCTATTGCGAACATCCTAATCATAAAATCAAGGGTAAGAAAGGGCATGGATTTGAGACCTTATACACTTTTTAAATATGAAGCACTGTGCTCAGAATTTGGTTGGAGGAGTATTATGCAGGATGTTGGCAATAGCGAGGTGGTGCTCAAAATGTTCCAAATGCGTATTTGTGTTTTGCACAAATCATATCCTCAAGTTCTAGGGTTGTTCCACTTCGATTTTCTATGAGATCTTTTTCAGAAATATTTTCTGGAGGTACATTTGTTTTTATTTTTTTCCTGTACCATGCCAAATAGTTTGGCCTAATAAGTTCAGAAACTGGAAATAATCCACTTGATCTTTAGCAGCGCACAAATACGTGCAAACACGAAACAAAAAATCCCATACGATCGTTTCGAGGATTCCGGGATTCCCAGTGAGGGGAAAAAAAACGAGAATTAAAATGGGTTCGAATAACCCCTCGGTTATAGCCCCGAGTACTGGCTTATGGAATGATTGAAAAGGTGAAAACAAGAGTTTATATATCCTAAAGAAAGGACATAATGAACCAGAACTAACTGAAAAAAGGAGTCACTGCGCAGGATCCCTCCATACGGGGGATCCGAGAATCCTCGAAACATGGTATGGAATTTTATGTGTCGTGTTTGTACGCATTTGTGCGTTAAATCGTTGTTAAAGATTTTAACTTTTCTATTAAAATTCGCACAAAGTGTTTGATTTATGCTTATATCATCATCTAGTTTACATGCTTCTTTTCACTTCATTAAAGCATCTTCACTGCCTGTAACAAAAACATATTAAAAATATTTATTATTATACATGTGGAAATTCATGTTAGAATAAAAAATATATGCATTTCAGAAATAATTGTAAGCCTTTTTATTCTTGGCAATGATTGAAGGCTATGGTCGTGGTAGCGTATTTCCTAATTATATTACAATGCAATTTCCATTACCCAATGAAAACTGCTTTAGTGCCCATGATTCTGTTTGGTGATTTTGAAAGGTGAATAGTTATTCTACATTTCTATTATTATTGTAGAAGCTTCTGACTTGGGGACGAGCGACACGTATACGTGCCGCATGATGACTTTGAATCCTTGTTTTTCCTCACCAGTAAAATTTTACTGTAAAATTTGCCTTATTTAATCAGCGCATTTTCTCGATTCAACAAGACACAAATTTCTGTTTTTAAAAAACGGTGACAAAAGATTAAAAATTTTGTAAAAGGCTCCCGTCCCGAAGGGGTTGATGCATGTCTAATATACCTCACTTAAAATAGGCAAAAATATGTTTTTTTGGAAATTTGGCACAAAATTTAGAAGGCATTAAAGTCTGCCTATGGTAGGGCCTACTTTTCTGCGTTTCATTTCATCATAGGGAAGCATTCAGCAGTTAAAAATGATGGGATGATTTTAATGCAAAGAGCTACATGCGTCAAAACTATAGTGAAATTTCGAAAAAAATTCAATTTTTGAAGCCTCCTAGCTCACCACGTTACGCATACACCATAATTTTTATTCTTGAATAGCAAAGGGCCAACCTTACGTAATACAACCATGCAATTTGTTTTGTGGCATAACTTCAATGCATACTATGAGAAGTACTATTCAAAACATAAAAATTAATTTTTTCAAGCGGCGCTCTGACCATTGATCCCCCACCAAATGAAAACCAATGGTCCCACGGCATTAATATTCTGGATTTCTTTCTTTCTAATGGTCATCTCTCTGAGAAAAAAAAATCACATGACTCGGTTTACCATTTAATCACAGACCCCTGATTCTGGGTGATTCTTATATGGAATGACTCTTAATATTTTAAAAGATAAATTATTTTTAAATATAGTTTAACAAAGTTAAAAAATGAAAGCGTGTATATGAATCTGAAGCAAAACAAACATTCATTTATTGATTGATTTTTTGGTTGTAAAAACAATGCATGTATTTATTTTCACACAAATTCACTTTTTTAAGTCATTACCATTGGCACCAGTATTTTAAAACTAAATTTTGCATTATTTAGTATACGTGAACTTAAGCTTTTACTTATTTTCATATATTTTGTCATGTAAATCCTGGTGTCAATTAATCCTTATGCCACATAGCGAACTTCGCTTTGACGGCTATAGACGCAAGTGTCCATCAACGTGTTAACAAACAATAAGATTTCATTAACTATAAATCCTTAAGGCTGTATGTTTAGATATATGTCTTTCCCACATTAGGATTATGGTGTATCAAGTGAATGATAAAAAAAAGAAAAAAAAATAGTTATTTTTAGGGGCACATTAAAACGAATAGCAGTCTTATATCTTCTTCTTTTATTTCACTCCATATATAAATTGTATCTTAAATTTATTATAATAGCATACAATTATTAAACAGACCACTTCATTTAATATTCTAATTTTATTTATTGTATAGTTTCTAGGTCAATTATATCATTATTTTATTTTTACTGAGAAACGACACTCTTTTAAGAATATTTTTACACGATATTCTTGAAATATTTAATTCTAACGCTGTTAAAGAATTATTTATTTTTCAGCCGATAAAGATATAAATTTATGCAAATGAACTTATCAATGAGTAATTTAAACATATTAATAATAAAAATAATGTTATTTTAATTTGTGTACGCTCTAATGACAAAAGTAACCTTGTTTTAAAATAATATTTTAAATTTATTTTGATTTATAGAAATTTAATGGTGCATTAATTTTTTACATCCAGTTTTACTTGCAGATATTTTTTGTTAACTATTAAATGAACCTTGTATTTAATATTATTACTATTGCCTTCTGTATAAATATAACATGTTTGAACAGTTTTCTTTAATTGTGTTACAAACAAAAGCTAATAACCAATTTTGTCATTGGACATTAGATGGCATCAGAATAAAGATTTCTCTCTCTCTTTCTTCATGTATGGATATAATATTTCAATTGTGATCTTATTTAATTTGAAATTATAAAATATTAACATAATATAAATTTTTAACCCCTTCACGCTCTAATTAAATTACGGTTGAATAATTCAAATTGCTTATTGGCACCACTTTTATGAAAAAGAAATATTCACCTTATTTAATGACAGAAAAAACGATACTAAAATATAGCCAATTTCACTATTTTATAAAACTGGTGATAATCAAACAATTTGAGTAAAAGACACAGCCCGAGAATATGACGGGAGCGAGAATTAAGGGGTTAATTTATGTTTTTTTTTCTTAAGTTTATATTTTGCTATTTAGCTCTCTATATTTTCTGTTTTTGGTGATATTTTAACACATTGACGGACATATATACCACTTAATTTTAATTCCTAAATTGGCACCAGCATTTTAAAACTAAATTTTGCATTATTTAGTGTACGTGACGTTAAGCTTTTACTTATTTTCATATATTTTTTCATGTAAATCCTGGTGTCAATCAATCATTATGCCACATAGTGAACTTCGCTTTGACGGCTATAGACGCAAGTGTCCATCATCGTGTTAACAAACAATAAGATTTCATTAACTATAAATCATTAAGGCTGTATGTTTAGATATATGTATTAGTCACATTAGGATTATGGTGTAGCAAGTGAATAATAAAAAAAAAAAAAAAAAAAAGAAAAGAAAAAAAAATAGTTATTTTTAGGGGCACATTAAAACGAATAGCAGTCTTATATCTTCTTCTTTTATTTCACTCCATATATAAATTTTATCTTATATTTACTATAATAGCATACAATTTTTATTGTTTTAGTCATATATGATGGACGCATGACTTGGGGGTTTGTCTTATACACGCACAATTATTTGTAATATTAATTACAATTAATATTACATATACATATTATAATTATTAACTATAATGCTTACAGACAATTAATACAACACACCGATAATTTTTGCAAGACAATTTGTATTTTGATCGTGTAAGTCAATCAAAAAAATTCCATTATTATTTTAGTAGCTCTTTTAGTTTGGAAGCATGTAGTTATTTATCATTGAAATTTTATTTGAATTTACCGGAAAGTATGGAACGTCTTTCGAGGCTCGTTGGGAAATATTACTTTGAAAATTGGGGTGGGGCTATCCACCTTTTCCACCTACTGACGAGAAGAAGCCTAGTCGATCAATTTGGGTTGTTAACCCTTTAGTGCGCAGCTTTGCATATATGGAAACAACACTGATTCGAATTTAATTTTTTATTATTATTATTCGCATATACCTAATTCACACCATAAAATTAAAATAGCAATACTTGCTTTAATTAAAAAACAGACATTCCCTATTTAAATAAAGCGAAACTAACAATTGAAACTTTCTGGTGTAAAGTCAGATTCTCTGAACTATGTAATTTATAGAATGTATTCTATTATGGGAATTAAATGGTTAAAGGTTAAGTTTTATAAAACAAATAATTATATAAAATAAGGTATTTGGAGACATACTTATTAAAGTATTTACTAATTTGCATTATCTCAGCGTAAAACAGCCACACGACGGTAGTGTTTACTTATATTGCAGATGTGCAACAGAAGAAAAGATTTACGTATTATATGAAAAATGTATCTCTCATTTTTTTCATTATTTTTCATGTGTAATAAACCATTGAGAGAGTCACATATATTTTTTTCGAAACAAAATAAAAATCGCGCATTTAAGTGTTAATAGACTTCATTTATTAAACAGACCACTTCATTTAATATTCTATTTTTATTTATTGTATAGTTTTCTAGGTCAATTATATCATTATTTTATTTTTACTGAGAAACGACACTCTTTTAAGAATATTTTTACATGTTATACTTAAAATATTTAATACTAACGCTGTTAAAGAATTATTTATTATTCAGCCGATAAAGATATAAATTTATGCAAATGAACTTATCAATGAGTAATTTAAACATATTAATAATAAAAATAATGTTATTTTAATTTTTGTACGTTCTAATGACAAAAGTAAACTTGTTTTAAAATAATATTTTTAATTTATTTTGATTTATAGAAATTTAATGGAGCATTAAATTTTTACATCCAGTTTTACTTGCAGATATTTTTTGTTAACTATTAAATGAACTTTGTATTTAATATTATTACTATTGCCATCTGTATAAATATAAAATGTTTGAACAGTTTTCTTTATTTGTGTTATAAACAAAAGCTAATAACCAATTTTGTCATTGGACATTAGATGGCAGCAGAATAAAGATTTCTCTCACTCTCTCTCTCTTTCTTCATGTATGGATATAATATTTCAATTGTGATCTTATTTAATTTGAAATTATAAAATATTAACTTAATTAATATAATTTTTTAATTTATGTTTTTTTTTTCTTATGTTGATATTTTGCTATTAAGCTCTCTCTATTTTCTTTTTTGGTGATATTTTAACATATTGACGGACATATATACCACTTAATTTTAATTCCTAAAATTGCACCAGCATTTTAAAACTAAATTTTGCATTATTTAGTGTACGTGACGTTAAGCTTTTACTTATTTTCATATATTTTTTCATGTAAATCCTGGTGTCAATCAATCATTATGCCACATCGTAAACTTCGCTTTGACGGCTATAGACGCAAGTGTCCGTCAACGTGTTAACAAACAATAAGATTTCATTAACTATAAATCGTTAAGGCTGTATGTTTAGATATATGTCTTTGCCACATTAGGAATATGGTGCATCAAAGTGAATAATAAAAAAAAGAAAAAGAAATAGTTATTCTTAGGAACACATTAAAATGAATAGCAGTCTCATATCTTCTTCTTTTATTTCACTCCATATATAAATTTTATCTTATATTTATTATAATAGCATACAATTTTTATTAAGTTTTAGTCATATATGATGGATGCATGACTTGGGGATTTGTCTTATACACACACAATTAACTGTAATATTAATTACAATTAATATTACATATACATGCTATAATTATTAACCATAATGCTTACAGACAATTAATACAACACACCGATAATTTTTGCAAGGAAATTTGTATTTTGATCGTGTAAGTCAATCAAAAAAATTCCATTATTATTTTAGTAGCTTTTTTAGTTTGGAAGCATGTAGTTATTTAACACTGAAGTTTTATTTTAATTTACCGGAAAGTATGGAACGTCTTTCAAGGCTCGGTTGGAAATATTACTTTGAAAATTGGGGTGGGGCTATCCACCTTTTCCACCTACTGGCGAGAAGAAGCCTAGTCGGTAAATTGGGGTTGTTAACCCTTTAGTGTGCAACTTTGCACATATGCAAACAACACTGTTTTGAATTTAAGAGTTTTTTTTATTAGCATATAGCTAATTCACACCATAAAATTAAAATAGCAATATTTACTTTAATTAAAAAACAGACATTCCCTATTTAAATAAAGCGAAATTAAAAATTGAAACTTTCTGGTGTAAAGTCAGATTCTCTGAACTACGTAATTTCTAGAACGATTTCTATTATGGGAATTAAAGGGTTAAAGGTTAAGTTTTATAAATAAATAATTATATAAAATAAGGTATTTGGAGACATACTTATTTAAGTATTTACTAATTTGCATTATCTTAGCGTAAAACAACCACACGACATTAGTTTTTACTTATATTGCAGATGTGCAACAGAAGAAAAGATTGACGTATAATATGAAAAATATATATCTTTCATTATTTTTCCTGTGTTATAAACCTTTCAGAGAATCATATATAATTTTTTCGAAACAAAATAAAAAATCGTGCATTTAAGGGTTAAAATTCTAGTTCTCATGTTTTATAACTATTTTAACATGATTTTTTATTATATTAAAAATGTTTAAAATCTCCTTGTAATGATTTTGGTCATTTGTAGAGAGATGCTTCATGAATTCTGATACATTTTATGTTCATATAATAATTCAAGATTATTATATGTTGCATTTTATGTGAGGTGCTTGAAGCACCTTTGAATGAAATAATTTTTCACACAGTTTTGAAAGAATTATTTATGTATATATGTGGAATTATCCTTTTAATTACTCAATAAAATGCAGTTTTCATACCGAAATAATAACGACTTTCTCTTAAAAATAATTATATTGAAAAAACTTATTTACAGGATATGTACATGAAGACATCACTCACATAAATACCAATACATCTTAATTTGAAATTTATCGTTGTTGAAATATACGTCTATTTACTACATTTTCCCGTCTCCCTCCTCATTCCAGCACAAACACTCGAATGTTCTAAAGTTCTTTTCTCCTTCAGTCACTTCAGTTTATTTCTAGCAGCGCGTCTGTCGTCCGACAGTTAATTGTAGCGCGCATGCGTTGCCGTTGTCAGCATCACTAGAGTAGCTTTATGGTGGAGTTGTGATATCGACTCCTGGCGGCGCTTTTGTAAGCTGGCGCTGTGGGGATTTGTGCGATCACACATATACATACTATATAAAAACGCAGAGAAAAGTTCCTTTATACTGTCAGAAACAGTTGAAATGAAAAAGATAGAAGTAAAGTAAAATAAAGTGATTACACCGGATATAATGCAACAGACAGCAGCCGCGAAATTGAAAAAAATATCTCGAAAATTACGAGAAATTAACAAATATCATGGGTAAAGCATCCTCGATTTAATATGAACTAGTGTCTAATATGTTAAAATAACTTAAAAACAGAAGCTCTGAAATGCAAGTTCTTGCATATCCAATACGTCACCACGTTATACTTAAGAACGTCACCAATTATGTGTGAAAGTTTAGCTTTAATAATCTAATTAAAATGACATATGTAAGCTTGATACAATTTATTTCCATTATTAAACGAGGTATGGTGAATGCATTAATTTTAATAGAGGCGATGGAATTCAACAATAATGTACACATTAAGTTAAAACTCACACCAGCAAATATATATAAAATAACTTAAAATTAAAAAAACAGAAATTTGATCAACATAGCACTTATAAAATATTCAATTTACTAAAATCTGCTTCTTCCTAGTAATGAGGCAGATGTAAAATAAATTAGACATAAAACCTTCACCAGTTTCTACATTTGAGAATTATCGCCTCCGCTTGCAGCACGGGATCAGCTTAATACAATAATGTTAAAGATGTGCATGCGCAGTAGAAGAACGGAGAAGGAAATTTTGTAGGGATTTCTTTAAGCCTGATTTGAAGTAAGTAAAAAATATACAAGCTACTGGCAGTATCTAATGTGAAAGATTTTAAAATAATATTACAAGCTAAATATTTAGAATGCAACCCTTTCAACATTGTAGTAAAAATAATATAATCTAAATAATAATAATCTCCAAGTTGTTCTTTTAATATTTAAAACATTTCGTCTTTATTGTTATAATAATGTTACTTAATATTTTACTGATTATACATAAATAAATTGGTAAGGATATGTACACGTCCATAAAATTTTTAATTATTCTCAATATATTTTAACATGCGTCTAAACCTATGTAGTTCAGCGTATTTAAATTTGTGGAATAAATGCATCTGTTTTAACCGCTTTAAGGCTGCAGAAAATTAGCCTCCAAAGAACTTTATAAAAATTTATTTCTTATCTTAAGATAATCTTTTAACCCCTTCGGGACGGGAGCCATTTACGAAATTTTTAATATTTTGTCACCGTTTTTTAAAAACAGAAAATTGTGTCTTCTTAAATCGAGAAAATGCGCTGATTAAATAAGGCAAATTTTACAGAAAATTTTACTGGTGAGGAAAAACAAGGATTCTGAGCGCTTCATGCGGCACGTATACGTGTCGCTCGTCCCCAAGGGTTTAACTTATCGTTCAGTGAAAGCATTAGAAAACAATAAATATGATTTTACTAGCATATACCTCTATATTTAAAATATACATATTTTAATACTTGTTCCCAATATACAAATTTGATTAAAATTTTCTTTTTATAATGTACGTGAAAATAAGCAAGTTCATATTTTCTAATAACTTCTTTTATAAATTGTGGTGTCAGTATATTATTTCATCAGTTTATAAACAGAATTACTCCGCGCCGGTAAGGGTTAACCTATGTAGTTCAGCGTATTTAAATTTGTGGAATAAATGCATCTGTTTCAAACGCTTTAAGGCTGCAGAATCTTAGCCTCCAAAGAACTTTATAAAAGTATTATTTCTTATCTTAAGATAAATCTTTTAACTTATCGTTCAGTGAAAGCATTAGAAAACAATAAATATGATTTTACTAGCATATACCTCTATATTTAAAATATACATATTTTAATACATGTTCCCTATATACAGGGTGGTTCAAAAGGTCATGTCAAAACGTCACGTGTGCGTGTGTCAGGTCATCAAGAACAAAAATTACATAGGAGCGGGTGATCGGAAACACGATCGTGACGGTGCATTTGCATCGTGACCGTGACGCAAAAGAAAATATAACAAACGGGGTAAAAAGACCTTTAATTTACAAAAAACTTAATCAACGTAAAAAATACAAGTGAAAAATGTTACAACTCATAACAAGTGCTAAAAATGTGCCCCATCAGCTGTGATGCATGCTTCACATCGGCGCCGCATAGAATAACGAACACGTTCCAACTGACCGGGAGTCCACCGGACACGTGCCGCCGCTTCAGCGATCTGTGTACACCAGAGACTTAAGATATCCCCAGAGATAGAAATCCATGGGGTTTAGCTCCGGGGATCGCGGTGGCCACGGTACAGTGCCGCCTCTGCCAATCCAGCGAAGTGGGTACGTCAAGTCCAGGAACTGACTTACATTCCTGCGAAAATGTTCGGAAGTCTCTGTTACGAGTTGTAACATTTTTCATTTGCGTTTTGTACTTCGATTAAGTTTTTTTTTTTTTTTTTGTAAAATAAAGATCTTTTTGCATCGTTTGTTATATTTTCTTTGCGTCTGAGTCACGATGCCATTGCATTGTCACGATCGCGTTTCCGACCCCTAGTTCCTATGTCATTTGAACCATGCTGTATAATATTGTATATGTAAATAATATTATATATAGTTCTTTTTTCCCAGAGAACTAATTATAGCAAGCAAACTGCTCGCAGTTTCCTCATCCCTACCAGTGATCAGAATGTCAGAAAAACTTTTTGTACCTGTTTCCGACGGTTATAGTTTGCATTTTATCATCTTCACAAATTTAATCCCTAAAATCATGAGAGATCACGGGATGCGTTTTTACAGCCCACCTCCCACCTCTCTGTTTCAGGAAAAAGGGGAGGGACAGAAAATGCAAAAATAATTTCCGCAACCGGTTTCAAATAAGAAACATAAAAAAATCTATTCGTTATACTGTTTCAAACTTGAATATAAAAAAAACACAAATTTTCAAGTTATTTAAAGTTAATATATCTGGTAAAGTTAAGCGGCAGTTAGTTAATGCAAGTATGAACGCTGCGCGTCCATAAACCGAAAAAAAATCCCTGGATTCAGGAAACTAGCTGTGCAGCAATCTCAAAAATGCACGACACTCGTAAGTCCCAAATGCCGGAGAAATATACAATAAATGGCTAATATAAAACATTACAACAAAATATGCATAAAATTATTCACATACCTTAATCCCGAAAAAGCCCAAGCACAAAATACCTGCTAGCATCATCTCCATTTCCCAAAATAGGCCTATCACTAGACACTCTAAACAATCCTCCTTTTTCCATCAAAATTTCCTGATATTTTTTAATTACATCAAAAACAGCACGTAAACTTACTTCACAAGCCATATTCAAATAAATTTAAGATAAAAATAAAAAGATACAACCTGGTATCAAAGCACGTGGGCAAAATCACAAGAGAAAAACAGCGTCTCGTACTCACAGCAACTAAATCCAGGAGCGAAATGATTATTTTCGCCGCAAAACACAATCTCGTGGGAAAACGGGGTTGCCAGAACATGTCACTCTTCGGGGTTATCATATCGATAAAGATTGCCAACACCGCTAACAAAAAATCGCGAAGAAATCTCAAAAAATCCAAGATGCCGTCCGCGGGAATATAGACATCTGAGACAGATTTCGTTTTGAGATTATTCCACTTTCAACTTTAAATTAACTTTGAGTGTCTTTGTTTACAAGCTTTGTTCAAAATTCTCCGTTTCTGTGGGATTCATTGTACAAAATGATCTATACACATACATATAAAATGGGACGCGAAACATTTTTGAAACTCTTGAGTGAATCGCTAAGCATCAATGTTTGAACCAAGAGTGATCTCTTTTCACGTCAGAAATCATGCGAATTTTATTTAAATTTTCTATGGAGGCTCAGTATAATATCCATGTTAAATAAGAGTAAATATAACAACATAAAATGTGTTTAAACTTACATGAGTGATTTAGTATCGGTACTCGATTTTATCTAGTTTACATACAGTAGGACCTCGATTAACCGAGCTTCGTTTATTCGAGGTTTCTGTTAACCGAGTCAATAACAAAATCTGGTTTTTTTTGTTTTTATTTTTGTTTTTTTTATGTGTGTGTGTGTGGATGAGTCTTGAAAAAGACCACATTTTTTAGTTCACTGTCCGTGATATACTGTCTCTTCTGCGCCCCAAAAGCACTCATCCCCCAAGATCGGACCTTGAGAAGCCAACAGCGAACAATGCTTTGTTTCCAGTGGCCGTGTGAACTTTCGCAAATTTTTCAATTTTCTTTTTAAAATTTACGATTAGTGGCTGATTTCCTTTTTAAATTTGTTAAGCTGTGAAACATAACTTTACATTTATTTATTTTTGTTATTTAACAAACGTTCTATTGTTTTTTATTTTAAGATATGTTAAATTCGCAAGCACGGAGTGTTTTTACACACAGTTTCTATTAACCGAGATTTTCGACATCCGAGGTACTAACGGCCCCAAATAGCTCGGATAATCGAGGTTGCACTGTATGTACTAGTTTATAGTGCAGCAAAAATATCAATAAACGAGAAAGTCCTTTTTTCTCCTCCAAAATTAATGTTGGAAACTTCGTATTTTCATTTTTTTACGAATTCGGTTAGGGAAAATTTTACTTTTTCAGTGTTAAATTATTATTTCATTTTTATTATTATAATTATAAATAGTAAGGAATTGTATGTGGGAGTATTCAGTTATTATTTAAGAGTATACAACAAATATAGTTACATATGAGGATGTGAGATTCAAAACTCGCCTCATCCAAAAAATCGAATTTTTGGACCTCTAACTGAGCAACACGTCCTATAACACGATTATAGGACGTGTTGAACTGAGTCCATTGGTTTTCATTGCAAACCAAGATTTAACAATAACATAAATTCACGATGAAACTATTATTTTGCGCAATGTTTTTTTTTTTTTTTTCGATACAGGTTTAAAAATGCTATAGCTTGATAGAGAAAACACGGTTTTTAAATTTTGGATAAGGCGAGTTTTGAAACACACGTCATCTTATGTTAAACAAAGTTATTTAAATTGAAAAGCAAATTTTACATTTTATTAAAAAAGGTTCTATTGGAAAATCATTCGTCATCGGAATATACATTTATGCGCTTCGTTAATGATGGTTTTTAAATGTTATTGTTTGATTACCTGGTACTTCAAGATTTATTACAAATTTTACGTTTCCTTTCTAGTCAGTAGATGGCAGCACCACTGAATGAAACAATCTTAAATTTGCCATAAAACTTTCTATAATACTTTCCAATGTACTTTAACCTTTACTTTTCGGCACAATTCAAAATACATTGTAGCCCACAATACGACACTTTTTCAGATTTTTCCTCCCCCTCTATCAAAGAGTGCGAATCTTACATTCGTATTGAAAGGCGCAGTCGTTCTCAAGATTCCGGGAATTGGGAGGGAATAGGGTTGTTGTAAAAACCAGTTTCGGAGCTTCATCTGTTTTTGTCTTGATTGAAAAAGCAAAATAACAAATCATTTACTTTTCATTTTACATATCTTATAAATTGTCATTTTTTAAGACAAAAATTTATTGCTTAATAAATGTTTCCTCATTTTATAAAATTTCATCGCTTGCTTTGCATTTCTTATTTTCTTCTCAGTTAGTAGGTATACTATTTTCCAGGTATTTTGTTTTGTATAAGTTTCCAGTAACTCCAACATATAAGATTTTTTTTCAAGTAAAATTCGAAAATTTAAAATAAAAGAGCTTGCTATATTTTAAGAGATATGTATGTATATGGATAATTAGGAAAATGTGAAATTTCATTACATGAGAAACTTTTCTGATACATACTATTCGTCAAACTGTATACGTAGAAAAAAAAAAAAAAAGTGTTTATATTAATATTTAAAAAAAAAAATTGAATAAAAGGAAAATTAAAATGATTGATAAAAGTAAAATAAGCTTAAAAAGGTTTTTTTTTCTTTTTTATAATATGATATGAAATATAATTATATTGAATGAATTTTGTTACTATTAAGCAATCCTTGAAGTAATAATACAACATATTTAAGTCCTAGCACTGGATTTGGAAATGGGTCTTATAACTTTTAGAGAGGGAAAAATTGCAGATGAATCTCGTTAGTCTAATACAAAATCCATTCAATGTAATTTCTGCTCATTCATAAACACATTTTCATTCGTAAATATGTTCAATTTGCAGGTATTCTTCTTCAGATATCAAGAAATCAAATAATATTTTCCATTTTTTGAAAAAGGTAGAGTAACTTTCAAACAATTTTGTCAAATATGACGTTTTAAGCTGATTTCTGAGACTAGGCAGAGGGGAAACGATCATCATATGATAGAATAATCAACCTTTTGAGAAAAACTTAGAACACAATGGGGAGGGGGGATAGGTACTCATCTCTCTATTTTTTCTAAAATGCTATCTCGTTAATTTTTAAATATTTACGTAGCGAATTTCGTAGGGAGTGATACAGGCAAAGGAAAATTAAAGCTACTATTCTATTGATGAAGGGGAATGGGGGGGGGGGAGGTTGCTCCTCTCTTTATTTTTTCAAAAGTTTTGCGCATTTACAAAGTGTGTTTCTTTCGTAATTGCGTTCAATTTGTAGGAATTTTTATTCTGGTACCATAAGGAATCTGATAGCGTTTCTTTTTTTCCAATAAAATCAAAGTATATTTAAAGAATATTGTCGAATATGGCGTTTGAAGCCAAATTATGATATTCGACAGCGAGAAGTCGTAATATATGGGCAGGAAAATGAAAAACGTTATGCGTTTGATGAATGGCAGGGGTGGGAGTTTGCTCATATCTTTATCTTTTATGAAATTCCGCCTCGTTAATTTTTTACATATTTATGAAGCGAGTTCCTTTCGTAACAGTGTTCAATTTGCAGAAATTTACATTCTGATACTAGGGAATCGAATACCGTTTCCTTTCTTCCAATAAAGGTAAAGTATCTTTCAAACAATATAGCCGATTTATGATGTTCGTTGTCGCGTAAGGGTCGTTATATAGGAGCAGAAAAATGAAAAACGCTAGACGATTCATGAAAGGGAAGTGTGTGTGTGTGTGGGGGGGGGGTTGCTCATCTCTTTATTTTTTCTGAAATTCTATCTTAAGTTTTTACACATTTATGAAGTGAGTTTCTTTTGTATCTGCGTTCAATTTGCACAAATTTCTATTCTGATACTAAGGAATCGAATACCTTTTCCTTTTTTCCAATAAAGGCAAAGTGTCTTTCAAACAATATTGTCGAATATGGCGTTTGAAGCCGATTTATAATACTCGGCGGTGGGAAGTGGTCGCCATGTAGGAACAGGAAAATGAATAACGCTATACGATTGATGAAGGGGAAGGGGGAGAGAGGGAGAGGTTAGTTATCTCTTTATTATTTCTGAAATTCTAAATCAACTTTTTATACATTTAAGAAGTGAGTTTCTTTCGTGACTGCATTCAATTTGCAGAAATTTTTATTCTCATGCTAAGGAATCGAATAGCGTTTCCTTTTTTCCAATAAAGGCAAAGTATTTTTCAAACATTATTGTCCAATATGGGGTTTGAAACTGATTTATAAGGCACGACAGCGGGAAAGAATAATCTTAAAGGAGCAAAAAAATGTCATACGCTATATGATTGCAGAAGATGGATGGAGAAAATCTCTGTTTTTTTTTTTTTAATGAATTTCTATTTTGTTACTTTTTCTATGGAAAATATTTTCAGAATTTTTATTTATATGTTAGTCAAACATATGGAGTTTCATTTTATGGCAACATATTTAAATGTGTGTGTTCTTTTGTGCGTGTCATGATTGTTTTTATGTGGTTTCCTTTTTTATAAAAATTAAAGTTCCCGAAGAACCTTTTGAGCTCTGAAAAGAGCTTTTTTTAGCTTTGAAAAGAGCTGTTGTTTTTCATGAATGATTCGTGAAATGTCTGATGAGAGCAGCAATGGTATTACATTTCTTAAACGACTTTTGTTTTTTTTTTATAAACAAGAATATGGGACAAGAACGAAATCATTCATGAGTTTTTTAATCTCACTCTGAGAAAGACCCGTAAATTTTGGAGCCATAGTAATAAACAAGTAATATAAAAATTTCGTTTTTAAAGTCAATTCCTACTTAGGCCATCAAAGAAAAATTTAATATAATCAAGCTAATATTAGTTTTTGTTGCATTAAAATATCTCAATTTGTTGATTTTCTATAAGCAAGTAGGTTTACAATGGAAGTCTATGGGAATTTGGCGAAATATAAGAGATATCGCCAAGTTGGCATCACTTTTGGCGACTCATTTTGGCCGCCAAATTTGGCAATATATCGCCAAGTTCGCGACAAACTTGGCGGTATTTGGCGACAGAACAGGGTCCCCACTATGGTAACCCCTTATTGAAAATACTTTCATTGAATAACCAATGGCCGCCATTTTGTTTCCCATGCAAAACTAAAATTAATTAATTAAAATTTAATGAATTAATTAATATTTGAAAAAACTGTATTAACATCAGTTGTCATCCAGTACAAGTTTAAAAAAAATTATTTCAACTTGATAGGATGAATAATGAGTATTTTATTAACGATTGAAAATTTGAACAAGATAAATATATAAATAAATAAATATAGGGAGAGTGTGAGCTAATACTAGGAATTGAAAAAAAAAAAATTGCTGTCGAACGCTACTCAAAACAATAAGGAAATGAAAAAGAGAAAGATAATCGAACAGTGACACTTAAAAGAAAGACTGAATAAATCGCCAACAAGTAAACAGTTACCTCTTCTTATCGCCAATGGAGAAAAGTTCGCATCTTTCCCTAAGTGGGTGGGTGTTTCAGTGACCTACAATAGAGATCGCTCCGTACATATCAAGTGATTGATAACACTGGTTTTCAGAAAGGGGAAAAAGAACTAGGGTACATGAGTTGTAACGTAGCCGTGCTTTGGTCAAAATAATATTTTGGGTACAAATGGTGATCCAGCCGGAATGAACAGGTTAAGTGTAAATAATTAAAAGTAAAAGAAAAAGTAAATATGTCTTATATATTTTCATTAACTATAGAAAAAAAAATACGTAAATAGAAATTAATTACTGAAATATGCATTTTTTTTTTTTAAATTATTGAAAAATCTCTGGCAGCGAAATCTGAAAAAGGTATAAAATTTTTAGAACAATGGTTACTATGGTTGCTTGACCATATTGTGAGGCGTTTTCATTAGACAGAATCGAATTAAGTTACGGTTATCTAACAGCTTTTTTATTTATTTATTTATTTATTTTTTATAAAAACATTTGACAGATTGAACGTTTTGTGCAGATTTTCAACAGTTATTTTTGGAATAGAGATAAATTACGATTAAGTAACCGTTTCTTTAGAAAAGTTTGAATGGCTGCAGTTTGCTACACATTTTTTCCATTGTCCTGAGGAAAAAAAAAAAAAAAAAAAAAAAAAAAAAAAAAAAAAAAGATTGAAAAAAATAATAATGAGTTTTTAGATAAATAATGTTTATATCGTTTAATAATGTTAAAATAATGATAGCTTTTATATCAATGAAAGGAAAAATAAAGATTCAGTTATTGATAATTTTTTTAGTTCCATTTATGTTAATAAATGTAATGAGTGCATTATGTACAAAACTTTAGGTGGGAGGGCTTGTTTGTAAGATTAAGCTATTTTATGTCTTACTCAAACATTAAAAATACATATAAATTTATGTAAATAAGCTATAAATAAATCACATGTGAAATTTAGACGGGTTTCAGCGGCGAAAGGAATGATTATTAACGGATTCTTTTGAACGTAAAATTGGGGGGTGGGGGGGATTCACGACAAGTATCGGCAAAATAGATTTTCATAATATATGTAATCGATTTGCAAGCCAATATAGAAAAAATAATATTTATGCTTTCAATTATATCTTGCATTAAAAATTAATCTAACAATCCTTAATTAATTGCTATTACTATAAAATAGTCTCTTTGAAAAACTATGCGTGCTAAAGCAATTTGGATACAATATTTAGTTTTAAGAAAGTCACTTCTATATAGATCACATATTTAATTTACTGGCAGGCAAAACATTTATTTTTTGTCGTCCAGTGTTCATGTACAGCGGCAAAACCTTTTTATTATTATTATTATTATTATTATTATGAATATAAATGAAGAATAAAATAAAATACATATTATTTTTTGGTATATCGATGACGTTCTTATATTTGATTACGGTTTTCTTAATGCGTATAGGAATATATATGTTTGCAGTTAAATAAAGCAAACAATAGTGATGATATTGCAGTATTTTGGGATATTTATTTTTATAAATTAAATAATAACATATATTTAGGTCTCTCTGATAAAAGAGATAGGACTTTTTTAACTAGAGATATGCATCACCGGCTTTTAAAGCATAAAATAATTACATAAATATATTGGTAAACGAGATTGTTAAATTTAATCGTGTCTGCACTCATAAATTTACTTTAATTAACAGTATTTTAAATTTTCAACTAATTTAATTTTATAATAATTACTTGTGTATATAAGAGTTCAATTGCTATTTAAAAATATTTGTAAAAGCAGTGGCAGCGATATGGATTCTCAGCATAACCTCTTCTTGAATGTTAGCTTCTGGAAGTTTCTGGACAAATAT
Source organism: Maratus speciosus (assembly GCA_963932465.1). Classification (NCBI taxonomy): domain Eukaryota; kingdom Metazoa; phylum Arthropoda; class Arachnida; order Araneae; family Salticidae; genus Maratus; species Maratus speciosus. The sequence goes on from OZ010799.1 coordinate 254,998,452, forward strand.
TTCGTCATTAAAGTCTGATTGCAGGAAGTGTAAAGACGGATGTGGAAACAGATAACACTATAGATATTGGAATGTCTGGTCAAGGTATTGAATATTTGAACGACAAGTTGAAAAATTTTTCAATGCTGCCTGTTGTTCGACTGTTGTTGCATCTATGCATAATGAGAAAGCAGACATTTTTAACTTTACTCTCTTATTTTTCTTGGCGATAGAAGTGGATACACTACACATTTTGAAATTTATTATTTAAGATTTTAATGACTGGAAAATATTGAGAAGATTTTGCCCGATTATTAAAGGCGTTCTAAAATATTATAAAGACTTTATTCCTTTATTATTTTAGTAGCTTTTTTAGTTTGAAAGCATTCAATTATTTATCAATGAAGTTTGATTTTAATTTACCTGAAAATGTGGAACATCTTCCGAAATCTGACGGAAATATTACTTTGAAAATTGGGGTGGCGCTACCCACCTTTTCCACCTACTGACGAGAATAAGACTTGTCGATCAACTGGAATTGTTAAAATTCTAGTTCTCAGGTTTTATAACTATTTTAATATGATTTTTTATTGTATTAAAATTGTTTAAAATCTTCTGCTAATGATTTTGGAGAAACATGCTTAGTGCATTCTGTTACATTTTATGTTCATATAATAATTCAAGATTATTATATGTTACATTATATGTGAGGTGCTTAAAGCACGTTTGAATGTATTATTTATGAAAGAATGTATTATTGAATGTATTATTTATGAAAGAATGTATTATTTATGAAAGAATGTATTATTTATGAATGTATTATTTTTGAAGGATTATTTATGTATATACATACTATATACAAAACGCTGAGAAAAGTTCCTGTATAATGTCAAAAACAGTTAACTGAAAAAGATAGAATTAAAGTAAAGTAAAGTGATTACACCGGATCTAATGCAACAGACAGCAGCAGCAAAATTGAAAAAATTATCTCGAAAATTATGTGAAAAGAACAATTATAATGGGTAAAGCATCTTCGATTTAATATTAACTGGTGTCTAAGATGTTAAAATAAATTTAAAATAGAAGCTCTGAAATGCAAGTACTACTTCGATATCCAATACAAATCGCGTGTGAAAGTGTGGCATTAATAAGGTAGATGTGCATTAACTAATTAAAATGACATGTGTAATTATGATACAATTTATTTCAATTATTAAACGAAGTATCGTGAATGCATTAATTTTAACCTTCCTATCCTGAATGGGTCTAATCGATCCATTTCTATAATTCATTTCATTCGATTCGAACCAGAATTTTTTTTGTAAAGTAAGACAGACAAAAGGTACCGGAAATTAATATAAATAAATACATTAAATATTTTTTAAAGAAAATTCTGATGTGAAATGTTTTTAGTAAGGTTGAGTAAAATTTCAATAGGGTAGGAAGGTTAAGGGGGCTGATCACTCAGCTTCCGATTTCCCCCCACTAATGTAAAGTCTATGGGAATTTGATGCATTCATATATTTAAAATATATCTTAGGGAAATTAATATTTTTAACTTCGATTTTTTGTGTACACTTTCTAAAAGATGTCTCTTTTTTTCTTAGTTCTCAAAATATTTCTAAATTATAGACTTATCTTTATAGGGAGTGTTAAAATCTTAATCACAGTTCGTTCGCTTTTAATCCACAAAATATTAAATTCAGCATAGATTTTAGAAATATTTTGAAAACTAAGAAAAAAAGAGACATCCTTTAAGAAGAGTACACAGAAAAAAGATGTTAAAAATATGAATTTCCCGAGGAGATATTTTAAATATACGAATGCACCAAAAGTCCATAGACTTAACATTACGGAGGAGAAAACCGAAGCTGAGTGACCAACTCCCATAATACAAGTAATTGACTGCAACAATAATGTACACTTTAAGTTAAATCTCACACCAGAAAAAATATTTAATGTCAATTTCAAATTAATAAAAACATATGTTTCAAATTGTTTACCATTATATGGACTATTTACATAAATCTGCATCATTTTGTTAATGAAGCAGTTAAAAAATGAATCAGACATAAAACTGCAACCAGTTTCTGTATTTGTATTTGACAATTATCGCCTTCGGATGCGGGATGGGGTCAGCTCAATACAATAATGTTAAAGAAGCGCGTGCGCAGTAGAAGGGAGAAAGACATTTTGTAGGGATTTCTTTAAATCTGATTTGAAGTAAGAAAAAAACGTATACAAGCTAATGGCAGTACCTAATGTAAAAGATTTAAAAATAATCTTACAAGCTAAATATTTAGAATGTAACCCTTTCCACTTTGTAGAATTATATGATATAAATAATAATTTTAAAAAAATTCCAATTTCTATTTGATTATTTAAAACTGTACGTCTTTTATGTTATAATAATGTTATTTAATATTTTACTGATTACACATAAATAAATTGGTAAGGATATGTTTACGTCCGTAAGATTTTAAATTATTCTCAATATATTTTAATATGTGTCTTAACCATTTCGATGGCGGTGTCCTTAAAAAAGGACACCTAATTTATATCCAAAACTGGCACACGGTATCAAGAATATTTAATTAAAATTTTCATTTTATAATGTACGTGAAAATAAGCACGTTCATATTTTCTAAAAACTTCGTTTATAAATTCTGGTGTCAGTATATTATTTCATCAGTTTATAAACAGAATTACTCCGCACCGCTAAGGGTTGACCTATGTAGTTCAGCATATTTAAATTTGTGGAGTAAATGCATCTGTTTCAAACGCTTTAAGGATGCAGAATCTTAACCTCCAAAGAACTTTATAAAAGTATTATTTCTTATCTTAAGATAAATCTTTTAACTTATCGTTCAGTGAAAGCTTTAGAAAACGATAAATATGATTTTACTAGCATATAACTCTATATTTAAAAAATACATATTTTAATACATGTTCCCTATATACAGGGTGGTTCAAAAGGTTATGTCCAAATGTCACGTGTGTGTGTGTCAGGTCATGAGGAACAAGAATTACACAGGAACGGGGGATTGGGAACACGATCGTGACGGTGCAATTGCACCGTGACCGTGACGCAAAGGAAATATACAAACGGTGTAAAAATACCTTTAATTTACAAAAAACTTAATCAAAGTAAAAAAACAAGGGGAAAATGTTAAAATTCCTAACAAGTGCTGAAAATATACCCCTTTAGCTATGATACATGCTTCACATCGGCGTCGCATGGAATTGCGAACACGTTCCAATTGACCGGGAGGTCACCGGACACGTGCCGCCGCCTCAGCGATCTATGGCATGAGGTTCATGACCGATAGAACGGTTGTCTCACATCAGAGATCAGAGACTTAAGATATACCGATATGTAGAAAATATTTTTCGATTTTTTGCTCAAATAAAGGTTCATTGTCCCCTTAAAAGCTTACATAGTCAGTCATCCCTCCAATCGTTGCCATCGAAATACCCAAGGCCTGAGGACAAGAGTTTTGACGTCATCACTCATCGACCGACTTCTCACTAGTGGTGGAATTCACACAGGAGAATTTTGACTAGAAATTTTCTTTTAGTTTATTTGTGGAATATCTATTGTCTTATAAACAATAATAACTATTTAAACTTACTGGTGAGAATTTGGAATCCGCCAATAAAAAATCAGCCAGATGCTGTAACACTGTGGCATTCCGCATCTGGCTGAATTTTTATTTTGGTATTCCGAATTTTCACCAGTAAGTTTAAATAGTTAGTATTAATTTATACGATGATAGATATTCCACAAATAAATTAAAAGAAAATTGCTATTCAAAGTCTTCCGGTGTGAATTCCAACACTAGTGAGAAGTCGGTCGATTAGTGATGACGTCACAAATCTTGTCCTCTGACCTTGAGTATTTCGATGGCAACGCTCTAGTTCGAGCTGGCGCCGAAACCCGCTAACTTCGGCCAGACTCCTCAGTTTTTCAGCCGCATGCTAATCACTGGGCTGAGATGCCTCATAAAATATTGGAGACAGCGATTAGCATGAACTAAAAGAAAACTTTATTTATCATTCACCATCAGACACAAAACTAAATTCGAATCATCCAAAACCTCATTTTTCCTCTTCATAAAAAAATAATGCCTACCGCTGATCTAAAATGTAATGGAAATTTTTGTTCAATTATCCACAACATATTTGTGGCGAAAACACAATTTCATCTGTCACAGCAACTAGAACTAGGTACAGTTCTGTTTTAAATAAAAATGGCTCTCGGTCATGCAGTAGGCGTCATTGAAAAAGAAAAAAGAACTTATTATTTGAAACAAGTATAAACAAATATTACACTAAAATGATCGATTAATTAAATAAGTTTCAATTATTTTACAATAATTAATCCATCCTTTATAATTTTGTTTCAGTAATAACCCTTGTTACAATTTCAAACTTTAAAATATTGAAAAAACTGGTGTGAGCCAATATGAGAAGGGGGGCGGGTCGAAAAATAACGAGTATTCCACCGAAACAGAATCCGAATTTCGGCAATCTTCGTTGCTTCGGTTGAAAACGAAAACGAAAATGCCTAAAACAAATTTTATGCAATTATTACTTACATAAATATAAATAATTATTATTAATTAATTACACGAATATAGAAACACTTTTCTAACAGAAACAAAACATAAATAATAATGCAACTTTTATATTTTATTGTTTTTTAAGAACTAATAATTATAGGAATTTTCAGTAATTTATTAACAATGTATTTACAAAATAAAGAACAAATTCAATAATGAATATTTAATTAATTTGTTATAAACATATAAAATGAATAAAAAATAATGTAATTTAAAAATAATCAATTTAATTAATATAACTAATTTTAATATTGTGATGTAGTAATAACATTTATTATTTATTTTTTATTTGTAATACAGTATTCTTATCTCGTCCTCAAAATGATTTTCTTTTGACTCAAACATCGTTCCAATCGCTTTTTTTCTTTCCTTTTTAGAGCAAGTAGCAGATAAGTTTTGATTTCAGATTTTCCCTTTCCTCTGTTCTATTTTTAGAAACAGCGCTTGTTGCATGTGACGTCGACCACGTCATATTAAGGATCCTTTTCACTGACAATTTTTTTTCCAACTTGAGCTCTCCACATGAGAATTCTACCCCCCCCCCCCTTTCTAAACACGCCTATGCTTTTCTACAGCTGTCAACGCAGTTAGGGTCAAGCGAGGGGTCAAACAAGGTGTCCAAGAAGGGGAAAACTGCTTGAGGGCAGTCTTGGATGGATACAGAAAAAAATCGGCAAGAGAGGTTATTTTACGAAAAAAAAAATAAAAGCGAGCTTTCTTTTGAGTTTGCTGCAAAAGGACAAGATTCAGAAAGAATAGTTTCACACAGGTCGGACAGCCAAACAGGGGTCCAGGGCTTGATATTCTTCCCTCCCCCCCGCCCCGCCCTCTTCTTATACCGTTATTAAAAAAAAAAACTAAACATTTTCGAGGTCTTATAAAACATATGATTGATTATATAAGTACGCACTCACACATTTAGAAATAATCTTATCCTATTTTAAAAGTTCAAAATATTGATTATAAAGATTAGAAGGTTAAAATAGGCTTGAATTTTCAGCGATATGAAAATTCCCTAAAACAAAATTCGGGGGTCACTAAAATCAGGAGTGTCAGTACCCAATTCGCCAAAAGCATAATCAGTCCGTAGATGAACCTGAATTCTTATGCCAAAATTAATTCCACTGTAAGCAATTTAGATCTTTGTTGTTTTCCTATATTGGTCTTATAAATTCTCAACAAATCTTTTAGTTGTTTAGGTATTATATTAAGGATAGACCGAAATAGATATTTAAAACCGAAACAGAATTTTGGTAATCTTCCTATTTTCGGCTGAAAACGAAAACGAATATGTCCAAAAAAATTCTTGAGTAATTAATACATACATAAATATTCATAATTATTAATTAATTATACGTGAGGCCCAAGTTGGCTTTCTGTGAATCTGACCAAAACTTTTTATTTTCTTACAAAATAAAATAAAATGTAATTAATTCGTCAACAACACAGAATTATTTTCGAATTATGCAAATTACATATTATTAGAAAATGTTTTAGGTATACATACCTCGATTTATCTTTTGTAATGATTTTTTTAATGATCATCTGTTATACTAGAACTTTCTCAAAGAGTATTCAAAGCACTTCTGTACTTTCTAAAAATTTTCTATTACTGGTAAGTCTGCATCTTTTAATAAGAACATGAAAAGCGTCTTCAAAATTTAGTTATATAGGCATTACTTACATTGTAATTTGTACTCACGTCTTGAGTCAGTCATGACTGACAGTTATAATCAGTGAAGTTTATAGAAATAAACAAAGATTGTCTCATTTAAGCCAATATAGCTCAAATCTCTGAGTAATGTCGACTTTCAGTCCAGCCGAATTTTTGGCAACATTTTTGGCGAAACTCTGATTTTGTAACAAAAACGAAATCGATTTTTCCGTCGATCTCTAATTATTATTATTATTATTATTATTATCATAAATATAAAATATAAAAATACTAGCAATATAAGCATATACTAGCATATAAAGTATACTATCATACAAAGCTATATAATACTAGCATATAAAGATTATATAAAGATTATTATAAATATAAGATTATGTAAAATTTCACAGGAAATTTTCTTTATTGTATATATTTATGTACAAAGGCTGAAATACATATTATTTAATTATATATGTCGTAGGCTAATGGAGAAATCACGCTCTTTGCAAGGAGCCGGACTAATTGGAGAATTATCTCTCTTTTTCTAATTAGCCTGATATTTTTCAGGCTTAGCCAGGAGAGTCTTAGGCTAATTGAAAACTGACCTCTTGTTTCTCAATCAGCCTGGTATTTTTCAGGCTTATTGCAAAGAGCCTAGAAAGCGTTAGGCTAATTGAAAAATAACCAATTATTTCCCAATCAGGATGACTTTTTTTAGGCTTATTAACCCATAACCCGACCCGAACACGAAAAAAAACTACAACAAACGGTACTCCGATCCGAGAAAGACAAAATAATCTTCGTCAACACGCAACTCGACCCAAACCTGAAAGTTCCATTTGAAAAAACCTGAAATCTGACCCGAAACAACCGTAATAACTGACAAAAATATTACAAAGAACCATAACCCGATCCGGTCAAGAGAAAATAATTTTCGTGGACACAACACCACACGAATATAAAAATTTCATTTGAGAAAAACCCGAAATCAGACCCGAAACAAATCTGAACCCGACAAAAATATTAAATTGAACCATAACCCGAATTAAGCAAGACAAAATAATTTCCGTGGACACGTAACCCGACCCGAACCTAAAAATTGCATTTGAAAAAAATCCGAACCAAATCTGAACCCGAAAAAAATATTCTAAAGAATCATAGCCGGATCCGAGCAAGATAACGTGATTTCCGTGGACACGCAACACGATCAGAACCTAAAAATGCCTGAAACCCGACGCGAACCAAATCATAACCCAAAAAAAGTATTCCAAAGAACCATAACCAGATCTGTGCAAGACAAAATAATGTTCGTCAACAGGCAACCCGATCCGAGCCTGAAAGTTCTAGTTGAAGTCAACCCGAACCCAAAAGAAATTACATCAGGCTGTACCCCGACCCGAGCAATACAAATTAATTTCTGTGGACATGTTACCCAACCCGAACATAAAAATTCCATTAAAAAAGGAAATCTGACCCGAACCAAATCTGAACCCGACAAAAATATTCCATTGAACTATAACCCGATCGAAGCAAGATAAAATAATTACCGTAGGCGCGCAACCCGACTCGAAACAAAAAATTCCATTTGAAAATAACCTGAACCAAATCTGAATCCGACAAAAATGTCACCCGCCAAGTGTCATAAGAGTACACCATGAGGAGATAAATGAATAAAAATTACAAAATATTCATATAAGCAATTTGTTAATATAATATGTATTGGTAACTTTACTTTTATATTTAAAGTAAAAATTCGTTTAAATTTATTTACTGGTGTTAATCTACTCGTGTGTCATTACCTTCTTTTTGTATTAATGGTAATCTAATCTTATATTAGTAAATTTTGAATTAGTTATTAACCACTTTGTTAAAAAGGAAAAATTAAAAAATAGTCAATAACTTTTCTTGTTAAAATAAAATTATTATTCAACATTAATTATAATGTTATTTTTCATATAAGCAATTTGTTAATATGCAAATGTGTTTTTTCCAGTTTTATGTAAAAATAATATAATGCGGAATAAATATATATATATATATATATAATATATGGATGATATAGTTAGATTCTCAGTTGATATCTGCATTGCAGATTTTTTGGTTTATCTTTACGATCAAATTTTACCGAAAAAATTAAAAAAGGTGTTTATTAATCTTAATTGTCAACCAGCTGCATAAATCAAATCTGTCAATAAAGCAGTTTTCTTCTTTTTTTACCATATCCATACAGCTAACCATACACTCTTGGAAAAATATTAAATTTCTTCCTTATCTGCAGATTTTATAATTACAGCTCTTTTCTTATTTATTTTTAGTGTACTAGGGGGCTCGGTCCCCTACGAGCTACGCTCGCCAACCCCCGTTCAGACACCGCATTTTCTAAAAGCACGCTAATTTGATTGGCTTTAAAAAGATTTTGAAAGATTGAATTATCTCTCTATTCTAAAAAAAAGTAACTACCGCTGTCACCGCCGCCGCCTCCGGTTTTGAGTTTTTTGTGACCGGAGGTCTTTCTCCGTTAATAATAAAAAAAATATTGCATACAAAAATATGAAAATCAGCGGTGTTATAGAGAAATGTTTCATAAACACGCTGATGCAGGCAGTTTTCAAATCGAAGAATTATTTTAAGAGATATTTAAGGCTAAATTTGGACAAAGTCGTTCATTAAAAAAGTTTTATAGGAGCAAAAACTGTACATCGGAATTTAATCATTTTTAAATCATTTTATACGTTATAATTTCCCGGTGTGCAGATTGCATTTAGTTTTTAAATTTTACTCATCTTTTGAGCATTTATTTCTATTTTAAATTCAAATTTTCGGCATTTCGAGAGATATTTTTTACTTATTTTAGAAAATTGTAATAATTTAACCTGTTGCCAACTTTATAAATAGCGCAAACAATAACGTTTGCTTCAAATTAAAAGTTTATTTACACGTGACTATTATATACAGAAAAAAAACTTTCAAATTAGAATTAAATAATTACGTATAAAAAGCAGGAACTTATTGAAAATTACTTCATCCATAATTACACGTGAATTTTAAGAGAGAAAGGATACTGTAAAATAATAAATTCATTAACATGCGTTAGAAGTCTTAAATAGCAGAAATTACATCCCATTTACGTCACATTACACTTATTACGTAAAATGAACAAAAAATAATATTGCAAAACAGTTTAAATTTAAAAACTACACAAGACGTTTATTTGATATTTCGAGATGATCTTTTCAACTATTTTTGTTGGGACAGCGCAAATAATATTTCATTTCTAACAAAAGTATTTTCACGTAAATATTAAAGAGAGAGAGAAAACTTTGGTGCAAATTACGTGAGATTAAAAACAATGCATTTAAAATGTATTTTATTTATTTATTTATTGACGAACAAACATACGACTTGTGTGCTTGACATGAGAGCCCGCTTGAAATGTCTTATTTAAAAGAACTTTCTTTTCGCTTTGTTAAAAAATACCGGGAAACAAAGACTCTGTTTACGTAATTCATTTTATGTGAGCTTATTTTGAAATGTTTAACGGATTTAATGTAATCAAAGAGGAGAATAGCCATTGCAACTTTTAACAGCAGCTGATTTTTCCTTAAAATTCCCCAATCAAAAAGAAATGAATAGAAACCCGTTTATAGGGAGATCGCCACTGTTTTTTAAATTATAATTCAATTCTTTCAAAATCTTTTTAAAGCCGATCAAATTAGCGTGCTTTTAGAAACTGCGGTGTCTGAACGGGGGTTGGCGAGCGTAGCTCGTAGGGGGCCGAGCCCCCTAGTAATTTAAAAAACAGTGGCGATCTCCCTATAAGCGGGTTTCTATTCATTTCTCTTTGATTGAGGAATTTTAAGGAAAAATCAGGTGCTATTAAAAGATACAATGGCTGTTTTCGTCTTTGATTAAATAAAATCATTAAACATCTCAAAATAAGCTAATATAAATGAATTAAGTAAACAGCGTCTTTGTCTCCCGGTATTTTTTAACAAAGCGAAAAGAAAGTTCTTTCTGACGTAATTTTCACCAAACTTTTCTTTCTCTTTTTAATATTCACGTGAAAATACTTTTGTTAGAAATGAAATATTATTTGCGCTGTCCCAGCAAAAATGGTGGAAACAGGGTTCGTTGATATATATCAATGGATATATATCATGATATATATCTTGATATATATCCGATATTTATTTTTAAAATATCAAGATTTTTGATATTTTCAAATTCCTGATATTTATTTTCAAAATATCAAGATGTTTGATATTTTGTATATTGATATTTATTTTCAAAATATCAATGTACAAAATAATTTTGATATTTGCTTCAGTCAAAACAAGTGTAAATGAAATTTTCAACTGTTCAACAAAAAACTTCTGTCTCTGGCTTTGACTTTTTTAGACAGAGAAGAAAAATATCTTTTCCAAGCTTTACTTTTAAATGTAGAACTAATAATTATGTGAGACAATTAATTCAGAACAGCCATTGAAAGATAAACTAATTTAGATAATCATTTATATACAGCATTATTCAGGGGTGATTGTGTTATGGTAATGTACCTGAATTCAGGTATTTATTTCATTTTCAATACAAGAATTCTGGTTTTCCTGATACTTAAATTCATAAGATAAGACTAAAATATGAATTCCATATGATTGCTAAGCATAATTAAAATTAATATTTTTCATAATCAGAGGATTGGACCTCCCTGCAATGCATTATATGTTTTCTCTTCATATAAAAACTTTTTTTTTCATAAAATTTCAGGTATTTTTTCATGAATTCACAATCACCCAGAAAAGAATCTTCTGATATTTGTTTAATTGAGTCTAAACTGTATACAACAGGTTAGGGAATAAAAAAAAGAAGACAAGTTTACATTTATGTTAAAATTCTTCAATAAAAAAAAAAAAAAAAAAAAAAAAAAACTACCTTGTATTTAAAATTTTAAGTACTTTTCGAACCGGAAAGTACCAAATTTTACTTTATAAAATATAAAGCTTTCTCGATACTTGATATAAATCCTATAGTTTATATACATATGTAGGTGTATAAAGCAAATTGTATCGGTTTTCAATTAGTATATCTTCAATTGTGTTCTAAGTAAAAAAAAAAGAAAAGAGAAATGCATTTTTAGAATACTATTGTTTGATTAAGTTTTTATGTTAATTGCAATATGTTTTCGTTTCTAATTTATATTGTGCTTAAAAATATTCATTATCAGCAGTAAGTTGACTATATCGAAAATATCGGATATATATCGAAAATATCGGATATTTTTGATATTTTCGAAAATATCATGATATTTACGAACCCTGGGTGGAAAAGATCATCTCGAAATGTCAAATAAATGTCTCGAGCAATTTTTAAATTTAAACTGTTTTGCAATATTATGTTTTGTTCATTTTACATAATAAGTGTAATGTGACGTAAATGTGACGTAATTTCTCCTATTTAAGACTTCTAACGCATGTTAATGAATTTATTATTTTACAATATCCTTTCTCTGTTAAAATTCACGTGTAAATATAGTTCTTCTGACGTAATTTTCAATAAGTTCCTACTTTTTATACGCAATTATTTAATTCTAATTTGAAAGTATCTTTTCTGTTTAAAATAGTCACGTGTAAATCAATTTTTAATTTGAAGCAAACATTGTTTGCGTTGTTTATACAGTTGGCAACAGGTTAAATTAGTACAATTTTCTAAAATAAGTAAAAAGTATCTCTCGAAATGCTGAAAATTTGAATTTAAAATAGAAATAAAACCTCAAAAAATGAGTCAAATAAAAAAAAATAAATGAATTCTGCACACCTAAAATGATCTAAAAATTATTAAATTCCGATGTATAGTTTTTGCTCCTATAAAACTTTTTTAATAAAACGATTTTGTCCAACTTTGACATTGAATATCTCTTAAAATAATTCTTCGATTTGAAAACTGTCTGCTTCAGTGTGTTTATTAAACATTTCTCTATAAAACCGCCGATTTTCATATTTTTTGTATGCAATATTTTTCTTAATATTAACGGAGAAAGACCTCCGGTCACAAAAAATTCAAAACCGGCGGCGGCGGTGATAGCGTAAGTTAACTTTTTTATAGAACAGGGAGATTGTTTTCATTCAGTAACCCATCTTTTCTGCATAAAGGTGAAAAATAACATAAAGTCTACCTCATCTGAAAATGCAATTATTGCAAATATTTTCTAAAATATATTTTATCATAAATGTAATTGGATACGGATCTTCTCAGCGTAATACTGGAAAAACTTTTAAAATATGCCTCATCTGTAGATTTCATTATTGTAGGAATTTTCTTATATGATTATTTTTAATAGCAACACACCTTCGCTGTGTAATTGTGGGATCTGCAGATGAGGCAGATCATTAATGTTTTTCCAGGATTACGCAAAGAAGATAGGCTTTGTTTAGGCAATACTCAAAAAACATTAAAAACCTGCCTCATCTGCAGGTTTTATTATTGTAGAAATTTTCTTATCTACTTTTTTCTATTTTCATGAGCAGTCGAACTCATCATTATAATGACGGAAAAACATTAAAAACCTGCCTTATCTGCAGATGTAATTTTTGCAGAAAATTTCCGATATTTTTTTCCAATTATTTTCGTTAGCAACCAATCTTCTTTCGTAATACAGAAAAACATTAAAAATCTGCCTCATCTGCAGATTTCTTTCATACTTATTGCATCGGTTGTTAACAACACATAGACCCTTGCAATAAAAATGAAGTATTCACAAAAATTATATTCTAGCCGTCATGAACTCTCTCAACAATCAACTTTGTCAACTCTCAAAACAATTTTATTACATATTTTTATGTTCCTGCTTTTATTTTTTCAGTTCCTAGTATTAGTTCACACTCTCCCTATATTTATTTATATATCTCGTTCAAATTTTCAATTGTTAATAAAATACTTATTATTCATCCTGTCAAGTTGAAATAAATTTTTTAAAACTTGTACTATATGACAATTGGTGTTAATACAGATTTTTCAAATATTAATTCATTAATTAAATTTTAATTAATTTTAGTTTTATATGGGAGACAAAATGGCGGCCATTGGTTATTGAACAGCATTTAATGCATCTTCATATCTATAAGGGGGGGGGGGGTTTAATATCACGCTGATTGAGAAATAAATAGTAATTTTTCAGTTAGTCTAACGCTGTCTGGTCTTTTTGCAACAAGCCTAAAAAACGCCAGGCTGATTGAGAAACAAGTGGCCAGTTTTCAGTTAGCCTAATGCTCTTTAGGCTCTTTGCAATAAGCCTGAAAACTATCAGGCTAATTGGAAAAAGGAAGATGATTCTCCGATTAGCCCGGCTCTTTGCAAAGAGCCTGATTTCTCAATTAGCCTAAGAAATGTACACCAGATTCCCTTCTTTATTAAAAATTTCAAAGACGACTAGCGACCGAAAGCTTTAAAGGTCGGTAATATTTTTATTATTGGCGTAACAATTCAAAATTAATATATTTTTTTCAAAATCCATTAAAACAATGTAGCGATTGTCCCCAATTTTACTACTTTGCAACATTAGGTATAAAATTTTATTATTTTCTTTAAAATTATATTCGTTGAAATTAAAGCTTCTTTCTCTTTTAATATTCACGTGTAAATATATCATTCATTTGAAAGGATTTGGCAATATTATTAATTGGATTTTTTAACTAAGACATAATTTCTACCGCTTAGTGCTTTTCTCGCGTAATAATTTAATTAATTTCAAGTTTTCTTGTATTGGATACATTTTTAAAGAGGCAAAAATATTTATAAATAATAATTGGTAATAAGTATGTTAAAAAGTTTTACTTATATTTAAAATTCTAGTATTTATCGCATTGATATATAATCAGCAAATCAAATGAGAAAATATTCTAATAAATTATCAACAGAATACTAATAATTGATTGTAGGGCAATAATTAAGAACGTCTCATGAAATTCTGTTGAATAAGAAAAATGTAATACAGCAAAACTATGCAATCGACCGTTTAAATACTGTTTTTAAGACAGAAAAACAAAATTTAAAAATATTAATTATTTTAATTTTTCAAAATTTCGTTCAAATCGTTCATAAAATGTCTTTAATCCTTTATCTTCTGACGGTACTTATAAGTATCATTAAAATAACTTGTTATAAAATTCATTTAATGCATCGATTAGTAGTAATACAGTTTAGAATGAGTTATAGATATGCGTTACTTTATTTTGTTACTAAAGCATTATATGTTACACAAAACAAAAGTATTTTTAAAAGGATGGTTTCTTTTTCCTTTGCATTTTTTCAGCTTACTCGGCGTTGGGGGGGGGGGGGGGGGATTTTTCAATTCGGAAATATTTCTATATTTCTATTGTAAGAACGTTTTATTTGTACATTTCTTAATAATTCCCTAATAATTTGTACATTTCCTTTTCCTTTTTTTTTTTCTTTTCTCATTAAAAATTATCCCAGTTGTAGTTAAATAGCATATTGAATTGTTATTCCTTCAAACAAGTTTCATTTTGAATTTTTCTATTTATTATTCAGGATGATTTATAATCTTCTAAACTTTGTATTTAAGTATTTAAATGAATTATAGATAGAAAGTAAGTTTAAAGGATTTTAAATAAAATGATAAATTAATGAAATAATGAAAATGATTACTATAAATCTGTTAAATGCATTTTTTTAGACATTCTGAATAAGGTATAAATTGCATAAGAGTTTTTTTTTTTTTTTCTTCTTGCAAATGCAAATAATGTATTTTTCTGAAAAAACAAAAGCAAAAAGAAAAACGTTAAAAATCGCTTGTTTCCTTGAAACCTAATAAAATCTGAAATTTTCCGAAAGGAAAAGTTTTTATAAGTATGTCAAAAAAAAAAAAAAGAAAAAAAAAAAAAAGAAAAGAAAAGAAAAAAGCACAAAAAATTTAACTGTATGTATGTATAGTGTTTGATGCAGTTTTATTTCCGAAAAAATATATGTAATTCAATAAAAAGACATTGAACCAAAAAAAAAGCAGTATTCAGAGGGGGAAAAAAGTGTTTTACTGCCCTTTAAATACAACTCAAACAAAATAACTCTTTCTCTTTATAAAAATAATCAGGAAAGCCCAGAAAACTATTCCAGACTTCCTCCTTCCAATTCACTTGATTGTGGGTATCTCTTGAACCCCCCATTGTGACAGTCTGCATGTCAAAGGTCAAACGCTGCTCCCTCTTGCATTGATTTATGTTTTAGGGGGGAATGAAATTTTTAACGTTTTTGTCTAATATCTGAAGTTTAAATAAACCTAAACGAAAAATTTTAATTTGTATAAATAGATGAAAATACAGGCTTTCTGTGTAGTTTTCAAAATTTTAAAACTCCAAATAGAATTGAAGTTATTTAATGTTATTTACATTTCGCTTACTACTTAAGACTTTAGTATTAAATTAAAAAATAAGTATACATTTTAAAATTATTTTGTCAACGAAAACAGAAAGCGACATCTTTTAAGAAGTGCACACAGAAAAAATGAGTTAAAAATATTAATTTTCTGACGAGATATTAGAGAAATAAAGAGGCATTAAATGGCCATTGGTTTAACATTGTAGAGGGAAATCTAAAATCTGAGTGATAAGGGGCCTTAAGGGTGTGTCTTCGCTTGGCGAATTAGGTGTTCGTTCTTTTTTTTAAAGACAGGTTCTGTTTTCCTTTTTTTGTCTTGGCTGTTTTCATACGCGCTAATCATAATACGTAAATTTAATTTAACGAATAGATTTAAATTGATTGTGGATGTAGTTTTGTAAACACCTTTTATGTAGTATATATATCAATGCAGCCAGTTTTTTTCTTTTTTTTTTTTTTTTTTTTTTTTTTAAATCAGATTTTGAGATTTTTAACAAGATTTAATATGTATTATTTTTGACAATGTGATTTGTCTTTCTTTGGATTTCGGGCCGTTGCGCCTAAATTCAATGAGCGATGTTCTTCAATAGCTATTTCTTGATATCTAAAAGTTTATCTTCGGTTTCTGGCTTTTTAATTTAACGCATGTTCGATTTTGGACTTTTTTTATCATCAAGACCTTCGTTGAAAAATGATTTTAACCAGCATTCATTTTTATCATGGAATTACTCCAAGTTCTTAATAATGCTACGTGGAACGTTCTTCTAATGTGTACGGTGACCTATCTATTCTAATTGGCTTCCAACCTCTCAAGTGAAACGAATAAATAAAGATTTTTTTACAACTGCTGTCTCTTCAATGTGTTACCTCATCATTTTAAGTAAGACAATTCCTTTTTATTTTTACTGCATAACAATCTTATCATCTTTGCTATAAGATCCGTTTACGCCATTCAAGAAAATGTTTATTCTCGCCACTTATGTTTATTCATGGCACTTTGACTCTTTATTTATCTTACGGCGTTTAAGAGCCTAAATTATTTATACCACAAATATCTTCCTGATTTACCCCCTTTTACGCGAACTTATATGTGCGACTTTTTGCAAACAGGAGTGTCATTTGGCAGGGCTAGGGGGGGGGGGGGGGTGCAGTTGGAATCCTCAAAGAATAATGATAAAAATGTATTAGTCGGATTAACCCCTTGAGGGGCAAGCAATTACGTTTGTGAAATGCTGAATTCCCACCGGAATCTTTGAAAAATTCTGTTTCAAAATAAGTAAAAGCAATTTTAAGGCTTTTTTCCACCAAAGTTAGAAAAGTAAAATTTAATAAAATTTTTCTGGTGTAAAATTTCATTTATCGTAGGTGGTATATAATATATACCGGTGCCCGGTGCCCCTCAAGGGGTTAAAAAGTGCACAATAGAAAAAAATTACTTGTTAAATTTGACTTAAAAAAGAACATTAGTATCAAGACAACACTCTAAACTTAGAAATTATTAATTCTCAGTTTTATTTTCCATTTCAACATTCTCAAAGTGAAACATATTTAATAGTATTGAGTAATTCGGTAATTTAATAAATATATGTAAGAATAAAAATATATCAATTTTTTCTCAGATGTGAACAACAGTATCAAAATAAATATTTGCTTATTCCCCGAAATTGTTTTTGCCATCCCTCGCTCTCCTACAGAGTTTCGAAGTAGCGCCGCTGTTTGGAAATTTTATCCTTGACTATCTATGCTTGTGGCCACCAAAACTATTTATTTTCATATAAAACTAAATGTAATTAATTTATCAGAAACAGAATGATTTTCAAATTATTCTAATTAAAAAATGCTTTAAGTATACATATTTCGATTTATCTTTTATTATGATTTTTGTAAAAGATCTTTAGACTGTTTTACTACACCGTTTTTAGTGAGTATTCGAAACATTTCTGTGGTTTCAATCTAATCTACACTTTCCATTACTGTTAAGTCTGCAGCTTTTAATGAGCACTTGGAAGGCGTCCTCAAAGTTTACTCATTGTATGCATTGCTTACCTAATAATGTGCACTCACGCCTTGAGTGAGTGATGACCAGGACCGAAACTAAGGGGGGGGGGGAGCAGAGGGGACACGTGCCCCGGGCGCCAGAAAGAAGGGGCGACATATGAAGAATTAAACCTTTGGAATGGATCATTTTCTTCTGATGGACTGATGTATTCCATTATTATGATACAGCCATTATAAATGAAGTGTTAGGTGAAGATGAAAGAGCAGTCGTAAAAAGTTAGAAGTCTGATTTCCTGCTCAGAATGGGAAAAAAATATCCATAATTTTTTTTCTGAAAAAAAAAAAAATTGGCCATTTTTTTTCCCCATTCTGACCAGAAAATCCGAGTTCCAACTTTTTACGACTGTTTTTTTCATCTTCACCTAACACTTCATTTATAAAGGCTGTTTCATAATAATGGAATCCATCCGTCCATCAGAAGAAAATAACTCGGTTAAAGAAGAAACTCGGTTAAGCAGGACTCGGATAATAGGGACTCTACTGTATATTTCATTTTAAAAATGATCTTTAGAATATTTTTGTTGGTGTTCAGAGGGGAGTCATGACCCCCGTGACCTCCCTCTTGGATCCGCCATTGTAGATTACGTAGTTCAGTATTACATAATTTATGATTACATATTTTAAAATAAGTCGGGTCGGCTATTAGAAAATTAGTAGAATTCTCTTTGTAAATATACTTTGCGGAAGACGGGGGGGGGGGGCAAAATCCATGTTTGCCCCGGGTGCAAAAAGGCTAGTTTCGGCCCTGGTGATGACTGATAATTATAAACAGTGAAGTTCATACCAATAAATAAAGAGTGTCTCATACTCATTTGAGTCGATGTAGCTCAAATCAATGAGTAATACTCAGAATTTCCAAAGAAAGAAACGAGATTTTTGCAATACATATTGTTTCGGCCGCCTGTCGGTCCCGACCGAATTTTTGGCAGTATTTTCACCGAAAACGAATGTTCGACGAAATTCAGATATTGGGCCGATCTCTGATTATGATCATAGGACAAGTTGACAATAGTGCTGCCATCTATTAAGTATGAATTAAAACAATAGTGATAATATAATTTCAATATAAATTGAACAAACTTTCATCAACATTTAGTTCTTGAAGGTTTTAATTAATCAAGATTAAATTAAGATTTAAAAAGTTATGAGTAAATAGTTTCGCGTGATGTAAAACACCTCTGAACTCCTGTTTGCAAAACTTGGGGGGGGGGGGGGATGTGAAAGTAAATTGAAACTGTTTCATTTCATCAATTAGTTCACAAAATTTTTAGTTTATTTTTTTGTTACCTTTATCTGTTAGTTAGGTTTTTTTTTTTTTTTTTTTTTTTTTTTTTACTTTTTGCTAGTCTGGTACAATTAAAGCACTACACAGTTTGGAAGCATGAGAAAGATTTTATTATCATCGTGCCAGAAGTTGACGATAGTGGTGCCATCTAGTAAATATAAATTAAACAAATACTGGAGCAGGGAAAAAAGGAAAAATTGTAGCCAGAATAAGAAAAAAAAAAAAAAAAAAAATCCCTAAATTCCTTTTAAAGAGGTTATTTTGTCATTAAAAATATTTTTCCTTCTTTTCATTTCTTTTATTCTCTTTATTTTATTCAATAGTTTTTCATATAAAAGAAATAACCAATAACTTTATGTGATTTAAATGATATTCTTTTTTCTTCTAAAGCAATTTGATCAAAGGTGCTTGGGTTTTAAAAAAATATAATTTCTCTAATACCATTAAATTTCAATAAAATATATTCATATTTTCTAAATTTAATAATAGAAAAGTATTAATATGTATAAAGAATTTTATAAATCAGTTCTTTTTTTACAATTTTTTTATTAAATTGGAGTAGCTGCAATGAATTAAGAAAATTATAAAATACAAGTTATCATAAACTATTTCTAAGAAATTTTAAAAAAAAGTTACTATTAAAGGCAGAATTCTCTTTTTAAAAAATAGAGTATAATAACATCAATAAATTGATTTAATAAAGTAGTCCATTTTTGATCGCCAGATTCACCTTTGTTTATTATTTAAAAATATGAGAACATTCAACCCTTTAGTGCACAGCTTTGCATACATGCAAACAACTGTCGTTTGAATTCAATAGGTTTTTTTACTTTCTTCTATCTTTACAAGAAGAAAGTATTGGATTCGTGAAAATTTTCGACTTTCTGTTTTCGACGGATTTACACGTTTTAAGGGTCAGATATTACCAAAAACATGTTTTTACAAAATGTCTGTCTGTCTGTATGTGACACAAATTTTGTGGGCGCTCTATCTCAAGAACTAATGCACGGAATTTAATAAAAATTTATATTCAGTTAGTCCCTGATATAAATTGGTGCTGATCAGTTTTTAGTGTAAATCGTTCAACAGGTGGCGCTGCTATGCAACATTTTTCACGATTTCCATAATACCTTAATCTCCGGAACTAATGGCCCCACCAATGGCTGAGAGGTTCTGCTTTCGAAGCTGGTAGACGGGAGGTGCTGGGTTCGAACCCCAATCGCGCCCGTCGGCCTAACCGTTTCGGAGTTTTCTTCGAAACTCTGGATTCCCATGCGTAAATACGGGTTAGGTTCCCTTAGAAAGACCCCCACGAAGGGCACTCCCCCCCGCCCATGGCCTATATCCCACGTGTTGATAATTGGCCGTCATAAACACAAACCAAACCAAACCGGAACTAATGCACATTTTTTATCAAACTTCAGATTTAATTAGTCCTTGACATGAATTGACATTTTATAGATTTTGGTGTAAATCGCTCAACAGGTGGCGCTTCTATGCTGCATTTTTTGCAATTTCCGCAATAGCTCTATCTCAAGGACTAATGCATGGATTTTCAACAAAATTCAGATTCAGGTATACCTTGATATGAATTAGTGCTGTTTATGTTTTGGTGCAAATCGCTCAACAGGCGGCGCTGCTATGCTGCATTTCATCAAACTTCAAATTCAGATATACTTTGATATGAATGGTGCTAAATTGATGTAATTTCTTGTACTATTTAAATGATTTAATTGACGTGATTTATATAGAATAAAGATTTGTGATGGCCATAACATACTAGTTTATTCGTATATCCCTAATTCACATCATAAAATAAAAATAGCAATGTCTGCTATAATTAATAACAGACATTCCGTATTTAAATAAAGCGAAATGAACCAGTGAAACTTTCTGGTGTAAATTCAGATTCGCTGTACTACGTAATTTCCAGAACGTATTCTATTTTGGGAATTAAAGGGTTAAAAGTTAAGTTTTATAAAATGAATAATTATATAAAATAAGGTATTTGGAGACATGCTTTTTAAAATATTTACTAATTTGCAATATTTTAGAGTAAAACAGCCAGACGACAGTAGTTTTTACTTATATATACAGATGTGCAACAGAAGAAAAGTTTGACGTATTATATGAGAAATGTATCTCTGATTTTTTTCATTATTTTTCCTGTGTTATAAACCTGTCAGAGAATCATATATAATTTTTTCGAAACAAAATAAAAAATCGCGCATTTAAGGGTTAATGCTTCACTAAAACGCCTTACTACATAGGTGTGATAAAATATATGCAAATGTTTTTCAAAATAAAAGAAAAAAACACCAGATGTTAAAAAGCTACTCCAAGCGCTTTCGGCTAACCTTAAGCTTTTGTCAAGGAGAAGAGAATTGACTGAGAAAACACTCGACGCTTGACTGATACACATTGACCGGTGGTATTGTTTATGACGGCCAATTATCAACCAGAGGGATATGGGGCCGAAGGAGGGGAGTGCCCTCTGTGGCGGTCTTTCTAAGAGAACCTAACTTGTATTTATGCAAGGAAATCCAATGTGAGAAAAAACCACGAAAAACTCCGAACGATCAGGCCGACGGGCGTGATTGGGTTTGAACCTAGCCCCCCCCCCCCCCCCCTATGTCTAAAAGCTTTGAGAGCAGAACCTCTCGGCCACTGGTAGGGTACACACTGGCCGGAAACACCTTTCAGGATGCCCCCATGTGGTCGTACGCATTAAACGGAAGGAGGGGGAAGGTAGAGAAATCTTAATCCTCTGGGAGACCAATCTCTCCTGTAATATCAAGCAAATTAAACGAGTTACGCGGAATTTTGCATAATAATACATCATTACAATAATTTTCTGCTTGCGTTAAAATGTCCAAAGACTCTAAAATTGCACGACTGTTAATATCGGAAGCCTGCATAATGACTGTCGCTCTATTGAAAAAGGATGTCAATATCTTTAATTTGAAACAGCCTTGAGAGGTCGGTAGCCGGTCTGTTTTTATTAATATCCTGTATATGCTCTTTAACTCTTGTTTAAATTTTTCCAATGTAATTTAATATTTTATTTGTGTCTTTATGTATATAATAAATGTATATGCGAAACATTAGCCAAAAGGAATGAAATATTGTTAGTGGATACAACATAACACGAACATAATTTTGAATAATATGATTTGAACATAAAATGGGAAAAAAAATTACACGACAAGTATCGGCAAAATAGATTTTCTTAATATATGTAATCGATATTTTGTCCAATACAGGAAAAAACACCCTTTATGCTTTCAATTTTATCTTGCATTGCAAATTAATGTAACAATCCTTAATTACTTGTTATTATTATAAAACAGTCTCTTTTAAAAACAGTGCGTGCCAAAGCAAATTGGATGCCGTATTTGGATATAAGAAAGTTTGTTCTGTATAGTTCACATATTTATTTTAGAGACAGGCAAAACATTCATTTTTTGTCGTCCAGTGTTCTTGTACAGCGGCAAAGCAAATATAGAATAAAATAAAGTACATGTTATTTTTAGGTATATCGATGACTTTCTTATATTTGATTGCGATTTTCATAATGAGTATAGGAAAATATATGTTTACAGTTAAATAAAGAAAACAATAGTGATGATAATGCAGAATTTTGGGATATTTCTTTTTATAAATTGAATAATAACATTTATTTAGATCTCTCTGGCAAAAGAAATATGACTTTTTTAACTAGAGATATGCTTCACTAGCTTTTAAAGCATAAAGAGATTTACATAAATACATTGGTAAACAAGATTGTTAAATTTAGTAGTGTCTGCAATCATGAATTTAGTTTTAATAAACAGTTCTTAAAATTTTTAACTAATTTATTTTATAATAATTACTTATACATATATAAGATTTAAAATACTATTTAAAATATTTAAAGAAGCAGTGGCAGCGATAGAAACTCGCAGCATAACCGATCGTGAATGTTAGCTTCTCGAAGTTTCTGGATGCTTTATTATTAAAGTCTGATTGCAGGAAGTGTAAAGACGGATGTAGAAACAGATACAGTCATTCAGGGTAACTTTGATCCGCATTTTCACTATATCCATATGCCACACTCTCATTATAAGAATATTGTTGCAACTAGGGGCATAAAAGGGAATAAATGATCCTAAATTATTGCATGACTATCAAAAATTAAGGAATAATAATGATAAAAGCAATAAAAAATGAATTTTAAACCTGGTTCAAAGTTACCTAGCCATTTAAGGTAACTTTGCACCATATAATAAATATTATCTAAATTAATTCATTACAAAAAATAAAATAAAATAAAATAAAATAAAGTATTATAGTTAGGACAACTTTGCACCCCAAAAATGTTTTCAAAGATGTAAAAACTCCGAATTTACATTTCCCAACATTACAAGATTTGTATAATTTATGATTTACAACAAATATTAGGCATAAGAAAAGTGGGAAAAGAGAACGATGAATATTTAGAAATTTAAAAAAAAAAACTGTTTATTGTTCATATAAAACATAAAAATGCAGTGAAAAACAATTTTCAATGTTTTAACTCAATAATATATCCATAGTTATAATATACTAGTACTAGTATTATTCAAACAAGAATAAAAAATGTCGAATGTATGAAATATCAAATTTGAGTAGCTCTGCCCCAAATAATGCCTGTAAATGAATTTTATGTGTTTTACACATATTTGTAAAACTATTTACATTTTATATCTAATGCACACTTTCAGCATTTATATAAAATAGACGTGCAAATATGGGAAATTCTTGACAGTAGCACATATAATCAGTAAATTGTAAACATCAGTATAACTTTGAGCCGGATGAAAGTTACCCTGAAAATGTGGTAAAATGTTAGTGCCTTCTTATTTTACACTTTATTAACTATTAATAAATAAATAATCACAAAATATTAACACATTTACAACATTTAGATAAAAATATGTCTGATAAATGAGTATATTGTTACTTACTATGAAAATTTAATTGGATTACAACAACTTCAAACCAGCATTCAAAATTAACTTGAAAACACTACTTCACTTAAATAGTTAGATGATGCAATTATTTGCACATAATGTTGCTAATTTATTTTCTAAAATAAAGAGTAGAAATCCCAGTTTAGAACCTTGCCAACAGAGGGAGTTTATTTTAGTCTTTCAGAGTTAAAAATATTGAAAATTAGAAAGTGGTGCAAAGTTACACCCCATAGTTCAAAGTTAACCTTGGTCCCCCCCCCCCCCCCCCAAGGAATTTGATATTGCAGAAAATTTATCTGACATCACAGGTCAGACTCAATTTTTTTTTTTTTTTTTATGTTTCAAAAGTTAAAATAACTCGTCAGATTTTATTACAATAAAAAAACATGCAACAAATAATAACTTTAGGCACAGAAACTAATAATTGTCAAAAATATTTTCTAAAAACTTTTCTATTCCAACTTTTCAAGTTGAGACATTTGTCATTGACGAGTATTTTGGCTAATTTTAAAAAAGATATGTGAGAAAATTTCTATTAATTGCTTCTCAACCGTGTACAAAATGATCAGCTGAAAAAACCAACCCCACCCCCCCCTTCAGCGCTAGAAATTTCAAGGTGATTTCACCTTTTAACCCGGAATTTAGGGGGAATTTTTCTTTTATTTTTATTTCTTTTTAAAGGGGGTTAGTTCAATTTCTAATTATTTGAATTTTTTATTTTGCATTATTAGTGCCATATTATATTTACTGCAATCTTTACAATAGTAACAAATCATTTGCTTTATTAAATCATATCATATACAGTATAATCTTAATAATCTCCTCCGTCTGATACTAGAGTTCTGCGCGGATCAGTTTGTACCCTACCCTAATCCGACAAAAGTCGTTAACACAAAACCCAACTTTAGCCAGACAAATTTCAATCCAAAACCGAAATATTAATACTCGAACCCAAAGTGAAAGAAAATGAATCTACAGTGAAATACGTTTAACACGAAACTGAGGGGACCGAAATTTTTTTTCGCGTTAAAAGAATTTCGTGTTAAAAGATACAAAAGAAAATAACAAAACTCACCAATATTCTCGATGTCGTCATATTTTATTTCGATTTTTTGTTAAACTGCTAGTAGGTTGCATCCATTAGGATAAAAAGCAAGTAAAAAAAAAATCCCTGCCGGCTTGGGCCTACAGGAGGAGGTAGATTTCGAATTTAAGTACTAAATTCACCAACAAAACTTAAATCAAGATCTTCACTAAGAATGAGCTCTAGAGAGCTAAATATTTTGTGAAAATTCTAATATACACGAATACATAGACGTATGTATATGGAATAGGTTTAAAAAATAGCTAAAACAAATTCAGAGAACCTCAGAGTGTTAAAATAAGCTAATATTTCCATTGTCGGGTTTTTATCATGTTTTAATACGTTTCTTCAAACTCACATGACGTTACCTATTCACCTGCTGAGGTCCATTATATTTCCAATATGACGCAATATATATATATTTTTAATTCGCCAAACTATTTATTTCATTTTGAGTTTTCATGCGGAAATCTTGCTCTAGAAAACTTATGACGTAATATTCAATTTGTTTTCAATTCGTCAAACTGTTTATTTAATTAAATTTTTCTCGTGAAATCTTGCAATAGAAAAGCAATTGTTGTGGTGAGAATTTTATTGCTTTATTTTTTTAATTGTTGGCAACTGCTATAACGAAAAATATTTATTTTATTCTTGTCATTGTTATGTAAGAGCTGTTTTTATCAGAATCATGTTAAGACGGTATTCAAAATTTTGAGCCCTCCCCATTTCCATTCCCTTGGGCCGATTTTGCCCATTTTCAATCCCCGCCGAGATATTAACCATATCAAAGTTGTTGGCGAGTTTGAAGACGATCCGTGCATAATTGCGACTTTTATCGTGCGAACAAAATTTAGTACATACATACATACATCTATTTATATAAAATCCAAGTCTCTGTGTGTCCCTCACAATTCCGGTTGGACCGCCTCATTGATCGCGGCAATTTCAGCGTTAGGCTTCCCATGGAGAAATCGGTACCAGCATCAACAATGAGTAATTGTTGAAAAGTACTAATGGCAGGGTTGCCACAATAGCGCCAAATTTTCACCAGCTTGGCAAAATATCGCCAAATTTGGCGACAAAAAAGTAGCCATATATGAAGCCAACTTGGCGATAGCTGTCTAATTTGGTGAGAAAACCCATTAATCTTTCATAATTGAGCTCGCCGCTATTTAATTTAAACTAAGCGCATTGAAGGTTGTTTTCAAAATGTATGGGTCAAAATTTAAAGTGTAATATACGAAAATGTACGTCTTTACATCTTCATTCTAATAAAATAACCGCCACTAGACGACATTGTGCTATCTGAGCTCCTAACTGACCAATTTTAATGTGCTTTACATAGCCGGATAGAGAAATTAATTTCTCGGT
This sequence comes from Maratus speciosus, assembly GCA_963932465.1. Lineage (NCBI taxonomy): Eukaryota > Metazoa > Arthropoda > Arachnida > Araneae > Salticidae > Maratus > Maratus speciosus. The sequence continues at coordinate 255,024,883 of OZ010799.1, forward strand.
ATTTTTTCAGTATAGGGGCCTTGTCAAACTAGAGAAAACTGCCTTGGCGAAGAAGAAAATTTGGCAACATATTTCCACATTTTAAAATGTGTTATTTTCATCTATTACTGCGGAACAAGCGAAAAAACTACTTATATTCTTGCACATATGTTGTATATATCTTTATATCTCATTTTCCGTCATTTTTGACGGGCTACCTTTCTAGTATATATATATATATATATATATATATATAAACTTTTTAGGTGGGGGTGGTTTTGGATTCCTGGGATCCTATAATGAAAAGTTATGAAGGAATTTTTCAAAAGTCGCACCATGGTAACGACTGCAATAGGTAGTATTTCTTACGAAACTACCTAATTACTGTTTTGGGGGGAAAAAATTAGATATCTTTTTTGAAGTGTCTTTTTCAGCACCATATTGTCCACAAATTGTTTGAGACCATCTATTGTTTTATTCCTCTCTCCATTGGAAAGCGAATCTAAATAACTACGCACACTTTTAATTATTTTCTGCATTTCTGAAGTAGAGGGGGCAGGAAATGCATCGTTGATTGCGCTGTCAGATTCGTCATAGGAATGTAGATTTCACACGAAATTTTTCGTGTTAAAAGAAGAAAAATGTATTAAATTCAATAGTATACTGTCCGGACGACTATATCATTTCGTGTTAACCGATTTTTCACGTTAAGCGTTTTCTTGTTAAACATATTTCACTGTATATTTTATTACATTTATGGAAGAGCAGTCTAATATTTTATCGCTTATGTACAAAAATGAACACATATTCAATCATTAATATTCAGATATGGTATGATATCTGATAATATATGATACAGCTTTCTCATTTGAAAAACATTCAGGACTTACTTTTGAAAAATCGGTTCATCCAGAACCCGACCAGACAGAGACAAAATATAACCCAAAACGCTTAAAGTTAACCATACACCCAACGAAAAAATAGCTTAAAACTGACCTGAGCCGTCTCTGGAGTTCGGGTAATATCGGGTTACCTGACCCGATGCATGACTATGATTTCCAACATAGCTGCCAACTTGTACGGATTTTTCTCACCACTAAAATTTAATAGAAAATTTTATCAAAAACAATCGCCAAAATCTGACTTTTTCTAGCGATTAAACAATACAAAAATTTATGTTAAATTTTAGTGGTAGGAAAAATCCGTACAAGTTGGCAGCTATGTTTCCAATTATCCCGAAAACTGCCAAAAAATTTTCGTTGAACCTCTACCGAACCCGAAATGAAAGAAAATTAATCCATCTACTGTATGTATAAAATGCAAATGAGAATTTCGTTCCTGAAACTTATAACTTGAGTTGTGCTGACTAGATATTGATGGAACTTGGACTGTTAATTAGATAATTTTTCAGGGAAGGTTTTAATACAGTCAATGAGGGTAACTTTGAACCACGGGGTGTAACTTTGCACCACATCCTATTTTTCAATATTTTTGACTCTAAAAGATTAAATAAACTCCAGAACTGTGCTCTGTTGGCAAGGTTCTAAACTGGGATTTCTACTCATTATTTTAGAAAATAAATTAGCAACATTATGCGCAATTAATTACATCATCTAACTATTTTTGTGAAGTACTGTTTTCAAGATAATTTTGAATGCTGTTTTGAAGTTGTTGTAATCCAATTAAATTTTCATATTAAGTAACAATATACTCATTTATCAGACTTATTATTATCTAAATGTTGTAAATGTATTAATATTTTGTGATTATTTATTTATTAATAGTTAATAAAATGTAAAATAAGAAGGCACTAGCATTTTACCGCTTTTTCAGAGTAACTTTGAGCCGCTCAAAGTTACACTGATGCTTATAATTTACTGATTATAGGTGCTACTGTCGAAAATTTCCCATATTTGCACGTATATTTTATAAAAATGCCGAAAGTGTGCATTAGATATGACATGTAAATATTTTTACAAATATGTGTAAAATACATAAAATTAATTTAGAGGCGTGATTAGGGGCGGAGCTACTCAAATTTGACATTTCATACGTTCGACGTTTTTTATTCTTGTTTGAATAATACTAGTACTCGTATGTATTACTGTAACTATAGATATATTATAGAGTTAAAACATTGAAAATTGTTTTACACTGCATTTTTATGTTTTATATGAACAATAAACAGGTTTTTTTTATTTCTAAATGTTCATGGTTCTCTTCTTCCACTTTTCTTATGCCTGATATTTGTTGTAATATCATAAATTATACAAATCTTGTGATTTTGGGAAATGTAAATTCGCAGTCTTTACATATCTGAAAACATTTTTTGGTGTTTAAAGTTGTCCTGATTACAATACTTTTTTCATAATTAATTATTTTATATAAAAATTTATCATATGGTGCAAAGTTACCCTAAATGGCCGGGTAACTTTGAACCAGGCTAAAAAACCATTTTTTATTGCTTTTATCCTTATTATTCCTTAATTTTTTATAGTCAAACAATAATTTAGGATCATTTCTTCTCTTTTATGCCCCTAGTTGCGACAATATTCTTCAAATAAGAGTGTGGCATATGAAAATAGAGAAAATGCGGATCAAAGTTACCCAGATTGAGTGTATTGTCTATGAAGAGCATTTAAGGTTTATTGCAACTGCAGAGGTGATATTAGAAGAATCTTAGCTCTAAACTGCCAAAACTTTTAACTAATGAAGATTGTGAATTCTAATTCATATTTTCCCGATATGTTTAGAAAAATGAAATAAATACATGTATCATTGCAATGAAAATCTGTCACAAATTTCAAATTCATTTACCGAACTTGTCTTCTTTTGAGATGAAACGTGTATTGGTCGGATTCTGAGTCAAACGATATTATCGATTAAGTCCCTCTTCTTAATAAGGAATGCACACAACAGCAGATTAAAAAATTATATGTATAAATATTCAGAGAATCCTACAGCTCTGAAAAACTCTTTCAAACAACGTTTTCAACAGCTGAATAGAAAAGGCTTTCGACGACCCTAAATACGTTCAGAGTTATAAAAAAAAACATCCATCTTAAACTCAATGAAACACTGAGGTCCTCGTTCATTTGACATCTCGTAGCAAGTTACATTAAATATACCAACAACAACCGGCTGTTTGGTGATACCAAATGAACATATTTCGAGGAAAATAATTCGATTTGAACTAGAAGTTTTTCATAAAATAAATATAAATCAAACAGAAATAAGTTAAATAAAAGTGTTAAATACTAGTTTTAAATTAAAATTATTGGTCTGAAATATTTTCGTAAAATTTGAGTGAAATTCCTGGTATATGTAGTAGTGTTAACCCCTTGGGGACGAGCGACACGGATACGTGCCGGAAATAGGCCTAAGAATCCTCGTTTATCCTCACCAGTAAAATTTTACTGTAAAATTTGCCTTATATAATCCGAGCATTTTCCCGATTTGAATAGGCACAAACTTCTGTTTTTTAAAACCGGTAGCAAAGTAATAAACATTTCGTAAAAGGCTCCCGTCGCGAAGGGGTTAAAGGTCTTCAGGGCTCGCAGCGTTCCTAAAATTTTCGCACTTTTCTACCACTAAATTAAAACGATAATTTTTGTTGTATAATTCTATTATAGACGTTAAGGGAATCTAAGACGAAGAATTCTTGTTTAAAATACTGGTAGCAAAGTGCAAAAATTTTAGGAATGGTGCGAGCACTGCGGTCTTACTTTAAAACCAAATCGAAATACTGAAATCTTAAATGCAGAACCAAGCATTCGCCTGCAACTACTATCAACTGGACCTGCATTCAGACATTTGTGCAAAACAATCCAATCACATTAAGCGTTTATGCGTTATTGTCCGTCACTCTAATAATGTAAAATTTATTGTAAGGCAAATGTTACGATTTCTTGAGTTTTGGAGGTTTTTTAAGTTTGTAAACTTTTGACAATTCCATCTGTATTGATGATAATTGAAAATAAATTCAGTATAACAGTAAAAGTTTCAAAATATATTTTAACTTCTGGGACAATGCACGATTGTTTAGATTACTATTCATTCTCTCTTCCTGTGCTCAGTAGCAATGCACTTTAAAAAATATTACCTTGTAACATAGGGTACGGTAGGCTTCAGGGGGCTCATAGAAATTCATTCTAAAAAGGTCTCCGCCAGTCAAAAAGTTTGGGAACCACTGCCTTAACTAATTAAAATGATATAAGTAAGCATGATACAATTCATTTTCATTATTAAATGAAGTATAGTCCATTATAGTCCAGGCAATACAGACCGTATAGGGGCTCTACCTAGCAGAATTCATGGTAGTTCTCGAAAAAGGGTTACTACGTTTTTGGGGTCGCTGAATCCGAATTTTTAACTTTCCGCCAAAATTTCCCCCGGCACCCACCCCCCCCAAATTTTGGTAAAATGTCCCCAAAAAAGGTTTTTATTAAAAAATGAATTTTTTATTGTTTTAGGGGAAAAGTATCTAGAAATTCAGAAAGTAGACAAAATTTGATACAAATTGGACATATGACATTATGACGTAGGATGAAGGGGGAGTGGGGATCTGCCTTGGAACATGCGCCGCGGTGCTACGTGGACTAAGTTGTGCAATTCCATTTAACCACTCAAATTGTTTACATTCGCCCTCCCATCTCCCCTCCAAACTTTCCCTATAAGGTTTACTTTAAGTTTTTTGGGTCGCTGAATCCAAATTTTTAACCCCCCCCCCCCAAATAGTTGTTTTTTAATTAAATTTTTTATTGTTTTAGGAGAAAAGTATGTAGAAATTCAGAAAGCAGACAAAATTTGCAACAAATAGGATATATGACATTACGACGTAGGATGAAGGGAGAGGGCTGCCTCGGAACATACAATGCGGCGCTATGGGCTCTAAATTATGCAAGTCCAGGCAATAGGGGATTTTACCTGAGAAAATTAATGCTAGTTCTGGATTTCGACTCACTTTATGTTTTTTTGGGTCGCTGAATCCGAATTTGTAACTTCCCACCAAAATTTCCCCCGGCAAACCTAAAAAAAAATTGACTTTTTGAAAAAAATTGGTTTTTTGAGAACAGCGCGCCGGGAATGTTCCGAGGCAGCCCCCTCCTCCCCGTTTATCGTACGTCATAATGTCATATATCCTATTTGTTGCAAATTTTGTCTAGTTTCTGAATTTTGTAATGCTTTCCCCTAAAACAATAAGAAATTTAAGTTAAAAACAACTGTTTTGGGGGTTGCGGGGAAGGGAATTTTGGGGGGAAGTTAAAAATTCGGATTCAGCGACCCAAAAAACTTAAAGTAAACCTTATAGTGAAAGTTCGGAGGGGAGATGGGAGGGCGAATGTAAGCGATGTGAGTGGTTAAGTGGAATTGCGCAACATAGCTCGCGCAGCACCGCGGCGCATGTTCCGAGGCAGATCTCCCCCCTCCCCCTTTATCCTACGTCATAATGTCATGTATCTAATTTGTTGCAAATTTTGTCTACTTTCTGAATTTCTAGATACCTTTTCCCTAAAACAGTAAAAAAATTGATTTTTTTTATAAAAACCTTTTTTCGGGGGTATTTTACCAAAATTTTTTTGGGGGGGGGGGGTTGCCGGGGGAAATTCTGGGGGGAAGTTACAAATTCAAATTCAGCGACACAAAAAACATAAAGTAAGCCAATTTCCAGAACTACTATTAATGTTGCCAGGCAAAATCTCCTATCGCTTAGACTATTAGTTTTAATGCAGTTAATTGACTACGACAATAATGTACACTTTAAGTTAAAACTCACACCATAAAATGCTTTGAAAATAACTTTTAAATTACAAAAAGCATTAATCCACATATTGAGGATTAAGTTGTTGACGACTAATTTTTATAAATCTGCCCCTTTTTATTAAAGCAGCAGATATAAAAATAAAATGAATTAGATATAAAAATATAGCCAGTCCAGTTTCTGTATTTGACGAAAATCATCTCCGGATTAGGGTTGGGCATTTTTACTCATTTTGAGGAGTCGATGCTGAGTCGACTCACTTGATTGATGAGTCGACATACTGACTCGACTCACTTGCGGAAGTAAGATTGGTTGGTTGGTTGTAAATATGACGCAATTCTACTTTTCGTATCAAATTTATCGCGCAGGAGAAAATATTTGGGCGTAAGTTTTAATTATTTTGGTTTTGATTTTATATAGAAGAAGTCTTTTATATTAAACTTTGTTGGATGGTAAATGGAAGCAGCCAAACTAGATGTCTCTACGGGCCGAAATTTCCAGACCTTGTCCCGCCCCTTCCACAGAAAAAAAGTTCGGCTTGCTCATAGAAAAAAGTTTGGCCTGGCCAGTAGAAAAATAATCAACCCCCCCCCCCCCCCCCCGGTATAAAATCTAAAATTTCATCCCGTACAAAAAAAATTACTGGTCTGGCCCGGCAGGAAACTTAAAAGTTCGAACCGATCCCGTCTTGGCCCGACCGGCTCCCCAAAAATGTTAAAATCTAGGAACTAAAACTAGAAAACATGGATTTTTACGTCGATATGATTAAAAATTGTTTCGTAAGTGGAGTTCTGACTAAAAATACTTATTTTTTCCTTTTTTCTTTTCATTTTTATAATCTTTATTTTTAAAGAAACATCGTGTGCTATATTTATTTTTTTAATGAATCTCTTATCTCTATGTAAATGATTCAGTTAATCCATCGTTAATCCATATGCTATGTATTGGAGGCTTAAGAATCTGATAACTACTGTACAGTAAAATCGCCTAAGACGAAATCGCTTAGGAAATAAAAAATATACGTTTTAGATAAGTTTCCTTCTTAGCAGTTTTAAATGTATTATATACTTTTCTCACATATTATTCTATTTATCTTTCATGTATCAACACATTTTTTAATTTAAGACAGGATTCCCTCATATACGGGTTCTTTTTCACAAGTTTTATTGTATTTTAATTGAACAGTCTAGAATAAATTGAATTGCCTAGAAATTGCTATTCTTTAAAAAGAATAAATTTTAATTGTAAATAATGGCAATTTAAAAATATATACATTTTTTGCAAAAAGTCTTGGGCTGGGACAAATTTTACTGATTTTTGCTTGAATCAGACCAGGCCGAGACAATAATTTTCGTACGGGGTGGGTCGAGGCCAGCACTTAAAATGTCGGCCTCGCAAACCTTGGAAGAATGAAGGATCCCGGATCGGTACTGAAAATTTAAGTTAAGCTCGGCGCAATCTTTTAGAAAAAAAGAAAGGCCCTAGCCCAGTCTGCAAAGAGCAATGCCTAGGCCCGGCCCAAAGCCTTAAAGCAGAGTAAGACCCGGTCCGACCCCAGCGTTGCGAAAAATAGGCCCTAGACCTGCCCACGGGCTGGGCCGGTCCCGGTGCACACCTCTAAGCCAAACTGTAAAATATAGAAATATTCTTGTTTAACCCCGTACTATGGCTAAAAATTTATCTTCTTTTTAACTGGGAGTAGAAGGTTTTGAGGTGTTATTTTTTATATATATCAAGTTTTTAAGGTTTAAATTTTCTGCGTTAAAAACAAAACGGGAAAAGGATTTTTTTCCCCCCGTGTTTGTGTGAGCGCGCGGGGAAAAGTGAAATTTACTGCTAACAAAGACAATAATCCTTCAAAATATCCGAAATCCTCCCCAATCACAACATTTTAAATTCTTAGATCTCTTTTTCATTGATTTTTTTAGAATTCCGTACTTAAAAAGTGAAAACGGAGCTATTATAAGTTGATTGTGTTAACAAATTTATAGATTAAAAGCTATTCACAAATATTTTTCGAAAAAAGGGGACTAATTTAGGGACTTGATTTTTTTAATCTTTTATGCGTGGTATGTGTATCGTTTGGGAATTGTTGAAAAGACCTCGTAACACCGAAATCAAAAATATATTTGTTTTAATTTTAGATACTGTCGAAAATGTGATACAAAAATATGTCCTCCTTCCCCTCCAGCCTGATTCCGAATCTACTAAAACTAAAATGATGAAAAAAACCTAGAACAACAGTAGTTTATTCAAACTTTGCTGGAAAATTATAGGGATTATCCTCGGTCACATAGTTTTGGAGAAAATCGCATTTTTCCGTTACACACACACTTTAATTTGCCGGGCTCATCGGCAGTATTTTTAACTACAAAGTTATAAAATTGACATGCCTGACTATTGTGGCGATTCGGAATCAAACAGCATTTTCCATTTTTTTACATAAATAAATTGCTTATCAAGGAAAATGCGATTTTTGTCACGTAACGACAAGTTTTTCTATTTTGCCTGTGCTATCGTGTATAGAACTTCGTTTAAAAACTTCAACTTTGACAGCATTTTTTATTTCTGCAAAAAAAGGAAAACGCCGTTCGATTACTTAGTTCCTGAATAAGAACACCTGTCAATTTCACGCGTTTCCGAACAAAAAATACTTCAATAATCAGTCCCCCGCCCACCCGGAGGGAAGGGGGAGTAAGTTTTAAAAATTTCCTTTTTTTTCTCATGTTCATAGTTTTTGATTTACTCCCTTTTAAAATTTTATTTCTTAATCTGTGATAATATAGTGAGATATATCCATAGAGAGACACACAGCCTAGCTGTTTATGAAAAAAAGGGGGAGGGGCGTAGAAGCGACAGGATTCCGAAAATATCTTCCATATCTGAGTTTAAATAAGGAACGTTAAAAAATCGATTGGCTAAACTTTAAAAAAATATTTGTAAATTATATCCATATAATATTACCTGCGAACATTTTTATTTATACAACGGAATTAAAATAACATTATATATGCAAACAAATAAAGGATGATCACTTTTATCTAAAATACATCAATTATAAAATAAATTCAGTAACTTAGTATATTTTAAACAAACTGCTACTTAAGCAGAATTTTACTTATCTTTCTTCTAAGTTTTTTTTAAATATTGCATGATATGAAAACAGTTGAAAATATTCCCCTAACTAGTCCAACTTCTTTTTTTGCCAAAGATCACATCTGCTTTTTTTTAACCTTCTTTCCCCTAAGCATATCGTAAATTCAAATAATCTTGAACGGAATATCCTGCTGCCCGCCCCCTTGTCTCTGTCCCTCCCTCTCCTTTCATCCATACCGTCATCTTCCTTAACATACATTTACACTGCTTTTACAACCAAGATCTCCGTTCTCTGCTAAGCAACCCAGCCCGGATTCAAAGAGTTGAAACCCGATACTGAGTGGAAAGAGTGGTTTTCGAAGAGTCGAAAATTCACTCTTCAACTCTCGACTCTCCAAGTCCGACACTGCCCGCAACCTTGTCCCTGTCCCTCCGTTTCCTTTCATTCATACCGTCATTTTCCTAAACACACATCTATGCTGCTTTCTTCTTTCCCAAAATCACCAATACATAATTAAACCAAGATCTCCGTTCTCTCGTCCTCTACTAAACAACTCAGCCCGAATTCGAAGAGTTGAAATCCGATACTGAGTCGAAGAATCGAAAATCCACTCTTCAACTCTCGACTCTCCAAGTCCGATACTGTGTTAAACTCGTCCAACCACTCTTTGAGTGAGTCGACTTCGACTCTTCGACTCCGAATCCCAAACTGAGTGGAAATTAAAGTTCGACTCTTTTGAGTCGAGGCAGTTCACTAGCGAGGAGTCGACAGTTCGACTCACTTGGAAGGAATCGAGATTTTGAGTCGACTCTTCTGCCAACTCTACTCCGGATGGAGTATGCTCAATACAATAATCTTAAAGAAGCACATGCGCAATAGAAAAAAGGAGAAGGAAATTTTGTAGAGATTTCTTTAAACCTGGTTTGAAAAAAGAGAAAAAATATATTTACAAGCTACTGGCAGTATCTAATGTAAAATATTTAAAAATAATGTTACAATCTAAATAATTAGAATGCAACATTTTCAACATCGTAGTTAGAATTATATGATATCTATATGCATAAAAGCGTTCTCTGTGTGTATGTTCCTTATACAAATCTTCAATTTTTGACCAATTTGCATGAAACTTGCTGTATGTACGTTTTAGAACGTGGAAACGGTCCCCGTCAACTTTTAAAAACTATCAGACCACTATTTACCCCTCTTTTCAACCTCCTTCCATAATTTAGCATTATAGAAATATCTCCTTTTTTAATTTTCTAATTCAATCATTTCTTTCCTGGTGCCACACCTTAAAAAGCGGCATAATAATTTTTAAATAATGGTAACACTTGAATATTTTTACAAGCCAATAAAAATGCAGAGTCTGTCGCTATATTTTTTAGTTTCTAAAATCGACGTCATTCTAAGTAAAAATGCACATTTTTCATATATATATATATATATATACACAGTAGAACCTCGATTATCCGAAGTAATTAGGACCGACCCTCTTTCGGAAAATCGAAATTTTCGGATAATCGTGAATGTTTCAATTTTAAGATTAAGGAGAAATATATGCACTATTTCTTATAATGGTAACAAGTGCTTAATAAAAATAAAGCAATAGCAAAATAGAAACAAGAATAAATGACCATATTAATAATTTTAATTTTGGAATTTAGTACCCTTTACATGTATCACAAAGGTTTGGAAAAAATGTTTTGTTTGTCCGCAGTTTCGATTGTCTTTGCTTTGAAGCTCTATCACGGTGTTCTATGATGTTATTAGTTCACCAGTATCACGGTCTTTCTGCTGCTTCAGCCAAGTCAAACCTTTTGCAAAACATTCAAAAGCTTCAGAATTGCTAATTTGTTCTTTTTTTTTTTTTTTTTTTTTTTTTTTTTTTTTTTTTCTTTTTGTTCCTTTTCTCAGCTTACGGCAGCTCAAGTTAAATTCAAAGGAACTCTAAGAAAGAGGATCGAAAATGTATATCTGTACTCGTTGTTGGGAAAGGACTGCTTGCAGACAAAAAATATGATGGTTAAAAAAAAAAAAAAGCTTTCAAAATGGGATGTTGCACACGAAGAATGTGACAGTAAAAAAAAAAAAAAAAAAAAAAAGCATTAAAAGTGGATTTCGGTTAAAAGAGTTTCGGATGAAAGAGGTTCTACTGTATACATAAAAACTTTAACTAAACGCTTGGTAAATGACGTAGTACCTTTATTTGACGGTTTGTTAAGTTAAAACATCTATTTTATTACAAACGTTTCAATTTTAAGAAGATAATTTATGAAAAAGATAATAAAAAATCGTTTGCTAGCTATGACGTCGATTTCTAATTAACTGACATAACTTTCTAATGATTTTTTATTCTGAGTGAAACCTGTTGATCTTCTGAAATTAATCCTTATTATTATCATCCATAAAGAAAAAAACTTTATTTTTAATTAAAATTTCAGTAATAGGTAGTAATAGGTCATTTATCGCATTTTCCGGCGCATTGTGAAATAAATCGTATATTTCTGTTACATTTGCTAAAGAAAACAAGCATTCTGATTTTAAAAGCTGAAACACTTTATTATAATTACGTCAAAATGATGTCCTTTTTCTTGAATTTCAATTTCGCGAGTTTTAAAATTAAGTTAAAAAATTTTGAGGTTTTTCATAAACCCCAAGTTAAGTATTATTGCATGTCAATATTCTGCAATAGATTTGCATGTCAAGTAAGTATTTGCTAAAACATGTATGATGCTGTATTTTTTAAAGCAATAGTGCATGCCATAAAGATGAAAGTCAGATTTTTAAAAATACGCCAACTGGCATACAGCTCGATTACAGAAGATTAACCCACTTGCACTTAAAAATATTAAGACGGAAAGCTATCTTCTATGAAAATAAGAAAATTAAAGATGGTGAAAGAGAGTTTGACAGATTTTATATAAGGAAACATTTTGGCTGTAAATTGCAACTAGTGCATTTTAACTATATATTATTACGAATAACAAAAGAAAAAAAAAGAAACAGGCATAATATATTTTTAATTTGACATTTTAGGTCCAGAGCGATTGCTGAAACAATGCATTCAAATATTTTAAAATAAAGGAATTAGAGTATTTTTTTCGATCTGTCTGATTCTAAGAAAGAAAGAATTTGAATGTATCTGTAGAAAATAAACGTAGAATATTGAATTCCATGTTCACATATTTCAGTTTAGCTCCAAGTTGATACATTTTACGCATAATTTAATCTTATTATTAATTTTCCGTAATAGTGCCAAATGGCGTATTTGAACAAATGTTATTTGGTGCAAAAGTGTTGTTGAAACCATAGGTGGTATTCACAACATCCTTTTTAAATAACAATGTAGCTATCATGACCACATTTGGAAATGGACCTGATTATGGGTGATTAATATAATTCAATTAGAATATTCAATATATTCTAATAAAATGTATCACAAAAATCTAATATTCTTGCATTTAAAAAGATATGAAAATTAAATAATCTTCAACGACAGCAAATGCAAACATAACAGCAGATATCTCAAAATATAAATTGAAAATTATTTTTACAAAAATAGAGGTCAAGGAATGAAATAGACTAAAAATGTGGTTTGTTGAAAATGTCAAAAGTATATGCCACTGAATTAATTTGCAAAAGTTACAAAACTTCTGATTTATTACAGAAACTTCACCCATTTGCCATTAATTGACACCGTTGATTAGATTAATATAATATGGGGGAATGACATAACGTCTCTATAAACAAAATAGTACATAAAGTCCGTACATATAATAAGTGTAAGTTCTAAGTAATTTACAAAGTTTTAAGATACAATTATACAGGGTGTCCGAAAAGTCTGAAAACGGTCGAATAACACGAGAAATACATATCAGATTGAATAACGAAAATACACGTGTTAAATATTTTTAAAAAAGCTACTCAATGACACCGGATTTGACCCCCGCAACCGAACCCCCGGGGGTCAGAGGGGGGTCCAATTTTGGAAATTTTGAATGATAACCCCCATATTTTATTGCAGATTCGGATTCTACGGACAAAAATACATAAATTTTGTAATTAACATTTTTTTCGGATCCTCGTTGATCACGGTGTATTTTCGAGCAAAAAAAAACAGATACATATTTTGGTTTTCCCAACCAAGTTTTGCCATCTCGAAATCTGATTGGCCAGAATTTTTAACGTCAAAGTTGCCTTTTTTTACAGAAATAGTGTTTCCCGAAAATCATCAATGGAGCTTGTTTTCATAGCGCTTTATGTGCTTTTCCCATAAAAATTAGTAGAAATATATTAAATTAGTTTTCTATTTGAATTTCTTTTTATCCAGTTGATCATTTTTAAATAATAAACTGCGTATTTTGATATTTTTACGAGTAAATATGCACCTCCCCTCCCGAAAAGAAAAACGATAGTGTTCATTATTTGGGGGCGGGGTGTGTTGATATTCTGCGTTTTGATGTCTTCTGCTGTTAAAAAAGTCGCTTAACTTGGGGCCAGATAGAGTGTATGAGTTTTTTTTTTTTTTTCTTAATTATTGCTATAGAATAACATGTAGGACAAAAAGAAAACCAAACATATAAAATCTTTTGTGCTGACAGAGCAAAGAATGGGAGATAGCGTAAATTTCAGATGGGGGGGTTGGGATTATAGGTTTTGATGATTGATTAGTTACTGCAACTACTGAGTAGCAAGTAGGGTAGAAAACATTAAAAAGTTCTAATAAATGTTATATTTTTTTGTAAATTAATATATTTTTCCTTTTTAACATTTTTTTCATAATTTTAAATTTATTATTGGGTTGTTCGGAAAGTCGTGTCTGTTTGGGGAATTCGTACCGGAAAATTCTCCCAGGTAATTATTAGATGTACTAGCGTCTCATTTCTAGATGGTTCCCTATGGAAGAACGAAAATTGGGAAAGTCCACTTTTTCGTTGGGTAATGTGGAGTAGTGGAGACATCTGGTCACAAAATTATTGCATCAGCTTTAATTTTAGAGAATTTCAACTAATAGAAATTTCAATAAAAAGTTTAGAAATCATTATATAAGAAGTTATTAAAATATTTTATTTGGGTGATGTGCAAAAGTGTAGCCATGTGTTGACAGATCGAGATTTGTTTCAAATTTTGTTATAAGATATTTCGGTCTGGATACCAGTATCTCTGTGGTAAGTCTTTTCTCTCCTAATTGGTAGATCGTGGAATCGAATCGAGGCAGAGGAGGATTTGAAAAAAGTGGAAATCTTTACTTTTTAATATTTATTTAAATTGTGAAAAAAAGTTTGAATTTAAAAAAAATCCAAAGTTTCCAGTTTTAAAATTTAATTAAGCTAAAAGAAACCCTTTAAAAAAAAAAAAAAAATCATTGAGCATTTATAATAACGATTCATAAATCATTTTTTTAAATTGTAGAAAATATTTTGAATGAAAAAAATACAAAGTTTCTATTTTTAAAAACTCAAGTTAAAAAAAAATCATTTTAGTTTTAAAAACTCATTTTCATTTTCTTTTTTTTTTTTCTTTTCTTTTCTTTTTTTTTCTTTTTTTCTTTTTTTTTTTTATCATTGAGCACAGAAGTATGGTGCAGCTTCCAGCGATATGATCCGAAGTTTAGGAGAGCAGTGCAGCCAATAAAATACTTTTGCTTCGACGTTGATGATATGACTTATCAATTCCTTTTAAAAATGAAATAATTCAATGCATAATTTCTGTCCCCAAAACTTTGTTTACAAAGAAAAGATATGTAATGTGTTGTGCTAAAACCAAAATATTACGCCGTGATTTAAAAATATAAATGAAAAGTGCCAAATTACTTTTTCATTTATAATAATTCAGGTATAAACAATAATACCAAAATATTATGACGTGATTTAAAAATATAAAAAATAAATAAAAAATACAAAATTATTTTTCTAAATGTATGCATTTTGATTTAAATAATTATATGCCATTAAAAATTGAATTTAATAAAATATTTTAATAAGTTCTTATATAATGATTTCTAAACTTTTTATTGAAAATTCTATTAATTGAAATTACCTAAAATTAAAGCTGATGCAATAGTTCTGTGATCAGATGTCTCCACTTCTGCACATCACCCCAACAAAAAAGTGGGCTTTCCCAATTTTCGTTCTTCCATAGGGAACCATCTAGGAATGAGACGCTAGTATTAGATGTTATGTTAGATATCGGAATGGGTGTCTAATAATTAAATGATAGGATAGGTGGGGTAGGATAATGTAGAAAATTGTTTAATTATTTATTAATTATTGCAATAATATAACAAATGTGAAAAAATATATAAACAAAACCGTTATTTGCAGAACAAATTAAGAACAAACCAGTTTATTTCCTACATTTTTTAAGCCCGGGAAGGGAGATTTATTCATGTATTTCATTCAGTTAAGTTCTACGTTTAATTTTAAAGTTTTGAAACAAATAAGTTAACCCTTTTGCGGGAAGAGTTCTTATAAAAGGACACCTAATTTTTATTTTACTGGCACCCAGAATATTTAATTAAAATTTTCCATTTATAACGTACTTGAAAACAAGCAAGTTTGTATTTTCCAATAAACTCGTTTATAAATTCTGATGTCAGCCTATCATTTCATCAGTTTATAAACATAATTACTCCACGCCGGTAAGGATTAAACTAAATGAACATTAAAAAATAAAAACAAAATTTAAACGATATGAAAATTTAAATACCCTAAAAACTTAAGTTCTTTTCAAATTAAATCGAAATAAATCTTACACTTTTTTAAATGTTTTTTTTTTTTTTTTTTTTTTTTTTTTTTTTGTATTTTACAGGTGCCTTATCATTTTGTACACATTCATCATAAGCATAATACAATATCTGCAATACAAATATTTGCAACTTAAAAATGAAAAAAAGTCTAAAATTTATTTAGATTTCTTTTTAACGGAACCTGAGTTTTTAATGGGTTTTATGCATCATATTGTTTGATTTTTTTTTTAATTTTTCAATTGGTTTAACTTAGTTGTGACCAAAACTTAACATTGAACGTAGAACTAACTAAATGAAATAGATTAATAAATTCCCCTTCTCAGGCTTAAAAGAATGTAGGAAATAAACTGATCTGTTTTTAATTTATTCTGCCAATTATGATTTAGATTATATTTTTTGTTACATTTGTTATTTTATTGTAATAATAAACAAACAATTTTCTACATTATCCTTCTGTTATGAAAATTAAAACGTCGTCTACCCCAGCAAATAATCATTACACCTTAACCCTTTCGACACCGCATCGCGCACACAAATTTAATTTGGAATACACCGTGTTTTTTAAACTGTCCCCTTTACTTGTGAAATACCAAAAAATCCTTTAATTAAAGAAATCAAATATTATTATTCATTTATTAATGGATCCCAATACAAATTCCACATGTACCTTTTGACGATGCATATGTGCATTACAAATTCCGACAGAGTTAAAGAGTTAAATTATTTTTTTAATTAAAAAGTTTCAAATATGAAAATTTTTCTATTTTTTAAATTTATGAAAAAAAAAATGTTAAATAGAAAAAATATATTAATTTACAAAAAATTATTACATTTATTAGAATTATTGAGATTTTTTTGCCATACTTGTTATATTCTGGTTGCAGTAACTATACAATGATCTAAATCTCCAATCCCACCACCACATGAAATTTACATTACTTCCCCATTCTTTGCTCCGCCCGCACACGAAAAAAATTATATGTACTTTTTTTTAATTTTGTCTTATATGTTACTCTATAGTAATAGTAAAAAAATCCCATGCACCCACATCCTCACCACAATTTAGAGTATTTAAAAAAAAAAAAAAAAAAAAAAAAAAAAAAAAAAAAAAACAGCAGAAGCCATTGAAAGGCCGAATATCCACGCCTATCTCTATCAAATAACGAAGATTTTCCTTTTTTCTGTTCGGAAGAGGAGGGGCATGTTTACACATTAAAATATCAAAAAACGCAGGTTAATTGATTAGAACGGGTTGAATGAATAAAATAAAAACACAAATAGAAATCTAATTCAATATATTTCAGGTAATTTTTATGGCAAAAGTATATAAAGCACTTTTGTCATCGAAACAACCTCCATTGATAGTTTTCGACAAATACAATTAGAGCTAAGGCGACCACTTTAGCGACGAAAGCTTTGGCCCGTCATATTTCGTGATTGCAAAACATGTTTGAGAAAACAAAATATGTATCTGACACATTTTGCTAGATTACACCGTTATCTACAAAGATTCGGAAAAAAAGTTAAAATCAAAAGTTGCGCATTTTTTCCTGTAGAATCCGAATCTGAAATAAAAAATGGGGATTATCATTTAAGATTTCAAATTTGGAACGCCTCTGACCCTCTGATAATAATGTTACTTAATATTTTACTGATTATACATAAATAAATTGGTAAGGATATGTACATGTCCATAAAATTTTTAATTATTCTCAATATATTTTAACTTGTGTCTTAACACATGCAGTTCAGTAAATTTGTGGAATAAATGCATCTAACCGCTTTTAACCGCTTTAAAGCTGCAGAAAATTAGCATCCAAAGAACTTTAGAAAAATTTATTTCTTATCTTACGATAAATCTTTTAACACTAGAAAGACGGCCAGCGGTCATTTTGACAGCTACCAAATGAATATATTTCGGTTCGAAGCAGAAATTTCTTTATAAAACTAGTCTAAAATATACAAAGGAATGGAACAATGGGATCAGCTGTATGGACTATGTAGTTGCCTAGCAACTGTACATCCAGTGGGAAGGTGATTGTGTTGCAAGGGCATTAGGGAACCTTAAAAAAAATGTTTAGACGTGGCCGGTAGCCACAAAATTAAAAATTACTAATAAGAAGAGATTAACAAAAAATAAAAAGTACACAAGTACTAGTATAACATGATTTTAAAAAGTAAAACAAAAAAGAAACAGAACAATTTTAAATAAAAAAGAAAAAATTCCATTAATTCCAAAAAAAGAAAGGAAAGGCGAAAAAACTACCGGTGGGTGCCCCATAAAAAAAAGACTCTTTTCAAAGACCATCATACATCAGTATATTTAATAGAATGCTAAAACACATAGCAGAAAATCCATTTTTTTAATACTATAAACAGAACGAGATACAAAGGAAGAAAAACTAGTTAAATAAATAAGTTAATAAGTTAAAATAAAATTCTGGCGGGAAATATTTTATAAAATTAGAGTAAAATTTCCCGTCTTTTTAGTCTTAACTTATCGTTCAGTGAAAGCTTTAAAAAACAATAAATATGATTTTACTAGCATGTACCTCTTTATTTAAAATATACATATTTTAATACTTGTTCCCAATATACAGGGTGGTTCAAAAGGTCATGTCCAAACGTCACGTGTGCGTGTGTCAGGTCATGAAGAACAAAAATTACATAGGAGCGGGTGATCGGAAACACGATCGTGACGGTGCAATTGCATCGTGACCGTGGCATAAAAGGAAATATAACAAACGGTGTAAAAAGACCTTTAATTTACAAAAAACAAGTGAAAAATGTTACAACTCATAACAAGTGCTGCAAATGAGCCCCATTACCTGTGATGCATGCTTCACATCGGCGCCGCATGGAATCGCGAACACGTCCCAACTGACCGGGAGTCCCCCGGACACGTGCCGCCGCTTCAGCGATCTGTGTACACCAGAGACTTATGATATCCCCAGAGATAGAAATCCATGGGGTTTAGCTCCGGGGATCGCGGTGGTCACGGTACAGTGCCGCCTCTGCCAATCCAGCGAAGTGGGTACGTCAAGTCCAGGAACTGATGAACATTCCTGCGAAAATGTTCGGAAGTCTCTGTTACGACTTGTAACATTTTTCATTTGCGTTTTGTACTTCGATTAAGTTTTTTTTTTTGTAAAATAAAGATCTTTTTGCATCGTTTGTTATATTTTCTTTGCGTCTGAGTCACGATGCCATTGCATTGTCACGATCGCGTTTCCGACCCCTAGTTCCTATGTCATTTGAACCATGCTGTATAATACTGTATATGTAAATAATATTATATATAGTTCTTTTTTCCCAGAGAACTAATTATAGCAAGCAAACTGCTCGCAGTTTCCTCATCCCTACCAGTGATCAGAATGTCAGAAAAACTTTTTGTACCTGTTTCCGACGGTTATAGTTTGCATTTTATCATCTTCACAAATTTAATCCCTAAAATCATGAGAGATCACGGGATGCGTTTTTACAGCCCACCTCCCACCTCTCTGTTTCAGGAAAAAGGGGAGGGACAGAAAATGCAAAAATAATTTCCGCAACCGGTTTCAAATAAGAAACATAAAAAAATCTATTCGTTATACTGTTTCAAACTTGAATATAAAAAAAACACAAATTTTCAAGTTATTTAAAGTTAATATATCTGGTAAAGTTAAGCGGCAGTTAGTTAATGCAAGTATGAACGCTGCGCGTCCATAAACCGAAAAAAAATCCCTGGATTCAGGAAACTAGCTGTGCAGCAATCTCAAAAATGCACGACACTCGTAAGTCCCAAATGCCGGAGAAATATACAATAAATGGCTAATATAAAACATTACAACAAAATATGCATAAAATTATTCACATACCTTAATCCCGAAAAAGCCCAAGCACAAAATACCTGCTAGCATCATCTCCATTTCCCAAAATAGGCCTATCACTAGACACTCTAAACAATCCTCCTTTTTCCATCAAAATTTCCTGATATTTTTTAATTACATCAAAAACAGCACGTAAACTTACTTCACAAGCCATATTCAAATAAATTTAAGATAAAAATAAAAAGATACAACCTGGTATCAAAGCACGTGTGCAAAATCACAAGAGAAAAACAGCGTCTCGTACTCACAGCAACTAAATCCAGGAGCGAAATGATTATTTTCGCCGCAAAACACAATCTCGTGGGAAAACGGGGTTGCCAGAACATGTCACTCTTCGGGGTTATCATATCGATAAAGATTGTCAACACCGCTAACAAAAAATCGCGAAGAAATCTCAAAAAATCCAAGATGCCGTCCGCGGGAATATAGACATCTGAGACAGATTTCGTTTTGAGATTATTCCACTTTCAACTTTAAATTAACTTTGAGTGTCTTTGTTTACAAGCTTTGTTCAAAATTCTCCGTTTCTGTGGGATTCATTGTACAAAATGATCTATACACATACATATAAAATGGGACGCGAAACATTTTTGAAACTCTTGAGTGAATCGCTAAGCATCAATGTTTGAACCAAGAGTGATCTCTTTTCACGTCAGAAATCATGCGAATTTTATTTAAATTTTCTATGGAGGCTCAGTATAATATCCATGTTAAATAAGAGTAAATATAACAACATAAATTGTGTTTAAACTTACATGAGTGATTTAGTATCGGTACTCGATTTTATCTATTTTACATACAGTAGGACCTCGATTAACCGAGCTTCGTTTATTCGAGGTTTCTGTTAACCGAGTCAATAACAAAATCTGGTTTTTTTTGTTTTTATTTTTGTTTTTTTTATGTGTGTGTGTGTGGATGAGTCTTGAAAAAGACCACATTTTTTAGTTCACTGTCCGTGATATACTGTCTCTTCTGCGCCCCAAAAGCACTCATCCCCCAAGATCGGACCTTGAGAAGCCAACAGCGAACAATGCTTTGTTTCCAGTGGCCGTGTGAACTTTCGCAAATTTTTCAATTTTCTTTTTAAAATTTACGATTAGTGGCTGATTTCCTTTTTAAATTTGTTAAGCTGTGAAACATAACTTTACATTTATTTATTTTTGTTATTTAACAAACGTTCTATTGTTTTTTATTTTAAGATATGTTAAATTCGCAAGCACGGAGTGTTTTTACACACAGTTTCTATTAAAACCGAGATTTTCGACATCCGAGGTACTAACGGCCCCAAATAGCTCGGATAATCGAGGTTGCACTGTATGTACTAGTTTATAGTGCAGCAAAAATATCAATAAACGAGAAAGTCCTTTTTTCTCCTCCAAAATTAATGTTGGAAACTTCGTATTTTCATTTTTTTACGAATTCGGTTAGGGAAAATTTTACTTTTTCAGTGTTAAATTATTATTTCATTTTTATTATTATAATTATAAATAGTAAGGAATTGTATGTGGGAGTATTCAGTTATTATTTAAGAGTATACAACAAATATAGTTACATATGAGGATGTGAGATTCAAAACTCGCCTCATCCAAAAAATCGAATTTTTGGACCTCTAACTGAGCAACACGTCCTATAACACGATTATAGGACGTGTTGAACTGAGTCCATTGGTTTTCATTGCAAACCAAGATTTAACAATAACATAAATTCACGATGAAACTATTATTTTGCGCAATGTTTTTTTTTTTTTTTTTTTTCGATACAGGTTTAAAAATGCTATAGCTTGATAGAGAAAACACGGTTTTTAAATTTTGGATAAGGCGAGTTTTGAAACACACGTCATCTTATGTTAAACAAAGTTATTTAAATTGAAAAGCAAATTTTACATTTTATTAAAAAAGGTTCTATTGGAAAATCATTCGTCATCGGAATATACATTTATGCGCTTCGTTAATGATGGTTTTTAAATGTTATTGTTTGATTACCTGGTACTTCAAGATTTATTACAAATTTTACGTTTCCTTTCTAGTCAGTAGATGGCAGCACCACTGAATGAAACAATCTTAAATTTGCCATAAAACTTTCTATAATACTTTCCAATGTACTTTAACCTTTACTTTTCGGCACAATTCAAAATACATTGTAGCCCACAATACGACACTTTTTCAGATTTTTCCTCCCCCTCTATCAAAGAGTGCGAATCTTACATTCGTATTGAAAGGCGCAGTCGTTCTCAAGATTCCGGGAATTGGGAGGGAATAGGGTTGTTGTAAAAACCAGTTTCGGAGCTTCATCTGTTTTTGTCTTGATTGAAAAAGCAAAATAACAAATCATTTACTTTTCATTTTACATATCTTATAAATTGTCATTTTTTAAGACAAAAATTTATTGCTTAATAAATGTTTCCTCATTTTATAAAATTTCATCGCTTGCTTTGCAATTCTTATTTTCTTCTCAGTTAGTACGTATACTATTTTCCAGGTATTTTGTTTTGTATAAGTTTCCAGTAACTCCAACATATAAGATTTTTTTTCAAGTAAAATTCGAAAATTTAAAATAAAAGAGCTTGCTATATTTTAAGAGATATGTATGTATATGGATAATTAGGAAAATGTGAAATTTCATTACATGAGAAACTTTTCTGATGCATACTATTCGTCAAACTGTATACGTAGAAAAAAAAAAAAAAAGTGTTTACATTAATATTTAAAAAAAAAAAAAATTGAATAAAAGGAAAATTAAAATGATTGATAAAAGTAAAATAAGCTTAAAAAGGTTTTTTTTTCTTTTTTATAATATGATATGAAATATAATTATATTGAATGAATTTTGTTACTATTAAGCAATCCTTGAAGTAATAATACAACATATTTAAGTCCTAGCACTGGATTTGGAAATGGGTCTTATAACTTTTAGAGAGGGAAAAATTGCAGATGAATCTCGTCAGTCTAATACAAAATCCATTCAATGTAATTTCTGCTCATTCATAAACACATTTTCATTCGTAAATATGTTCAATTTGCAGGTATTCTTCTTCAGATATCAAGAAATCAAATAATATTTTCCATTTTTTGAAAAAGGTAGAGTAACTTTCAAACAATTTTGTCAAATATGACGTTTTAAGCTGATTTCTGAGACTAGGCAGAGGGGAAACGATCATCATATGATAGAATAATCAACCTTTTGAGAAAAACTTAGAACACAATGGGGAGGGGGGATAGGTACTCATCTCTCTATTTTTTCTAAAATGCTATCTCGTTAATTTTTAAATATTTACGTAGCGAATTTCGTAGGGAGTGATACAGGCAAAGGAAAATTAAAGCTACTATTCTATTGATGAAGGGGAATGGGGGGGGGGGAGGTTGCTCCTCTCTTTATTTTTTCAAAAGTTTTGCGCATTTACAAAGTGTGTTTCTTTCGTAATTGCGTTCAATTTGTAGGAATTTTTATTCTGGTACCATAAGGAATCTGATAGCGTTTCTTTTTTTCCAATAAAATCAAAGTATATTTAAAGAATATTGTCGAATATGGCGTTTGAAGCCAAATTATGATATTCGACAGCGAGAAGTCGTAATATATGGGCAGGAAAATGAAAAACGTTATGCGTTTGATGAATGGCAGGGGTGGGAGTTTGCTCATATCTTTATCTTTTATGAAATTCCGCCTCGTTAATTTTTTACATATTTATGAAGCGAGTTCCTTTCGTAACAGTGTTCAATTTGCAGAAATTTACATTCTGATACTAGGGAATCGAATACCGTTTCCTTTCTTCCAATAAAGGTAAAGTATCTTTCAAACAATATAGCCGATTTATGATGTTCGTTGTCGCGTAAGGGTCGTTATATAGGAGCAGAAAAATGAAAAACGCTAGACGATTCATGAAAGGGAAGTGTGTGTGTGTGTGGGGGGGGGGGGTTGCTCATCTCTTTATTTTTTCTGAAATTCTATCTTAAGTTTTTACACATTTATGAAGTGAGTTTCTTTTGTATCTGCGTTCAATTTGCACAAATTTCTATTCTGATACTAAGGAATCGAATACCTTTTCCTTTTTTCCAATAAAGGCAAAGTGTCTTTCAAACAATATTGTCGAATATGGCGTTTGAAGCCGATTTATAATACTCGGCGGTGGGAAGTGGTCGCCATGTAGGAACAGGAAAATGAATAACGCTATACGATTGATGAAGGGGAAGGGGGAGAGAGGGAGAGGTTAGTTATCTCTTTATTATTTCTGAAATTCTAAATCAACTTTTTATACATTTAAGAAGTGAGTTTCTTTCGTGACTGCATTCAATTTGCAGAAATTTTTATTCTCATGCTAAGGAATCGAATAGCGTTTCCTTTTTTCCAATAAAGGCAAAGTATTTTTCAAACATTATTGTCCAATATGGGGTTTGAAACTGATTTATAAGGCACGACAGCGGGAAAGAATAATCTTAAAGGAGCAAAAAAATGTCATACGCTATATGATTGCAGAAGATGGATGGAGAAAATCTCTGTTTTTTTTTTTTTAATGAATTTCTATTTTGTTACTTTTTCTATGGAAAATATTTTCAGAATTTTTATTTATATGTTAGTCAAACATATGGAGTTTCATTTTATGGCAACATATTTAAATGTGTGTGTTCTTTTGTGCGTGTCATGATTGTTTTTATGTGGTTTCCTTTTTTATAAAAATTAAAGTTCCCGAAGAACCTTTTGAGCTCTGAAAAGAGCTTTTTTTAGCTTTGAAAAGAGCTGTTGTTTTTCATGAATGATTCGTGAAATGTCTGATGAGAGCAGCAATGGTATTACATTTCTTAAACGACTTTTGTTTTTTTTTATAAACAAGAATATGGGACAAGAACGAAATCATTCATGAGTTTTTTAATCTCACTCTGAGAAAGACCCGTAAATTTTGGAGCCATAGTAATAAACAAGTAATATAAAAATTTCGTTTTTAAAGTCAATTCCTACTTAGGCCATCAAAGAAAAATTTAATATAATCAAGCTAATATTAGTTTTTGTTGCATTAAAATATCTCAATTTGTTGATTTTCTATAAGCAAGTAGGTTTACAATGGAAGTCTATGGGAATTTGGCGAAATATAAGAGATATCGCCAAGTTGGCATCACTTTTGGCGACTCATTTTGGCCGCCAAATTTGGCAATATATCGCCAAGTTCGCGACAAACTTGGCGGTATTTGGCGACAGAACAGGGTCCCCACTATGGTAACCCCTTATTGAAAATACTTTCATTGAACTTCAATAACCAATGGCCGCCATTTTGTTTCCCATGCAAAACTAAAATTAATTAATTAAAATTTAATGAATTAATTAATATTTGAAAAAACTGTATTAACATCAGTTGTCATCCAGTACAAGTTTAAAAAAATTATTTCAACTTGATAGGATGAATAATGAGTATTTTATTAACGATTGAAAATTTGAACAAGATAAATATATAAATAAATAAATATAGGGAGAGTGTGAGCTAATAGTAGGAATTGAAAAAAAAAAAATTGCTGTCGAACGCTACTCAAAACAATAAGGAAATGAAAAAGAGAAAGATAATCGAACAGTGACACTTAAAAGAAAGACTGAATAAATCGCCAACAAGTAAACAGTTACCTCTTCTTATCGCCAATGGAGAAAAGTTCGCATCTTCCCCTAAGTGGGTGGGTGTTTCAGTGACCTACAATAGAGATCGCTCCGTACATATCAAGTGATTGATAACACTGGTTTTCAGAAAGGGGAAAAAGAACTAGGGTACATGAGTTGTAACGTAGCCGTGCTTTGGTCAAAATAATATTTTGGGTACAAATGGTGATCCAGCCGGAATGAACAGGTTAAGTGTAAATAATTAAAAGTAAAAGAAAAAGTAAATATGTCTTATATATTTTCATTAACTATAGAAAAAAAAATACGTAAATAGAAATTAATTACTGAAATATGCATTTTTTTTTTTTAAATTATTGAAAAATCTCTGGCAGCGAAATCTGAAAAAGGTATAAAATTTTTAGAACAATGGTTACTATGGTTGCTTGACCATATTGTGAGGCGTTTTCATTAGACAGAATCGAATTAAGTTACGGTTATCTAACAGCTTTTTTATTTATTTATTTATTTTTTTTTATAAAAACATTTGACAGATTGAACGTTTTGTGCAGATTTTCAACAGTTATTTTTGGAATAGAGATAAATTACGATTAAGTAACCGTTTCTTTAGAAAAGTTTGAATGGCTGCAGTTTGCTACGCATTTTTTCCATTGTCCTGAGGAAAAAAAAAAAAAAAAAAAAAGATTGAAAAAAATAATAATGAGTTTTTAGATAAATAATGTTTATATCGTTTAATAATGTTAAAATAATGATAGCTTTTATATCAATGAAAGGAAAAATAAAGATTCAGTTATTGATAATTTTTTTAGTTCCATTTATGTTAATAAATGTAATGAGTGCATTATGTACAAAACTTTAGGTGGGAGGGCTTGTTTGTAAGATTAAGCTATTTTATGTCTTACTCAAACATTAAAAATACATATAAATTTATGTAAATAAGCTATAAATAAATCACATGTGAAATTTAGACGGGTTTCAGCGGCGAAAGGAATGATTATTAACGGATTCTTTTGAACGTAAAATTGGGGGGTGGGGGGGATTCACGACAAGTATCGGCAAAATAGATTTTCATAATATATGTAATCGATTTGCAAGCCAATATAGAAAAAATAATATTTATGCTTTCAATTATATCTTGCATTAAAAATTAATCTAACAATCCTTAATTAATTGCTATTACTATAAAATAGTCTCTTTGAAAAACTATGCGTGCTAAAGCAATTTGGATACAATATTTAGTTTTAAGAAAGTCACTTCTATATAGATCACATATTTAATTTACTGGCAGGCAAAACATTTATTTTTTGTCGTCCAGTGTTCATGTACAGCGGCAAAACCTTTTTATTATTATTATTATTATTATTATTATGAATATAAATGAAGAATAAAATAAAATACATATTATTTTTTGGTATATCGATGACGTTCTTATATTTGATTACGGTTTTCTTAATGCGTATAGGAATATATATGTTTGCAGTTAAATAAAGCAAACAATAGTGATGATATTGCAGTATTTTGGGATATTTATTTTTATAAATTAAATAATAACATATATTTAGGTCTCTCTGATAAAAGAGATAGGACTTTTTTAACTAGAGATATGCATCACCGGCTTTTAAAGCATAAAATAATTACATAAATATATTGGTAAACGAGATTGTTAAATTTAATCGTGTCTGCACTCATAAATTTACTTTAATTAACAGTATTTTAAATTTTCAACTAATTTAATTTTATAATAATTACTTGTGTATATAAGAGTTCAATTGCTATTTAAAAATATTTGTAAAAGCAGTGGCAGCGATATGGATTCTCAGCATAACCTCTTCTTGAATGTTAGCTTCTGGAAGTTTCTGGACAAATATTTCGTCATTAAAGTCTGATTGCAGGAAGTGTAAAGACGGATGTGGAAACAGATAACACTATAGATATTGGAATGTCTGGTCAAGGTATTGAATATTCGAACGACAAGTTGAAAAATTTTTCAATGCTGCCTGTTGTTCGACTGTTGTTGCATCTATGCATAATGAGAAAGCAGACATTTTTAACTTTACTCTCTTATTTTTCTTGGAGATAGAAGTGGATACACTACACATTTTGAAATTTATTATTTAAGATTTTAATGAATGGAAAATATTGAGAAGATTTTGCCCGATTATTAAAGGCGTTCTAAAATATTATAAAGACTTTATTCCTTTATTATTTTAGTAGCTTTTTTAGTTTGAAAGCATTCAATTATTTATCAATGAAGTTTGATTTTAATTTACCTGAAAATGTGGAACATCTTCCGAAATCTGACGGAAATATTACTTTGAAAATTGGGGTGGCGCTACCCACCTTTTCCACCTACTGACGAGAATAAGACTTGTCGATCAACTGGAATTGTTAAAATTCTAGTTCTCAGGTTTTATAACTATTTTAATATGATTTTTTATTGTATTAAAATTGTTTAAAATCTTCTGCTAATGATTTTGGAGAAACATGCTTAGTGCATTCTGTTACATTTTATGTTCATATAATAATTCAAGATTATTATATGTTACATTATATGTGAGGTGCTTAAAGCACGTTTGAATGTATTATTTATGAAAGAATGTATTATTGAATGTATTATTTATGAAAGAATGTATTATTTATGAAAGAATGTATTATTTATGAATGTATTATTTTTGAAGGATTATTTATGTATATACATACTATATACAAAACGCCGAGAAAAGTTCCTGTATAATGTCAAAAACAGTTAACTGAAAAAGATAGAATTAAAGTAAAGTAAAGTGATTACACCGGATCTAATGCAACAGACAGCAGCAGCAAAATTGAAAAAATTATCTCGAAAATTATGTGAAAAGAACAATTATAATGGGTAAAGCATCTTCGATTTAATATGAACTGGTGTCTAAGATGTTAAAATAAATTTAAAATAGAAGCTCTGAAATGCAAGTACTACTTCGATATCCAATACAAATCGCGTGTGAAAGTGTGGCATTAATAAGGTAGATGTGCATTAACTAATTAAAATGACATGTGTAATTATGATACAATTTATTTCAATTATTAAACGAAGTATCGTGAATGCATTAATTTTAACCTTCCTATCCTGAATGGGTCTAATCGATCCATTTCTATAATTCATTTCATTCGATTCGAACCAGAATTTTTTTTGTAAAGTAAGATAGACAAAAGGTACCGGAAACTAATATAAATAAATACATTAAATATTTTTTAAAGAAAATTCTGATGTGAAATGTTTTTAGTAAGGTTGAGTAAAATTTCAATAGGGTAGGAAGGTTAAGGGGGCTGATCACTCAGCTTCCGATTTCCCCCCACTAATGTAAAGTCTATGGGAATTTGATGCATTCATATATTTAAAATATATCTTAGGGAAATTAATATTTTTAACTTCGATTTTTTGTGTACACTTCCTAAAAGATGTCTCTTTTTTTCTTAGTTCTCAAAATATTTCTAAATTATAGACTTAATTTTATAGGGAGTGTTAAAATCTTAATCACAGTTCGTTCGCTTTTAATCCACAAAATATTAAATTCAGCATAGATTTTAGAAATATTTTGAAAACTAAGAAAAAAAGAGACATCCTTTAAGAAGAGTACACAGAAAAAAGATGTTAAAAATATGAATTTCCCGAGGAGATATTTTAAATATACGAATGCACCAAAAGTCCATAGACTTAACATTACGGAGGAGAAAACCGAAGCTGAGTGACCAACTCCCATAATACAAGTAATTGACTGCAACAATAATGTACACTTTAAGTTAAATCTCACACCAGAAAAAATATTTAATGTCAATTTCAAATTAATAAAAACAAATGTTTCAAATTGTTTACCATTATATGGACTATTTACATAAATCTGCATCACTATGTTAATGAAGCAGTTAAAAAATGAATCAGACATAAAACTGTAACCAGTTTCTGTATTTGTATTTCACAATTATCGCCTTCGGATGCGGGATGGGGTCAGCTCAATACAATAATGTTAAAGAAGCGCGTGCGCAGTAGAAGGGAGAAAGACATTTTGTAGGGATTTCTTTAAATCTGATTTGAAGTAAGAAAAAAACGTATACAAGCTAATGGCAGTACCTAATGTAAAAGATTTAAAAATAATCTTACAAGCTAAATATTTAGAATGTAACCCTTTCCACTTTGTAGAATTATATGATATAAATAATAATTTTAAAAAAATTCCAATTTCTATTTGATTATTTAAAACTGTACGTCTTTTATGTTATAATAATGTTATTTAATATTTTACTGATTACACATAAATAAATTGGTAAGGATATGTTTACGTCCGTAAGATTTTAAATTATTCTCAATATATTTTAATATGTGTCTTAACCATTTCGATGGCGGTGTCCTTAAAAAAGGACACCTAATTTATATCCAAAACTGGCAGACGGTATCAAGAATATTTAATTAAAATTTTCATTTTATAATGTACGTGAAAATAAGCACGTTCATATTTTCTAAAAACTTCGTTTATAAATTCTGGTGTCAGTATATTATTTCATCAGTTTATAAACAGAATTACTCCGCACCGCTAAGGGTTGACCTATGTAGTTCAGCATATTTAAATTTGTGGAGTAAATGCATCTGTTTCAAACGCTTTAAGGATGCAGAATCTTAACCTCCAAAGAACTTTATAAAAGTATTATTTCTTATCTTAAGATAAATCTTTTAACTTATCGTTCAGTGAAAGCTTTAGAAAACGATAAATATGATTTTACTAGCATATAACTCTATATTTAAAAAATACATATTTTAATACATGTTCCCTATATACAGGGTGGTTCAAAAGGTTATGTCCAAATGTCACGTGTGTGTGTGTCAGGTCATGAGGAACAAGAATTACACAGGAACGGGGGATTGGGAACACGATCGTGACGGTGCAATTGCACCGTGACCGTGACGCAAAGGAAATATACAAACGGTGTAAAAATACCTTTAATTTACAAAAAACTTAATCAAAGTAAAAAAACAAGGGGAAAATGTTAAAATTCCTAACAAGTGCTGAAAATATACCCCTTTAGCTATGATACATGCTTCACATCGGCGTCGCATGGAATTGCGAACACGTTCCAATTGACCGGGAGGTCACCGGACACGTGCCGCCGCCTCAGCGATCTATGGCATGAGGTTCATGACCGATAGAACGGTTGTCTCACATCAGAGATCAGAGACTTAAGATATACCGATATGTAGAAAATATTTTTCGATTTTTTGCTCAAATAAAGGTTCATTGTCCCCTTAAAAGCTTACATAGTCAGTCATCCCTCCAATCGTTGCCATCGAAATACCCAAGGCCTGAGGACAAGAGTTTTGACGTCATCACTCATCGACCGACTTCTCACTAGTGGTGGAATTCACACAGGAAAATTTTGACTAGAAATTTTCTTTTAGTTTATTTGTGGAATATCTATTGTCTTATAAACAATAATAACTATTTAAACTTACTGGTGAGAATTTGGAATCCGCCAATAAAAAATCAGCCAGATGCTGTAACACTGTGGCATTCCGCATCTGGCTGAATTTTTATTTTGGTATTCCGAATTTTCACCAGTAAGTTTAAATAGTTAGTATTAATTTATACGATGATAGATATTCCACAAATAAATTAAAAGAAAATTGCTATTCAAAGTCTTCCGGTGTGAATTCCAACACTAGTGAGAAGTCGGTCGATTAGTGATGACGTCACAAATCTTGTCCTCTGACCTTGAGTATTTCGATGGCAACGCTCTAGTTCGAGCTGGCGCCGAAACCCGCTAACTTCGGCCAGACTCCTCAGTTTTTCAGCCGCATGCTAATCACTGGGCTGAGATGCCTCATAAAATATTGGAGACAGCGATTAGCATGAACTAAAAGAAAACTTTATTTATCATTCACCATCAGACACAAAACTAAATTCGAATCATCCAAAACCTCATTTTTCCTCTTCATAAAAAAATAATGCCTACCGCTGATCTAAAATGTAATGGAAATTTTTGTTCAATTATCCACAACATATTTGTGGCGAAAACACAATTTCATCTGTCACAGCAACTAGAACTAGGTACAGTTCTGTTTTAAATAAAAATGGCTCTCGGTCATGCAGTAGGCGTCATTGAAAAAGAAAAAAGAACTTATTATTTGAAACAAGTATAAACAAATATCACACTAAAATGATCGATTAATTAAATAAGTTTCAATTATTTTACAATAATTAATCCATCCTTTATAATTTTGTTTCAGTAATAACCCTTGTTACAATTTCAAACTTTAAAATATTGAAAAAACTGGTGTGAGCCAATATGAGAAGGGGGGCGGGTCTCCTTAAAAATAACGAGTATTCCACCGAAACAGAATCCGAATTTCGGCAATCTTCGTTGCTTCGGTTGAAAACGAAAACGAAAATGCCTAAAACAAATTTTATGCAATTATTACTTACATAAATATAAATAATTATTATTAATTAATTACACGAATATAGAAACACTTTTCTAACAGAAACAAAACATAAATAATAATGCAACTTTTATATTTTATTGTTTTTTAAGAACTAATAATTATAGGAATTTTCAGTAATTTATTAACAATGTATTTACAAAATAAAGAACAAATTCAATAATGAATATTTAATTAATTTGTTATAAACATATAAAATGAATAAAAAATAATGTAATTTAAAAATAATCAATTTAATTAATATAACTAATTTTAATATTGTGATGTAGTAATAACATTTATTATTTATTTTTTATTTGTAATACAGTATTCTTATCTCGTCCTCAAAATGATTTTCTTTTGACTCAAACATCGTTCCAATCGCTTTTTTTCTTTCCTTTTTAGAGCAAGTAGCAGATAAGTTTTGATTTCAGATTTTCCCTTTCCTCTGTTCTATTTTTAGAAACAGCGCTTGTTGCATGTGACGTCGACCACGTCATATTAAGGATCCTTTTCACTGACAATTTTTTTTCCAACTTGAGCTCTCCATATGAGAATTCTACCCCCCCCCCCTTTCTAAACACGCCTATGCTTTTCTACAGCTGTCAACGCAGTTAGGGTCAAGCGAGGGGTCAAACAAGGTGTCCAAGAAGGGGAAAACTGCTTGAGGGCAGTCTTGGATGGATACAGAAAAAAATCGGCAAGAGAGGTTATTTTACGAAAAAAAAAATAAAAGCGAGCTTTCTTTTGAGTTTGCTGCAAAAGGACAAGATTCAGAAAGAATAGTTTCACACAGGTCGGACAGCCAAACAGGGGTCCAGGGCTTGATATTCTTCCCTCCCCCCGCCCCGCCCTCTTCTTATACCGTTATTAAAAAAAAAAACTAAACATTTTCGAGGTCTTATAAAACATATGATTGATTATATAAGTACGCACTCACACATTTAGAAATAATCTTATCCTATTTTAAAAGTTCAAAATATTGATTATAAAGATTAGAAGGTTAAAATAGGCTTGAATTTTCAGCGATATGAAAATTCCCTAAAACAAAATTCGGGGGTCACTAAAATCAGGAGTGTCAGTACCCAATTCGCCAAAAGCATAATCAGTCCGTAGATGAACCTGAATTCTTATGCCAAAATTAATTCCACTGTAAGCAATTTAGATCTTTGTTGTTTTCCTATATTGGTCTTATAAATTCTCAACAAATCTTTTAGTTGTTTAGGTATTATATTAAGGATAGACCGAAATAGATATTTAAAACCGAAACAGAATTTTGGTAATCTTCCTATTTTCGGCTGAAAACGAAAACGAATATGTCCAAAAAAATTCTTGAGTAATTAATACATACATAAATATTCATAATTATTAATTAATTATACGTGAGGCCCAAGTTGGCTTTCTGTGAATCTGACCAAAACTTTTTATTTTCTTACAAAATAAAATAAAATGTAATTAATTCGTCAACAACACAGAATTATTTTCGAATTATGCAAATTACATATTATTAGAAAATGTTTTAGGTATACATACCTCGATTTATCTTTTGTAATGATTTTTTTAATGATCATCTGTTATACTAGAACTTTCTCAAAGAGTATTCAAAGCACTTCTGTACTTTCTAAAAATTTTCTATTACTGGTAAGTCTGCATCTTTTAATAAGAACATGAAAAGCGTCTTCAAAATTTAGTTATATAGGCATTACTTACATTGTAATTTGTACTCACGTCTTGAGTCAGTCATGACTGACAGTTATAATCAGTGAAGTTTATAGAAATAAACAAAGATTGTCTCATTTAAGCCAATATAGCTCAAATCTCTGAGTAATGTCGACTTTCAGTCCAGCCGAATTTTTGGCAACATTTTCGGCGAAACTCTGATTTTGTAACAAAAACGAAATCGATTTTTCCGTCGATCTCTAATTATTATTATTATTATTATTATTATCATAAATATAAAATATAAAAATACTAGCAATATAAGCATATACTAGCATATAAAGTATACTATCATACAAAGCTATATAATACTAGCATATAAAGATTATATAAAGATTATTATAAATATAAGATTATGTAAAATTTCACAGGAAATTTTCTTTATTGTATATATTTATGTACAAAGACTGAAATACATATTATTTAATTATATATGTCGTAGGCTAATGGAGAAATCACGCTCTTTGCAAAGAGCCGGACTAATTGGAGAATTATCTCTCTTTTTCTAATTAGCCTGATATTTTTCAGGCTTAGCCAGGAGAGTCTTAGGCTAATTGAAAACTTACCTCTTGTTTCTCAATCAGCCTGGTATTTTTCAGGCTTATTGCAAAGAGCCTAGAAAGCGTTAGGCTAATTGAAAAATAACCAATTATTTCCCAATCAGGATGACTTTTTTTAGGCTTATTAACCCATAACCCGACCCGAACACGAAAAAAAACTACAACAAACGATACTCCGATCCGAGAAAGACAAAATAATCTTCGTCAACACGCAACTCGACCCAAACCTGAAAGTTCCATTTGAAAAAACCTGAAATCTGACCCGAAACAACCGTAATAACTGACAAAAATATTACAAAGAACCATAACCCGATCCGGTCAAGAGAAAATAATTTTCGTGGACACAACACCACACGAATATAAAAATTTCATTTGAGAAAAACCCGAAATCAGACCCGAAACAAATCTGAACCCGACAAAAATATTAAATTGAACCATAACCCGAATTAAGCAAGACAAAATAATTTCCGTAGACACGTAACCCGACCCGAACCTAAAAATTCCATTTGAAAAAAATCCGAACCAAATCTGAACCCGAAAAAAATATTCTAAAGAATCATAGCCGGATCCGAGCAAGATAACGTGATTTCCGTGGACACGCAACACGATCAGAACCTAAAAATGCCTGAAACCCGACGCGAACCAAATCATAACCCAAAAAAAGTATTCCAAAGAACCATAACCAGATCTGTGCAAGACAAAATAATGTTCGTCAACAGGCAACCCGATCCGAACCTGAAAGTTCTAGTTGAAGTCAACCCGAACCCAAAAGAAATTACATCAGGCTGTACCCCGACCCGAGCAATACAAATTAATTTCTGTGGACATGTTACCCAACCCGAACATAAAAATTCCATTAAAAAAAGGAAATCTGACCCGAACCAAATCTGAACCCGACAAAAATATTCCATTGAACTATAACCCGATCGAAGCAAGATAAAATAATTACCGTAGGCGCGCAACCCGACTCGATACAAAAAATTCCATTTGAAAATAACCTGAACCAAATCTGAATCCGACAAAAATGTCACCCGCCAAGTGTCATAAGAGTACACCATGAGGAGATAAATGAATAAAAATTACAAAATATTCATATAAGCAATTTGTTAATATAATATGTATTGGTAACTTTACTTTTATATTTAAAGTAAAAATTCGTTTAAATTTATTTACTGGTGTTAATCTACTCGTGTGTCATTACCTTCTTTTTGTATTAATGGTAATCTAATCTTATATTAGTAAATTTTGAATTAGTTATTAACCACTTTGTTAAAAAGGAAAAATTAAAAAATAGTCAATAACTTTTCTTGTTAAAATAAAATTATTATTCAACATTAATTATAATGTTATTTTTCATATAAGCAATTTGTTAATATGCAAATGTGTTTTTTCCAGTTTTATGTAAAAATAATATAATGCGGAATAAATATATATATATATATATATATATATATAATATGGATGATATAGTTAGATTCTCAGTTGATATCTGCATTGCAGATTTTTTGGTTTATCTTTAAGATCAAATTTTACCGAAAAAATTAAAAAAGGTGTTTATTAATCTTAATTATCAACCAGCTGCATAAATCAAATCTGTCAATAAAGCAGTTTTCTTCTTTTTTTACCATATCCATACAGCTAACCATACACTCTTGGAAAAATATTAAATTTCTTCCTTATCTGCAGATTTTATAATTACAGCTCTTTTCTTATTTATTTTTAGTGTACTAGGGGGCTCGGTCCCCTACGAGCTACGCTCGCCAACCCCCGTTCAGACACCGCATTTTCTAAAAGCACGCTAATTTGATTGGCTTTAAAAAGATTTTGAAAGATTGAATTATCTCTCTATTCTAAAAAAAAGTAACTACCGCTGTCACCGCCGCCGCCTCCGGTTTTGAGTTTTTTGTGACCGGAGGTCTTTCTCCGTTAATAATAAAAAAAATATTGCATACAAAAATATGAAAATCAGCGGTGTTATAGAGAAATGTTTCATAAACACGCTGATGCAGGCAGTTTTCAAATCGAAGAATTATTTTAAGAGATATTTAAGGCTAAATTTGGACAAAGTCGTTCCATTAAAAAAGTTTTATAGGAGCAAAAACTGTACATCGGAATTTAATCATTTTTAAATCATTTTATACGTTATAATTTCCCGGTGTGCAGATTGCATTTAGTTTTTAAATTTTACTCATCTTTTGAGCATTTATTTCTATTTTAAATTCAAATTTTCGGCATTTCGAGAGATATTTTTTATTTATTTTAGAAAATTGTAATAATTTAACCTGTTGCCAACTTTATAAATAGCGCAAACAATAACGTTTGCTTCAAATTAAAAGTTTATTTACACGTGACTATTATAAACAGAAAAAAAACTTTCAAATTAGAATTAAATAATTACGTATAAAAAGCAGGAACTTATTGAAAATTACTTCATCCATAATTACACGTGAATTTTAACAGAGAAAGGATATTGTAAAATAATAAATTCATTAACATGCGTTAGAAGTCTTAAATAGCAGAAATTACATCCCATTTACGTCACATTACACTTATTACGTAAAATGAACAAAAAATAATATTGCAAAACAGTTTAAATTTAAAAACTACACAAGACGTTTATTTGATATTTCGAGATGATCTTTTCAACTATTTTTGTTGGGACAGCGCAAATAATATTTCATTTCTAACAAAAGTATTTTCACGTAAATATTAAAGAGAGAGAGAAAACTTTGGTGCAAATTACGTGAGATTAAAAACAATGCATTTAAAATGTATTTTATTTATTTATTTATTGACGAACAAACATACGACTTGTGTGCTTGACATGAGAGCCCGCTTGAAATGTCTTATTTAAAAGAACTTTCTTTTCGCTTTGTTAAAAAATACCGGGAAACAAAGACTCTGTTTACGTAATTCATTTTATGTGAG
Source organism: Maratus speciosus (assembly GCA_963932465.1). NCBI lineage: Eukaryota > Metazoa > Arthropoda > Arachnida > Araneae > Salticidae > Maratus > Maratus speciosus. Next base: position 255,061,581 of record OZ010799.1, read on the forward strand.
CTTATTTTGAAATGTTTAACGGATTTAATGTAATCAAAGAGGAGAATAGCCATTGCAACTTTTAACAGCAGCTGATTTTTCCTTAAAATTCCCCAATCAAAGAGAAATGAATAGAAACCCGTTTATAGGGAGATCGCCATTGTTTTTTAAATTATAATTCAATTCTTTCAAAATCTTTTTAAAGCCGATCAAATTAGCGTGCTTTTAGAAACTGCGGTGTCTGAACGGGGGTTGGCGAGCGTAGCTCGTAGGGGGCACTGGCTGTTAAAATCTAACGTCCACCCAACCAATCAGGGATCTCTTTGCCTGCTGTGAACCCCACCAGAGTAAGATCGGCAAGCTCAGAGGTCAGAATAAGATGGCCAAACTACGCAGGAACTCCAAATGCTTGTTTGACTCGTTTTCCAATGTTTTGTGATCAACTCATAAAACTGCTACAGAAAGCAGTGGAGAAAGCAGTAATCTAGGCTTATCAGTTCAATGAAAGGGGGGGGGGGGTGATATAAAGAAAAACTTACTAAGACAAAATTGAAAAAGACGGAATTTCTCGTTTTAAGCAGGTTTTTGTCATAACAGGTAGCGCAATTCTAATACAATGAAATCTGCTTAGAAGGAAACACATGGGACCAAACGAATTCCGTTTTAGACAGATTCCGGTCTTAAAATAAAGGTACAGATTCCCAAAATCTCGAAGGGCCCAGTGGCTTCTAAACCCAAAAAATCCAGTGACCACATTGTGAAACAAATGAATAAAAAAAAAATAGTGTTTATAAGGGGGGGGGGGGGGAGGACTAAAAAAAAACCCCTCAGGAGTTCAAAGTGAAAAATTTGAAATTGGATGTATGACATTTATGTACATGGGTAATGATATTCAATGAGACGAAGGATTACTAGTTTTTGAATATTTAGCAACATGTAATGAGCTGACCGCCTATGAAAAAAAAACATGTAATTTTTTTCTTTTTGATCTTAGTTCAGTTTATATATGTTTTTGCACTAAACATGTAACAATTTGTTCGCGTGAATTTTCAAATTAATAAACAATAGTGCGAATTTTGAGCAATATTTCAAATGAAAATATGACTATTTCGATAAGTGCAAAAGCTATTTAAAAAAATATATATATATCAAAATGGGTGTTTTGAAGCAATTTTTCAGCACAGACAAAACGAAAAAAAGGTCCCCATGAGACATGAATCACACATAACAGTGACTCCAAATTTTCAAAAATATTGAGTGGGCTCAAAACGATTTTAGTAAAATGGCACGGCCAGTTTGTTTTTCTTTGAGGGGTGGACAAATTGTGAAAGATGACAACTCAAAGTCAAGATACCACGTTTTAATAAAGTTGTAATTTTATCAAATTATATTTTCGCGCGTTTTTCCAAATAAAGATCTTAATATTTATAATTTCATCACACTATGAATATAACTACAAATTGAAAAGGCAAAAAGTTAAACATGGAGCAAAACATTTCAGTCATTTGGGATTTCTGGGTGTCAGTCAGAGAACGAAAACAGATGGTCATTGGTAAAATAAATTTTGTTCCAGGCTGAAAAATAAATAATTAAATAATAATGAAAAATGTAATGAAATAGAAAAAATAGAAATTGGACATGCTAGGAAATGATCAAAAATAGATTTTAAAAAAAGAAAAAAACTATTTGATTGCATAGTTTTTGACTAAGAGCAACTGCCAATTTCATGCGTTTGCGAACAAAATGAATTAAAAAATGCGTCAGAAAGTAGACAAATTTGGATTTGAGAACATCCTTAAATGAAAATTTCAAAGTTGCTGTTCATATGTGATAAGGCATTTTAAATTAACAATGAGTAAATATCCCAGAACTTGACTTTTACTATTGCTGCTAATGTCACGTCATCTTTTTAATCTTGAATATGTGAACAGTGTATTGTATCGTATGGATTTTGAAAATTTTCCTTTATTTATTCTTTTTCCGATTGAAAATGTTAATGCTTATTAAGTTTATTTTGTTTCTTTACACATAAAAAATCTTTTTAGAACAGCATAAAAATTGCGAAGATAAATCGTAAAAATATTTCAATTATTTTCAAAATTCGCCATAATATATATATTACTTTATTTTTAATATGTATTTGATGCTTATTATTCTTTTATGATGAATTTTCAGGAGGCATAAAAATTTTGAAATTAATGTGTTCATTGCTTTTTTGAAAAAGGTTACCCGAAGTCTAGAATTGCAAATGTTTTAACGATTCTTACGAGTATTTAATATATAAAAATATTTTTTCATGTAATTCGCACTTTTAGGTAAACACATACTGTTATGGGTATATTTTCACATATTCTGTAATACAAAAAAAGGACACCAGCAAACGGATGTGGCAGGTGTAATGCAGCCAGGCCCCGCAATTATAGGGACCTCCGATGAGACTAAAAAACGTTTTTTTCTACATGAAAAACATAATAAAGAATTAAATAAATTGGGTCTTAAAAAGGTTTGCACTATGCCCTGCACCTAACGAGATCTAAATTCCGTTTTATTTTAACTTTAAGGTGAAGGCAAGCCCTGTACAACAGTATACTTAAAAGTAGATTATACTTAATACTTGTAATTAATGTCTCATGGGGACCTTTTTTTCGCTTTGTCTGTGCTGAAAAATTGCTTCAAAACACCAATTTTGATATATATTTTTAAAAAAATAGCTTTTGCACTTATCGAAATAGTCATATTTTCATTTGAAATATTACTCAAAATTGGCACTATTGTTTATTAATTTGAAAATTCATAGTAATGAATCGCAACAGCAATAATAAATTCATTCAGTCATATTACACACTTTAGATTCTAATTTAGAATTAACCTTTTTATATCAAATATTAAAAATTAAAATATTGAATTTTTGTTTTAATGTTGAAATATTTATTAAATAAATTATATACTATAGTTTCAAGTACATAAATCAATTAAGGCCACGCGAGCAAATTGTTACATGTTTAGTGCAAAAACATATATAAACTGAACTAAGATCAAAAAGAAAAAAATTACATGTTTTTTTTTTTTTTTTTCATAGGCGGTCAGCTCATTACATGTTGCTAAATATTCAAAAACTAGTAATCCTTCGTCTCATTTAATATCATTACCCATGTACATACATGTCATACATCCAATTTCAAAATTTTCACTTTGAACTCCTGAGGGGGTTTTTTTAGTCCCCCCCCCCTTATAAACACTATTTTTTTTTATTAAGTTGTTTCACAATGTGGTCACTGGATTTTTTGGGTTTAGAAGCCACTGGGCCCTTCGAGATTTTGGGAATCTGCACCTTTATTGTAAGACCGGAATCTGTCTAAAACGGAATTCGTTTGGTCCCATGTGATTCCGTCTAAGCAGATTTCATTGTATTAGAATTGCGCTACCTGTTATGACAAAAACCAGCTTAAAACGAAAAATTCCCCTGTCTTTTTCAATTTTGTCTTAGTAAGTTTTTCTTTATATCACCCCCCCCCCCCCTTTCATTGAACTGATAAGCCTAGATTACTGCTTTCTCCACTGCTTTCTGTAGCAGTTTTATGAGTTGATCACAAAACATTGGAAAACGAGTCAAACAAGCATTTGGAGTTCCTGCGTAGTTTGGCCGTCTTATTCTGACCTCTGAGCTTGCCGATCTTACTCTGGTGGGGTTCACAGCAGGCAAAGAGATCCCTGATTGGTTGGGTGGACGTTAGATTTTAACAGCCAGTCGTAGGGGGCCGAACCCCCTAGTAATTTAAAAAACAGTGGCGATCTCCCTATAAGCGGGTTTCTATTCATTTCTCTTTGATTGAGGAATTTTAAGGAAAAATCAGGTGCTATTAAAAGATACAATGGCTGTTTTCGTCTTTGATTAAAATCATTAAACATCTCAAAATAAGCTAATATAAATGAATTAAGTAAACAGCGTCTTTGTCTCCCGGTATTTTTTAACAAAGCGAAAAGAAAGTTCTTTCTGACGTAATTTTCACCAAACTTTTCTTTCTCTTTTTAATATTCACGTGAAAATACTTTTGTTAGAAATGAAATATTATTTGCGCTGTCCCAGCAAAAATGGTGGAAACAGGGTTCGTTGATATATATCAATGGATATATATCATGATATATATCTTGATATATATCCGATATTTATTTTTAAAATATCAAGATTTTTGATATTTTCAAATTCCTGATATTTATTTTCAAAATATCAAGATGTTTGATATTTTGTATATTGATATTTATTTTCAAAATATCAATGTACAAAATAATTTTGATATTTGCTTCAGTCAAAACAAGTGTAAATGAAATTTTCAACTGTTCAACAAAAAACTTCTGTCTCTGGCTTTGACTTTTTTAGACAGAGAAGAAAAATATCTTTTCCAAGCTTTACTTTTAAATGTAGAACTAATAATTATGTGAGACAATTAATTCAGAACAGCCATTGAAAGATAAACTAATTTAGATAATCATTTATATACAGCATTATTCAGGGGTGATTGTGTTATGGTAATGTACCTGAATTCAGGTATTTATTTCATTTTCAATACAAGAATTTTGGTTTTCCTGATACTTAAATTCATAAGATAAGACTAAAATATGAATTCCATATGATTGCTAAGCATAATTAAAATTAATATTTTTCATAATCAGAGGATTGGACCTCCCTGCAATGCATTATATGTTTTCTCTTCATATAAAAACTTTTTTTTTCATAAAATTTCAGGTATTTTTTCATGAATTCACAATCACCCAGAAAAGAATCTTCTGATATTTGTTTAATTGAGTCTAAACTGTATACAACAGGTTAGGGAATAAAAAAAAGAAGACAAGTTTACATTTATGTTAAAATTCTTCAATTAAAAAAAAAAAAAAAAAAAAAAACTACCTTGTATTTAAAATTTTAAGTACTTTTCGAACCGAAAAGTACCAAATTTTACTTTATAAAATATAAAGCTTTCTCGATACTTGATATAAATCCTATAGTTTATATACATATGTAGGTGTATAAAGCAAATTGTATCGGTTTTCAATTAGTATATCTTCAATTGTGTTCTAAGTAAAAAAAAAGAAAAGAGAAATGCATTTTTAGAATACTATTGTTTGATTAAGTTTTTATGTTAATTGCAATATGTTTTCGTTTCTAATTTATATTGTGCTTAAAAATATTCATTATCAGCAGTAAGTTGACTATATCGAAAATATCGGATATATATCGAAAATATCGGATATTTTTGATATTTTCGAAAATATCATGATATTTACGAACCCTGGGTGGAAAAGATCATCTCGAAATGTCAAATAAATGTCTCGAGCAATTTTTAAATGTAAACTGTTTTGCAATATTATGTTTTGTTCATTTTACATAATAAGTGTAATGTGACGTAAATGTGACGTAATTTCTCCTATTTAAGACTTCTAACGCATGTTAATGAATTTATTATTTTACAATATCCTTTCTCTGTTAAAATTCACGTGTAAATATAGTTCTTCTGACGTAATTTTCAATAAGTTCCTACTTTTTATACGCAATTATTTAATTCTAATTTGAAAGTATCTTTTCTGTTTAAAATAGTCACGTGTAAATCAATTTTTAATTTGAAGCAAACATTGTTTGCGTTGTTTATACAGTTGGCAACAGGTTAAATTAGTACAATTTTCTAAAATAAGTAAAAAGTATCTCTCGAAATGCTGAAAATTTGAATTTAAAATAGAAATAAAACCTCAAAAAATGAGTCAAATAAAAAAAAATAAATGAATTCTGCACACCTAAAATGATCTAAAAATTATTAAATTCCGATGTATAGTTTTTGCTCCTATAAAACTTTTTTAATAAAACGATTTTGTCCAACTTTGACATTGAATATCTCTTAAAATAATTCTTCGATTTGAAAACTGTCTGCTTCAGTGTGTTTATTAAACATTTCTCTATAAAACCGCCGATTTTCATATTTTTTGTATGCAATATTTTTCTTAATATTAACGGAGAAAGACCTCCGGTCACAAAAAATTCAAAACCGGCGGCGGCGGTGATAGCGTAAGTTAACTTTTTTATAGAACAGGGAGATTGTTTTCATTCAGTAACCCATCTTTTCTGCATAAAGGTGAAAAATAACATAAAGTCTACCTCATCTGAAAATGCAATTATTGCAAATATTTTCTAAAATATATTTTATCATAAATGTAATTGGATACGGATCTTCTCAGCGTAATACTGGAAAAACTTTTAAAATATGCCTCATCTGTAGATTTCATTATTGTAGGAATTTTCTTATATGATTATTTTTAATAGCAACACACCTTCGCTGTGTAATTGTGGGATCTGCAGATGAGGCAGATCATTAATGTTTTTCCAGGATTACGCAAAGAAGATAGGCTTTGTTTAGGCAATACTCAAAAAACATTAAAAACCTGCCTCATCTGCAGGTTTTATTATTGTAGAAATTTTCTTATCTACTTTTTTCTATTTTCATGAGCAGTCGAACTCATCATTATAATGACGGAAAAACATTAAAAACCTGCCTCATCTGCAGATGTAATTTTTGCAGAAAATTTCCGATATTTTTTTCCAATTATTTTCGTTAGCAACCAATCTTCTTTCGTAATACAGAAAAACATTAAAAATCTGCCTCATCTGCAGATTTCTTTCATACTTATTGCATCGGTTGTTAACAACACATAGACCCTTGCAATAAAAATGAAGTATTCACAAAAATTATATTCTAGCCGTGATGAACTCTCTCAACAATCAACTTTGTCAACTCTCAAAACAATTTTATTACATATTTTTATGTTCCTGCTTTTATTTTTTCAGTTCCTAGTATTAGTTCACACTCTCCCTATATTTATTTATATATCTCGTTCAAATTTTCAATTGTTAATAAAATACTTATTATTCATCCTGTCAAGTTGAAATAAATTTTTTAAAACTTGTACTATATGACAATTGGTGTTAATACAGATTTTTCAAATATTAATTCATTAATTAAATTTTAATTAATTTTAGTTTTATATGGGAGACAAAATGGCGGCCATTGGTTATTGAACAGCATTTAATGCATCTTCATATCTATAAGGGGGGGGGGGGGTTAATATCACGCTGATTGAGAAATAAATAGTAATTTTTCAGTTAGTCTAACGCTGTCTGGTCTTTTTGCAACAAGCCTAAAAAACGCCAGGCTGATTGAGAAACAAGTGGCCAGTTTTCAGTTAGCCTAATGCTCTTTAGGCTCTTTGCAATAAGCCTGAAAACTATCAGGCTAATTGGAAAAAGTAAGATGATTCTCCGATTAGCCCGGCTCTTTGCAAAGAGCCTGATTTCTCAATTAGCCTAAGAAATGTACACCAGATTCCCTTCTTTATTAAAAATTTCAAAGACGACTAGCGACCGAAAGCTTTAAAGGTCGGTAATATTTTTATTATTGGCGTAACAATTCAAAATTAATATATTTTTTTCAAAATCCATTAAAACAATGTAGCGATTGTCCCCAATTTTACTACTTTGCAACATTAGCTATAAAATTTTATTATTTTCTTTAAAATTATATTCGTTGAAATTAAAGCTTCTTTCTCTTTTAATATTCACGTGTAAATATATCATTCATTTGAAAGGATTTGGCAATATTATTAATTGGATTTTTTAACTAAGACATAATTTCTACCGCTTAGTGCTTTTCTCGCGTAATAATTTAATTAATTTCAAGTTTTCTTGTATTGGATACATTTTTAAAGAGGCAAAAATATTTATAAATAATAATTGGTAATAAGTATGTTAAAAAGTTTTACTTATATTTAAAATTCTAGTATTTATCGCATTGATATATAATCCCCAAATCAAATGAGAAAATATTCTAATAAATTATCAACAGAATACTAATAATTGATTGTAGGGCAATAATTAAGAACGTCTCATGAAATTCTGTTGAATAAGAAAAATGTAATACAGCAAAACTATGCAATCGACCGTTTAAATACTGTTTTTAAGACAGAAAAACAAAATTTAAAAATATTAATTATTTTAATTTTTCAAAATTTCGTTCAAATCGTTCATAAAATGTCTTTAATCCTTTATCTTCTGACGGTACTTATAAGTATCATTAAAATAACTTGTTATAAAATTCATTTAATGCATCGATTAGTAGTAATACAGTTTAGAATGAGTTATAGATATGCGTTACTTTATTTTGTTACTAAAGCATTATATGTTACACAAAACAAAAGTATTTTTAAAAGGATGGTTTCTTTTTCCTTTGCATTTTTTCAGCTTACTCGGCGTTGGGGGGGGGGGGGGGGATTTTTCAATTCGGAAATATTTCTATATTTCTATTGTAAGAACATTTTATTTGTACATTTCTTAATAATTCCCTAATAATTTGTACATTTCCTTTTCCTTTTTTTTTTCTTTTCTCATTAAAAATTATCCCAGTTGTAGTTAAATAGCATATTGAATTGTTATTCCTTCAAACAAGTTTCATTTTGAATTTTTCTATTTATTATTCAGGATGATTTATAATCTTCTAAACTTTGTATTTAAGTATTTAAATGAATTATAGATAGAAAGTAAGTTTAAAGGATTTTAAATAAAATGATAAATTAATGAAATAATGAAAATGATTACTATAAATCTGTTAAATGCATTTTTTTAGACATTCTGAATAAGGTATAAATTGCATAAGAGTTTTTTTTTTTTTTTCTTCTTGCAAATGCAAATAATGTATTTTTCTGAAAAAACAAAAGCAAAAAGAAAAACGTTAAAAATCACTTGTTTCCTTGAAACCTAATAAAATCTGAAATTTTCCGAAAGGAAAAGTTTTTATAAGTATGTCAAAAAAAAAAAAAAAAAAAAAAAAAAGAAAAGAAAAGAAAAAAGCACAAAAAATTTAACTGTATGTATGTATAGTGTTTGATGCAGTTTTATTTCCGAAAAAATATATGTAATTCAATAAAAAGACATTGAACCAAAAAAAAAGCAGTATTCAGAGGGGGAAAAAAGTGTTTTACTGCCCTTTAAATACAACTCAAACAAAATAACTCTTTCTCTTTATAAAAATAATCAGGAAAGCCCAGAAAACTATTCCAGACTTCCTCCTTCCAATTCACTTGATTGTGGGTATCTCTTGAACCCCCCATTGTGACAGTCTGCATGTCAAAGGTCAAACGCTGCTCCCTCTTGCATTGATTTATGTTTTAGGGGGGAATGAAATTTTTAACGTTTTTGTCTAATATCTGAAGTTTAAATAAACCTAAACGAAAAATTTTAATTTGTATAAATAGATGAAAATACAGGCTTTCTTGTGTAGTTTTCAAAATTTTAAAACTCCAAATAGAATTGAAGTTATTTAATGTTATTTACATTTCGCTTACTACTTAAGACTTTAGTATTAAATTAAAAAATAAGTATACATTTTAAAATTATTTTGTCAACGAAAACAGAAAGCGACATCTTTTAAGAAGTGCACACAGAAAAAATGAGTTAAAAATATTATTTTTCTGACGAGATATTAGACAAATAAAGAGGCATTAAATGGCCATTGGTTTAACATTGTAGAGGGAAATCTAAAATCTGAGTGATAAGGGGCCTTAAGGGTGTGTTTTCGCTTGGCGAATTAGGTGTTCGTTCTTTTTTTTAAAGACAGGTTCTGTTTTCCTTTTTTTGTCTTGGCTGTTTTCATACGCGCTAATCATAATACGTAAATTTAATTTAACGAATAGATTTTAATTGATTGTGGATGTAGTTTTGTAAACACCTTTTATGTAGTATATATATCAATGCAGCCAGTTTTTTTTTTTTTTTTTTTTTTTTTTTTTTTTTTTTTTTTTTTTAATCAGATTTTGAGATTTTTAACAAGATTTAATATGTATTATTTTTGACAATGTGATTTGTCTTTCTTTGGATTTCGGGCCGTTGCGCCTAAATTCAATGAGCGATGTTCTTCAATAGCTATTTCTTGATATCTAAAAGTTTATCTTCGGTTTCTGGCTTTTTAATTTAACGCATGTTCGATTTTGGACTTTTTTTATCATCAAGACCTTCGTTAAAAAATGATTTTAACCAGCATTCATTTTTATCATGGAATTACTCCAAGTTCTTAATAATGCTACGTGGAACGTTCTTCTAATGTGTACGGTGACCTATCTATTCTAATTGGCTTCCAACCTCTCAAGTGAAACGAATAAATAAAGATTTTTTACAACTGCTGTCTCTTCAATGTGTTACCTCATCATTTTAAGTAAGACAATTCCTTTTTATTTTTACTGCATAACAATCTTATCATCTTTGCTATAAGATCCGTTTACGCCATTCAAGAAAATGTTTATTCTCGCCACTTATGTTTATTCATGGCACTTTGACTCTTTATTTATCTTACGGCGTTTAAGAGCCTAAATTATTTATACCACAAATATCTTCCTGATTTACCCCCTTTTACGCGAACTTATATGTGCGACTTTTTGCAAACAGGAGTGTCATTTGGCAGGGCTAGGGGGGGGGGTGCAGTTGGAATCCTCAAAGAATAATGATAAAAATGTATTAGTCGGATTAACCCCTTGAGGGGCAAGCAATTACGTTTATGAAATGCTGAATTCCCACCGGAATCTTTGAAAAATTCTGTTTCAAAATAAGTAAAAGCAATTTTAAGGCTTTTTTCCACCAAAGTTAGAAAAGTAAAATTTAATAAAATTTTTCTGGTGTAAAATTTCATTTATCGTAGGTGGTATATAATATATACCGGTGCCCGGTGCCCCTCAAGGGGTTAAAAAGTGCACAATAGAAAAAAATTACTTGTTAAATTTGACTTAAAAAAGAACATTAGTATTAAGACAACACTCTAAACTTAGAAATTATTAATTCTCAGTTTTATTTTCCATTTCAACATTCTCAAAGTGAAACATATTTAATAGTATTGAGTAATTCGGTAATTTAATAAATATATGTAAGAATAAAAATATATCAATTTTTTCTCAGATGTGAACAACAGTATCAAAATAAATATTTGCTTATTCCCCGAAATTGTTTTTGCCATCCCTCGCTCTCCTACAGAGTTTCGAAGTAGCGCCGCTGTTTGGAAATTTTATCCTTGACTATCTATGCTTGTGGCCACCAAAACTATTTATTTTCATATAAAACTAAATGTAATTAATTTATCAGAAACAGAATGATTTTCAAATTATTCTAATTAAAAAATGCTTTAAGTATACATATTTCGATTTATCTTTTATTATGATTTTTGTAAAAGATCTTTAGACTGTTTTACTACACCGTTTTTAGTGAGTATTCGAAACTTTTCTGTGGTTTCAATCTAATCTACACTTTCCATTACTGTTAAGTCTGCAGCTTTTAATGAGCACTTGGAAGGCGTCCTCAAAGTTTACTCATTGTATGCATTGCTTACCTTATAATGTGCACTCACGCCTTGAGTGAGTGATGACCAGGACCGAAACTAAGGGGGGGGGGGGAGCAGAGGGGACACGTGCCCCGGGCGCCAGAAAGAAGGGGCGACATATGAAGAATTAAACCTTTGGAATGGATCATTTTCTTCTGATGGACTGATGTATTCCATTATTATGATACAGCCATTATAAATGAAGTGTTAGGTGAAGATGAAAGAGCAGTCGTAAAAAGTTAGAAGTCTGATTTCCTGCTCAGAATGGGAAAAAAATATCCATAATTTTTTTTCTGAAAAAAAAAAAATTGGCCATTTTTTTTCCCCATTCTGACCAGAAAATCCGAGTTCCAACTTTTTACGACTGTTTTTTTCATCTTCACCTAACACTTCATTTATAAAGGCTGTTTCATAATAATGGAATCCATCCGTCCATCAGAAGAAAATAACTCGGTTAAAGAAGAAACTCGGTTAAGCAGGACTCGGATAATAGGGACTCTACTGTATATTTCATTTTAAAAATGATCTTTAGAATATTTTTGTTGGTGTTCAGAGGGGAGTCATGACCCCCGTGACCTCCCTCTTGGATCCGCCATTGTAGATTACGTAGTTCAGTATTACATAATTTATGATTACATATTTTAAAATAAGTCGGGTCGGCTATTAGAAAATTAGTAGAATTCTCTTTGTAAATATACTTTGCGGAAGACGGGGGGGGGGGGGCAAAATCCATGTTTGCCCCGGGTGCAAAAAGGCTAGTTTCGGCCCTGGTGATGACTGATAATTATAAACAGTGAAGTTCATACCAATAAATAAAGAGTGTCTCATACACATTTGAGTCGATGTAGCTCAAATCAATGAGTAATACTCAGAATTTCCAAAGAAAGAAACGAGATTTTTGCAATACATATTGTTTCGGCCGCCTGTCGGTCCCGACCGAATTTTTGGCAGTATTTTCACCGAAAACGAATGTTCGACGAAATTCAGATATTGGGCCGACCTCTGATTATGATCATAGGACAAGTTGACAATAGTGCTGCCATCTATTAAGTATGAATTAAAACAATAGTGATAATATAATTTCAATATAAATTGAACAAACTTTCATCAACATTTAGTTCTTGAAGGTTTTAATTAATCAAGATTAAATTAAGATTTAAAAAGTTATGAGTAAATAGTTTCGCGTGATGTAAAATACCTCTGAACTCCTGTTTGCAAAACTTGGGGGGGGGGAGGGGGATGTGAAAGTAAATTGAAACTGTTTCATTTCATCAATTAGTTCACAAAATTTTTAGTTTATTTTTTTGTTACCTTTATCTGTTAGTTAGGTTTTTTTTTGTTTTTTGTTTTTTTTTACTTTTTGCTAGTCTGGTACAATTAAAGCACTACACAGTTTGGAAGCATGAGAAAGATTTTATTATCATCGTGCCAGAAGTTGACGATAGTGGTGCCATCTAGTAAATATAAATTAAACAAATACTGGAGCAGGGAAAAAAGGAAAAATTGTAGCCAGAATAAGACAAAAAAAAAAAAAAAAAAAAAAAAAAAATCCCTAAAATCCTTTTAAAGAGGTTATTTTGTCATTAAAAATATTTTTCCTTCTTTTCATTTCTTTTATTCTCTTTATTTTATTCAATAGTTTTTCATATAAAAGAAATAACCAATAACTTTATGTGATTTAAATGATATTCTTTTTTCTTCTAAAGCAATTTGATCAAAGGTGCTTGGGTTTTAAAAAAATATAATTTCTCTAATACCATTAAATTTCAATAAAATATATTCATATTTTCTAAATTTAATAATAGAAAAGTATTAATATGTATAAAGAATTTTATAAATCAGTTCTTTTTTTACAATTTTTTTATTAAATTGGAGTAGCTGCAATGAATTAAGAAAATTATAAAATACAAGTTATCATAAACTATTTCTAAGAAATTTAAAAAAAAAGTTACTATTAAAGGCAGAATTCTCTTTTTAAAAAATAGAGTATAATAACATCAATAAATTGATTTAATAAAGTAGTCCATTTTTGATCGCCAGATTCACCTTTGTTTATTATTTAAAAATATGAGAACACTCAACCCTTTAGTGCACAGCTTTGCATACATGCAAACAACTGTCGTTTGAATTTAATAGGTTTTTTTACTTTCTTCTATCTTTACAAGAAGAAAGTATTGGATTCGTGAAAATTTTCGACTTTCTGTTTTCGACGGATTTACACGTTTTAAGGGTCAGATATTACGAAAAACATGTTTTTACAAAATGTCTGTCTGTCTGTATGTGACACAAATTTTGTGGGCGCTCTATCTCAAGAACTAATGCACGGAATTTAATAAAAATTTATATTCAGTTAGTCCCTGATATAAATTGGTGCTGATCAGTTTTTAGTGTAAATCGTTCAACAGGTGGCGCTGCTATGCAACATTTTTCACGATTTCCATAATACCTTAATCTCCGGAACTAATGGCCCCACCAATGGCTGAGAGGTTCTGCTTTCGAAGCTGGTAGACGGGAGGTGCTGGGTTCGAACCCCAATCGCGCCCGTCGGCCTAACCGTTTCGGAGTTTTCTTCGAAACTCTGGATTCCCATGCGTAAATACGGGTTAGGTTCCCTTAGAAAGACCCCCACGAAGGGCACTCCCCCCCGCCCATGGCCTATATCCCACGTGTTGATAATTGGCCGTCATAAACACAAACCAAACCAAACCGGAACTAATGCACATTTTTTATCAAACTTCAGATTTAATTAGTCCTTGACATGAATTGACATTTTATAGATTTTGGTGTAAATCGCTCAACAGGTGGCGCTTCTATGCTGCATTTTTTGCAATTTCCGCAATAGCTCTATCTCAAGGACTAATGCATGGATTTTCAACAAAATTCAGATTCAGGTATACCTTGATATGAATTAGTGCTGTTTATGTTTTGGTGCAAATCGCTCAACAGGCGGCGCTGCTATGCTGCATTTCATCAAACTTCAAATTCAGATATACTTTGATATGAATGGTGCTAAATTGATGTAATTTCTTGTACTATTTAAATGATTTAATTGACGTGATTTATATAGAATAAAGATTTGTGATGGCCATAACATACTAGTTTATTCGTATATCCCTAATTCACATCATAAAATAAAAATAGCAATGTCTGCTATAATTAATAACAGACATTCCGTATTTAAATAAAGCGAAATGAACCAGTGAAACTTTCTGGTGTAAATTCAGATTCGCTGTACTACGTAATTTCCAGAACGTATTCTATTTTGGGAATTAAAGGGTTAAAAGTTAAGTTTTATAAAATGAATAATTATATAAAATAAGGTATTTGGAGACATGCTTTTTAAAATATTTACTAATTTGCAATATTTTAGAGTAAAACAGCCAGACGACAGTAGTTTTTACTTATATATACAGATGTGCAACAGAAGAAAAGTTTGACGTATTATATGAGAAATGTATCTCTGATTTTTTTCATTATTTTTCCTGTGTAATAAACCTGTCAGAGAATCATATATAATTTTTTCGAAACAAAATAAAAAATCGCGCATTTAAGGGTTAATGCTTCACTAAAACGCCTTACTACATAGGTGTGATAAAATATATGCAAATGTTTTTCAAAATAAAAGAAAAAAACACCAGATGTTAAAAAGCTACTCCAAGCGCTTTCGGCTAACCTTAAGCTTTTGTCAAGGAGAAGAGAATTGACTGAGAAAACACTCGACGCTTGACTGATACACATTGACCGGTGGTATTGTTTATGACGGCCAATTATCAACCAGAGGGATATGGGGCCGAAGGAGGGGAGTGCCCTCTGTGGCGGTCTTTCTAAGAGAACCTAACTTGTATTTATGCAAGGAAATCCAATGTGAGAAAAAAACCACGAAAAACTCCGAACGATCAGGCCGATGGGCGTGATTGGGTTTGAACCTAGCCCCCCCCCCCCCCCCCATGTCTAAAAGCTTTGAGAGCAGAACCTCTCGGCCACTGGTAGGGTACACACTGGCCGGAAACACCTTTCAGGATGCCCCATGTGGTCGTACGCATTAAACGGAAGGAGGGGGAAGGTAGAGAAATCTTAATCCTCTGGGAGACCAATCTCTCCTGTAATATCAAGCAAATTAAACGAGTTACGCGGAATTTTGCATAATAATACATCATTACAATAATTTTCTGCTTGCGTTAAAATGTCCAAAGACTCTAAAATTGCACGACTGTTAATATCGGAAGCCTGCATAATGACTGTCGCTCTATTGAAAAAGGATGTCAATATCTTTAATTTGAAACAGCCTTGAGAGGTCGGTAGCCGGTCTGTTTTTATTAATATCCTGTATATGCTCTTTAACTCTTGTTTAAATTTTTCCAATGTAATTTAATATTTTATTTGTGTCTTTACTTATATGTATATAATAAATGTATATGCGAAACATTAGCCAAAAGGAATGAAATATTGTTAGTGGATACAACATAACACGAACATAATTTTGAATAATATGATTTGAACATAAAATGGGAAAAAAAATTACACGACAAGTATCGGCAAAATAGATTTTCTTAATATATGTAATCGATATTTTGTCCAATACAGGAAAAAATACCCTTTATGCTTTCAATTTTATCTTGCATTGCAAATTAATGTAACAATCCTTAATTACTTGTTATTATTATAAAACAGTCTCTTTTAAAAACAGTGCGTGCCAAAGCAAATTAGATGCCGTATTTGGATATAAGAAAGTTTGTTCTGTATAGTTCACATATTTATTTTAGAGACAGGCAAAACATTCATTTTTTGTCGTCCAGTGTTCTTGTACAGCGGCAAAGCAAATATAGAATAAAATAAAGTACATGTTATTTTTAGGTATATCAATGACTTTCTTATATTTGATTGCGATTTTCATAATGAGTATAGGAAAATATATGTTTACAGTTAAATAAAGAAAACAATAGTGATGATAATGCAGAATTTTGGGATATTTCTTTTTATAAATTGAATAATAACATTTATTTAGATCTCTCTGGCAAAAGAAATATGACTTTTTTAACTAGAGATATGCTTCACTAGCTTTTAAAGCATAAAGAGATTTACATAAATACATTGGTAAACAAGATTGTTAAATTTAGTAGTGTCTGCAATCATGAATTTAGTTTTAATAAACAGTTCTTAAAATTTTTAACTAATTTATTTTATAATAATTACTTATACATATATAAGATTTAAAATACTATTTAAAATATTTAAAGAAGCAGTGGCAGCGATAGAAACTCGCAGCATAACCGATCGTGAATGTTAGCTTCTCGAAGTTTCTGGATGCTTTATTATTAAAGTCTGATTGCAGGAAGTGTAAAGACGGATGTAGAAACAGATACAGTCATTCAGGGTAACTTTGATCCGCATTTTCACTATATCCATATGCCACACTCTCATTATAAGAATATTGTTGCAACTAGGGGCATAAAAGGGAATAAATGATCCTAAATTATTGCATGACTATCAAAAATTAAGGAATAATAATGATAAAAGCAATAAAAAATGAATTTTAAACCTGGTTCAAAGTTACCTAGCCATTTAAGGTAACTTTGCACCATATAATAAATATTATCTAAATTAATTCATTACAAAAAATAAAATAAAATAAAATAAAATAAAGTATTATAGTTAGGACAACTTTGCACCCCAAAAATGTTTTCAGAGATGTAAAAACTCCGAATTTACATTTCCCAACATTACAAGATTTGTATAATTTATGATTTACAACAAATATTAGGCATAAGAAAAGTGGGAAAAGAGAACGATGAATATTTAGAAATAAAAAAAAAAAAACTGTTTATTGTTCATATAAAACATAAAAATGCAGTGAAAAACAATTTTCAATGTTTTAACTCAATAATATATCCATAGTTATAATATACTAGTACTAGTATTATTCAAACAAGAATAAAAAATGTCGAATGTATGAAATATCAAATTTGAGTAGCTCTGCCCCAAATAATGCCTGTAAATGAATTTTATGTGTTTTACACATATTTGTAAAACTATTTACATTTTATATCTAATGCACACTTTCAGCATTTATATAAAATAGACGTGCAAATATGGGAAATTCTTGACAGTAGCACATATAATCAGTAAATTGTAAACATCAGTATAACTTTGAGCCGGATGAAATTTACCCTGAAAATGTGGTAAAATGTTAGTGCCTTCTTATTTTACACTTTATTAACTATTAATAAATAAATAATCACAAAATATTAACACATTTACAACATTTAGATAAAAATATGTCTGATAAATGAGTATATTGTTACTTACTATGAAAATTTAATTGGATTACAACAACTTCAAACCAGCATTCAAAATTAACTTGAAAACACTACTTCACTTAAATAGTTAGATGATGCAATTATTTGCACATAATGTTGCTAATTTATTTTCTAAAATAAAGAGTAGAAATCCCAGTTTAGAACCTTGCCAACAGAGGGAGTTTATTTTAGTCTTTCAGAGTTAAAAATATTGAAAATTAGAAAGTGGTGCAAAGTTACACCCCATAGTTCAAAGTTAACCTTGGTCCCCCCCCCCCCCCAAGGAATTTGATATTGCAGAAAATTTATCTGACATCACAGGTCAGACTCAATTTTTTTTTTTTTTTTTTTATGTTTCAAAAGTTAAAATAACTCGTCAGATTTTATTACAATAAAAAAACATGCAACAAATAATAACTTTAGGCACAGAAACTAATAATTGTCAAAAATATTTTCTAAAAACTTTTCTATTCCAACATTTTCAAGTTGAGACATTTGTCATTGACGAGTATTTTGGCTAATTTTAAAAAAGATATGTGAGAAAATTTCTATTAATTGCTTCTCAACCGTGTACAAAATGATCAGCTGAAAAAACCAACCCCCCCCCCCTTCAGCGCTAGAAATTTCAAGGTGATTTCACCTTTTAACCCGGAATTTAGGGGGAATTTTTCTTTTATTTTTATTTCTTTTTAAAGGGGGTTAGTTCAATTTCTAATTATTTGAATTTTTTATTTTGCATTATTAGTGCCATATTATATTTACTGCAATCTTTACAATAGTAACAAATCATTTGCTTTATTAAATCATATCATATACAGTATAATCTTAATAATCTCCTCCGTCTGATACTAGAGTTCTGCGCGGATCAGTTTGTACCCTACCCTAATCCGACAAAAGTCGTTAACACAAAACCCAACTTTAGCCAGACAAATTTCAATCCAAAACCGAAATATTAATACTCGAACCCAAAGTGAAAGAAAATGAATCTACAGTGAAATACGTTTAACACGAAACTGAGGGGACCGAAATTTTTTTTTCGCGTTAAAAGAATTTCGTGTTAAAAGATACGTAAGAAAATAACAAAACTCACCAATATTCTCGATGTCGTCATATTTTATTTCGATTTTTTGTTAAACTGCTAGTAGGTTGCATCCATTAGGATAAAAAGCAAGTAAAAAAAAAATCCCTGCCGGCTTGGGCCTACAGGAGGAGGTAGATTTCGAATTTAAGTACTAAATTCACCAACAAAACTTAAATCAAGATCTTCACTAAGAATGAGCTCTAGAGAGCTAAATATTTTGTGAAAATTCTAATATACACGAATACATAGACGTATGTATATGGAATAGGTTTAAAAAATAGCTAAAACAAATTCAGAGAACCTCAGAGTGTTAAAATAAGCTAATATTTCCATTGTCGGGTTTTTATCATGTTTTAATACGTTTCTTCAAACTCACATGACGTTACCTATTCACCTGCTGAGGTCCATTATATTTCCAATATGACGCAATATATATATATTTTTAATTCGCCAAACTATTTATTTCATTTTGAGTTTTCATGCGGAAATCTTGCTCTAGAAAACTTATGACGTAATATTCAATTTGTTTTCAATTCGTCAAACTGTTTATTTAATTAAATTTTTCTCGTGAAATCTTGCAATAGAAAAGCAATTGTTGTGGTGAGAATTTTATTGCTTTATTTTTTTAATTGTTGGCAACTGCTATAACGAAAAATATTTATTTTTTTCTTGTCATTGTTATGTAAGAGCTGTTTTTATCAGAATCATGTTAAGACGGTATTCAAAATTTTGAGCCCTCCCCATTTCCATTCCCTTGGGCCGATTTTGCCCATTTTCAATCCCCGCCGAGATATTAACCATATCAAAGTTGTTGGCGAGTTTGAAGACGATCCGTGCATAATTGCGACTTTTATCGTGCGAACAAAATTTAGTACATACATACATACATCTATTTATATAAAATCCAAGTCTCTGTGTGTCCCTCACAATTCCGGTTGGACCGCCTCATTGATCGCGGCAATTTCAGCGCTAGGCTTCCCATGGAGAAATCGGTACCAGCATCAACAATGAGTAATTGTTGAAAAGTACTAATGGCAGGGTTGCCACAATAGCGCCAAATTTTCACCAGCTTGGCAAAATATCGCCAAATTTGGCGACAAAAAAGTAGCCATATATGAAGCCAACTTGGCGATAGCTGTCTAATTTGGTGAGAAAACCCATTAATCTTTCATAATTGAGCTCGCCGCTATTTAATTTAAACTAAGCGCATTGAAGGTTTTTTTCAAAATGTATGGGTCAAAATTTAAAGTGTAATATACGAAAATGTACGTCTTTACATCTTCATTCTAATAAAATAACCGCCACTAGACGACATTGTGCTATCTGAGCTCCTAACTGACCAATTTTAATGTGCTTTACATAGCCGGATAGAGAAATTAATTTCTCGGTATTTTTTCAGTATAGGGGCCTTGTCAAACTAGAGAAAACTGCCTTGGCGAAGAAGAAAATTTGGCAACATATTTCCACATTTTAAAATGTGTTATTTTCATCTATTACTGCGGAACAAGCGAAAAAACTACTTATATTCTTGCACATATGTTGTATATATCTTTATATCTCATTTTCCGTCATTTTTGACGGGCTACCTTTCTAGTATATATATATATATATATATATATATATATATATATATATATATATAAACTTTTTAGGTGGGGGTGGTTTTGGGTTCCTGGGATCCTATAATGAAAAGTTATGAAGGAATTTTTCAAAAGTCGCACCATGGTAACGACTGCAATAGGTAGTATTTCTTACGAAACTACCTAATTACTGTTTTGGGGGGAAAAAATTAGATATCTTTTTTGAAGTGTCTTTTTCAGCACCATATTGTCCACAAATTGTTTGAGACCATCTATTGTTTTATTCCTCTCTCCATTGGAAAGCGAATCTAAATAACTACGCACACTTTTAATTATTTTCTGCATTTCTGAAGTAGAGGGGGCAGGAAATGCATCGTTGATTGCGCTGTCAGATTCGTCATAGGAATGTAGATTTCACACGAAATTTTTCGTGTTAAACGATTTTTGTTTCGTGTTAAAAGAAGAAAAATGTATTAAATTCAATAGTATACTGTCCGGACGACTATATCATTTCGTGTTAACCGATTTTTCACGTTAAGCGTTTTCTTGTTAAACATATTTCACTGTATATTTTATTACATTTATGGAAGAGCAGTCTAATATTTTACCGCTTATGTACAAAAATGAACACATATTCAATCATTAATATTCAGATATGGTATGATATCTGATAATATATGATACAGCTTTCTCATTTGAAAAACATTCAGGACTTACTTTTGAAAAATCGGTTCATCCAGAACCCGACCAGACAGAGACAAAATATAACCCAAAACGCTTAAAGTTAACCATACACCCAACGAAAAAATAGCTTAAAACTGACCTGAGCCGTCTCTGGAGTTCGGGTAATATCGGGTTACCTGACCCGATGCATGACTATGATTTCCAACATAGCTGCCAACTTGTACGGATTTTTCTCACCACTAAAATTTAATAGAAAATTTTATCAAAAACAATCGCCAAAATCTGACTTTTTCTAGCGATTAAACAATACAAAAATTTATGTTAAATTTTAGTGGTAGGAAAAATCCGTACAAGTTGGCAGCTATGTTTCCAATTATCCCGAAAACTGCCAAAAAATTTTCGTTGAACCTCTACCGAACCTGAAATGAAAGAAAATTAATCCATCTACTGTATGTATAAAATGCAAATGAGAATTTCGTTCCTGAAACTTATAACTTGAGTTGTGCTGACTAGATATTGATGGAACTTGGACTGTTAATTAGATAATTTTTCAGGGAAGGTTTTAATACAGTCAATGAGGGTAACTTTGAACCACGGGGTGTAACTTTGCACCACATCCTATTTTTCAATATTTTTGACTCTAAAAGATTAAATAAACTCCAGAACTGTGCTCTGTTGGCAAGGTTCTAAACTGGGATTTCTACTCATTATTTTAGAAAATAAATTAGCAACATTATGCGCAATTAATTACATCATCTAACTATTTTTGTGAAGTACTGTTTTCAAGATAATTTTGAATGCTGTTTTGAAGTTGTTGTAATCCAATTAAATTTTCATATTAAGTAACAATATACTCATTTATCAGACTTATTATTATCTAAATGTTGTAAATGTATTAATATTTTGTGATTATTTATTTATTAATAGTTAATAAAATGTAAAATAAGAAGGCACTAGCATTTTACCGCTTTTTCAGAGTAACTTTGAGCCGCTCAAAGTTACACTGATGCTTATAATTTACTGATTATAGGTGCTACTGTCGAAAATTTCCCATATTTGCACGTATATTTTATAAAAATGCCGAAAGTGTGCATTAGATATGACATGTAAATATTTTTACAAATATGTGTAAAATACATAAAATTAATTTAGAGGCGTGATTAGGGGCGGAGCTACTCAAATTTGACATTTCATACGTTCGACGTTTTTTATTCTTGTTTGAATAATACTAGTACTCGTATGTATTACTGTAACTATAGATATATTATAGAGTTAAAACATTGAAAATTGTTTTACACTGCATTTTTATGTTTTATATGAACAATAAACAGGTTTTTTTTATTTCTAAATGTTCATGGTTCTCTTCTTCCACTTTTCTTATGCCTGATATTTGTTGTAATATCATAAATTATACAAATCTTGTGATTTTGGGAAATGTAAATTCGCAGTCTTTACATATCTGAAAACATTTTTTGGTGTTTAAAGTTGTCCTGATTACAATACTTTTTTCATAATTAATTATTTTATATAAAAATTTATCATATGGTGCAAAGTTACCCTAAATGGCCGGGTAACTTTGAACCAGGCTAAAAAACCATTTTTTATTGCTTTTATCCTTATTATTCCTTAATTTTTTATAGTCAAACAATAATTTAGGATCATTTCTTCTCTTTTATGCCCCTAGTTGCGACAATATTCTTCAAATAAGAGTGTGGCATATGAAAATAGAGAAAATGCGGATCAAAGTTACCCAGATTGAGTGTATTGTCTATGAAGAGCATTTAAGGTTTATTGCAACTGCAGAGGTG
The DNA here is from genome assembly GCA_963932465.1 of Maratus speciosus. Taxonomy (NCBI): domain Eukaryota; kingdom Metazoa; phylum Arthropoda; class Arachnida; order Araneae; family Salticidae; genus Maratus; species Maratus speciosus. The sequence goes on from OZ010799.1 coordinate 255,084,408, forward strand.
ATATTAGAAGAATCTTAGCTCTAAACTGCCAAAACTTTTAACTAATGAAGATTGTGAATTCTAATTCATATTTTCCCGATATGTTTAGAAAAATGAAATAAATACATGTATCATTGCAATGAAAATCTGTCACAAATTTCAAATTCATTTACCGAACTTGTCTTCTTTTGAGATGAAACGTGTATTGGTCGGATTCTGAGTCAAACGATATTATCGATTAAGTCCCTCTTCTTAATAAGGAATGCACACAACAGCAGATTAAAAAATTATATGTATAAATATTCAGAGAATCCTACAGCTCTGAAAAACTCTTTCAAACAACGTTTTCAACAGCTGAATAGAAAAGGCTTTCGACGACCCTAAATACGTTCAGAGTTATAAAAAAAACATCCATCTTAAACTCAATGAAACACTGAGGTCCTCGTTCATTTGACATCTCGTAGCAAGTTACATTAAATATACCAACAACAACCGGCTGTTTGGTGATACCAAATGAACATATTTCGAGGAAAATAATTCGATTTGAACTAGAAGTTTTTCATAAAATAAATATAAATCAAACAGAAATAAGTTAAATAAAAGTGTTAAATACTAGTTTTAAATTAAAATTATTGGTCTGAAATATTTTCGTAAAATTTGAGTGAAATTCCTGGTATATGTAGTAGTGTTAACCCCTTGGGGACGAGCGACACGGATACGTGCCGGAAATAGGCCTAAGAATCCTCGTTTATCCTCACCAGTAAAATTTTACTGTAAAATTTGCCTTATTTAATCCGAGCATTTTCCCGATTTGAATAGGCACAAACTTCTGTTTTTTAAAACCGGTAGCAAAGTAATAAACATTTCGTAAAAGGCTCCCGTCGCGAAGGGGTTAAAGGTCTTCAGGGCTCGCAGCGTTCCTAAAATTTTCGCACTTTTCTACCACTAAATTAAAACGATAATTTTTGTTGTTTAATTCTATTATAGACGTTAAGGGAATCTAAGACGAAGAATTCTTGTTTAAAATACTGGTAGCAAAGTGCAAAAATTTTAGGAATGGTGCGAGCACTGCGGTCTTACTTTAAAACCAAATCGAAATACTGAAATCTTAAATGCAGAACCAAGCATTCGCCTGCAACTACTATCAACTGGACCTGCATTCAGACATTTGTGCAAAACAATCCAATCACATTAAGCGTTTATGCGTTATTGTCCGTCACTCTAATAATGTAAAATTTATTGTAAGGCAAATGTTACGATTTCTTGAGTTTTGGAGGTTTTTTAAGTTTGTAAACTTTTGACAATTCCATCTGTATTGATGATAATTGAAAATAAATTCAGTATAACAGTAAAAGTTTCAAAATATATTTTAACTTCTGGGACAATGCACGATTGTTTAGATTACTATTCATTCTCTCTTCCTGTGCTCAGTAGCAATGCACTTTAAAAAATATTACCTTGTAACATAGGGTACGGTAGGCTTCAGGGGGCTCCGCCATAGAAATTCATTCTAAAAAGGGCTCCGCCAGTCAAAAAGTTTGGGAACCACTGCCTTAACTAATTAAAATGATATAAGTAAGCATGATACAATTCATTTTCATTATTAAATGAAGTATAGTCCATTATAGTCCAGGCAATACAGACCGTATAGGGGCTCTACCTAGCAGAATTCATGGTAGTTCTCGAAAAAGGGTTACTACGTTTTTGGGGTCGCTGAATCCGAATTTTTAACTTTCCGCCAAAATTTCCCCCGGCACCCCCCCCCCCAAATTTTGGTAAAATGTCCCCAAAAAAGGTTTTTATTAAAAAATCAATTTTTTATTGTTTTAGGGGAAAAGTATCTAGAAATTCAGAAAGTAGACAAAATTTGATACAAATTGGACATATGACATTATGACGTAGGATGAAGGGGGAGTGGGGATCTGCCTTGGAACATGCGCCGCGGTGCTACGTGGACTAAGTTGTGCAATTCCATTTAACCACTCAAATTGTTTACATTCGCCCTCCCATCTCCCCTCCAAACTTTCCCTATAAGGTTTACTTTAAGTTTTTTGGGTCGCTGAATCCAAATTTTTAACCCCCCCCCCCCCCAAATAGTTGTTTTTTAATTAAATTTTTTATTGTTTTAGGAGAAAAGTATGTAGAAATTCAGAAAGCAGACAAAATTTGCAACAAATAGGATATATGACATTACGACGTAGGATGAAGGGAGAGGGCTGCCTCGGAACATACAATGCGGCGCTATGGGCTCTAAATTATGCAAGTCCAGGCAATAGGGGATTTTACCTGAGAAAATTAATGCTAGTTCTGGATTTCGACTCACTTTATGTTTTTTTGGGTCGCTGAATCCGAATTTGTAACTTCCCACCAAAATTTCCCCCGGCAAACCTAAAAAAAAATTGACTTTTTGAAAAAAATTGGTTTTTTGAGAACAGCGCGCCGGGAATGTTCCGAGGCAGCCCCCTCCTCCCCGTTTATCGTACGTCATAATGTCATATATCCTATTTGTTGCAAATTTTGTTTAGTTTCTGAATTTTGTAATGCTTTTCCCCTAAAACAATAAGAAATTTAAGTTAAAAACAACTGTTTTGGGGGTTGCGGGGAAGGGAATTTTGGGGGGAAGTTAAAAATTCGGATTCAGCGACCCAAAAAACTTAAAGTAAACCTTATAGTGAAAGTTCGGAGGGGAGATGGGAGGGCGAATGTAAGCGATGTGAGTGGTTAAGTGGAATTGCGCAACATAGCTCGCGCAGCACCGCGGCGCATGTTCCGAGGCAGATCTCCCCCCTCCCCCTTTATCCTACGTCATAATGTCATGTATCTAATTTGTTGCAAATTTTGTCTACTTTCTGAATTTCTAGATACCTTTTCCCTAAAACAGTAAAAAAATTGATTTTTTTTATAAAAACCTTTTTTCGGGGGTATTTTACCAAAATTTGGGGGGTGGGGGGGGGGGGTTGCCGGGGGAAATTCTGGGGGGAAGTTACAAATTCAAATTCAGCGACACAAAAAACATAAAGTAAGCCAATTTCCAGAACTACTATTAATGTTGCCAGGCAAAATCTCCTATCGCTTAGACTATTAGTTTTAATGCAGTTAATTGACTACGACAATAATGTACACTTTAAGTTAAAACTCACACCATAAAATGCTTTGAAAATAACTTTTAAATTACAAAAAGCATTAATCCACATATTGAGGATTAAGTTGTTGACGACTAATTTTTATAAATCTGCCCCTTTTTATTAAAGCAGCAGATATAAAAATAAAATGAATTAGATATAAAAATATAGCCAGTCCAGTTTCTGTATTTGACGAAAATCATCTCCGGATTAGGGTTGGGCATTTTTACTCATTTTGAGGAGTCGATGCTGAGTCGACTCACTTGATTGATGAGTCGACATACTGACTCGACTCACTTGCGGAAGTAAGATTGGTTGGTTGGTTGTAAATATGACGCAATTCTACTTTTCGTATCAAATTTATCGCGCAGGAGAAAATATTTGGGCGTAAGTTTTAATTATTTTGGTTTTGATTTTATATAGAAGAAGTCTTTTATATTAAACTTTGTTGGATGGTAAATGGAAGCAGCCAAACTAGATGTCTCTACGGGCCGAAATTTCCAGACCTTGTCCCGCCCCTTCCACAGAAAAAAAGTTCGGCTTGCTCATAGAAAAAAGTTTGGCCTGGCCAGTAGAAAAATAATCAACCCCCCCCCCCCCCCCCCGGTATAAAATCTAAAATTTCATCCCGTACAAAAAAAATTACTGGTCTGGCCCGGCAGGAAACTTAAAAGTTCGAACCGATCCCGTCTTGGCCCGACCGGCTCCCCAAAAATGTTAAAATCTAGGAACTAAAACTAGAAAACATGGATTTTTACGTCGATAGGATTAAAAATTGTTTCGTAAGTGGAGTTCTGACTAAAAATACTTATTTTTTCCTTTTTTCTTTTCATTTTTATAATCTTTATTTTTAAAGAAACATCGTGTGCTATATTTATTTTTTTAATGAATCTCTTATCTCTATGTAAATGATTCAGTTAATCCATCGTTAATCCATATGCTATGTATTGGAGGCTTAAGAATCTGATAACTACTGTACAGTAAAATCGCCTAAGACGAAATCGCTTAGGAAATAAAAAATATACGTTTTAGATAAGTTTCCTTCTTAGCAGTTTTAAATGTATTATATACTTTTCTCACATATTATTCTATTCATTTTTCATGTATCAACACATTTTTTAATTTAAGACAGGATTCCCTCATATACGGGTTCTTTTTCACAAGTTTTATTGTATTTTAATTGAACAGTCTAGAATAAATTGAATTGCCTAGAAATTGCTATTCTTTAAAAAGAATAAATTTTAATTGTAAATAATGGCAATTTAAAAATATATACATTTTTTGCAAAAAGTCTTGGGCTGGGACAAATTTTACTGATTTTTGCTTGAATCAGACCAGGCCGAGACAATAATTTTCGTACGGGGTGGGTCGAGGCCAGCACTTAAAATGTCGGCCTCGCAAACCTTGGAAGAATGAAGGATCCCGGATCGGTACTGAAAATTTAAGTTAAGCTCGGCGCAATCTTTTAGAAAAAAGAAAGGCCCTAGCCCAGTCTGCAAAGAGCAATGCCTAGGCCCGGCCCAAAGCCTTAAAGCAGAGTAAGACCCGGTCCGACCCCAGCGTTGCGAAAAATAGGCCCTAGACCTGCCCACGGGCTGGGCCGGTCCCGGTGCACACCTCTAAGCCAAACTGTAAAATATAGAAATATTCTTGTTTAACCCCGTACTATGGCTAAAAATTTATCTTCTTTTTAACTGGGAGTAGAAGGTTTTGAGGTGTTATTTTTTATATATATCAAGTTTTTAAGGTTTAAATTTTCTGCGTTAAAAACAAAACGGGAAAAGGATTTTTTTCCCCCCGTGTTTGTGTGAGCGCGCGGGGAAAAGTGAAATTTACTGCTAACAAAGACAATAATCCTTCAAAATATCCGAAATCCTCCCCAATCACAACATTTTAAATTCTTAGATCTCTTTTTCATTGATTTTTTTAGAATTCCGTACTTAAAAAGTGAAAACGGAGCTATTATAAGTTGATTGTGTTAACAAATTTATAGATTAAAAGCTATTCACAAATATTTTTCGAAAAAAGGGGACTAATTTAGGTACTTGATTTTTTTAATCTTTTATGCGTGGTATGTGTATCGTTTGGGAATTGTTGAAAAGACCTCGTAACACCGAAATCAAAAATATATTTGTTTTAATTTTAGATACTGTCGAAAATGTGATACAAAAATATGTCCTCCTTCCCCTCCAGCCTGATTCCGAATCTACTAAAACTAAAATGATGAAAAAAACCTAGAACAACAGTAGTTTATTCAAACTTTGCTGGAAAATTATAGGGATTATCCTCGGTCACATAGTTTTGGAGAAAATCGCATTTTTCCGTTACACACACACTTTAATTTGCCGGGCTCATCGGCAGTATTTTTAACTACAAAGTTATAAAATTGACAGGCCTGACTATTGTGGCGATTCGGAATCAAACAGCATTTTCCATTTTTTTACATAAATAAATTGCTTATCAAGGAAAATGCGATTTTTGTCACGTAACGACAAGTTTTTCTATTTTGCCTGTGCTATCGTGTATAGAACTTCGTTTAAAAACTTCAACTTTGACAGCATTTTTTATTTCTGCAAAAAAAGGAAAACGCCGTTCGATTACTTAGTTCCTGAATAAGAACACCTGTCAAATTCACGCGTTTCCGAACAAAAAATACTTCAATAATCAGTCCCCCGCCCACCCGGAGGGAAGGGGGAGTAAGTTTTAAAAATTTCCTTTTTTTTCTCATGTTCATAGTTTTTGATTTACTCCCTTTTAAAATTTTATTTCTTAATCTGTGATAATATAGTGAGATATATCCATAGAGAGACACACAGCCTAGCTGTTTACGAAAAAAAGGGGGAGGGGCGTAGAAGCGACAGGATTCCGAAAATATCTTCCATATCTGAGTTTAAATAAGGAACGTTAAAAAATCGATTGGCTAAACTTTAAAAAAATATTTGTAAATTATATCCATATAATATTACCTGCGAACATTTTTATTTATACAACGGAATTAAAATAACATTATATATGCAAACAAATAAAGGATGATCACTTTTATCTAAAATACATCAATTATAAAATAAATTCAGTAACTTAGTATATTTTAAACAAACTGCTACTTAAGCAGAATTTTACTTATCTTTCTTCTAAGTTTTTTTTAAATATTGCATGATATGAAAACAGTTGAAAATATTCCCCTAACTAGTCCAACTTCTTTTTTTGCCAAAGATCACATCTGCTTTTTTTTAACCTTCTTTCCCCTAAGCATATCGTAAATTCAAATAATCTTGAACGGAATATCCTGCTGCCCGCCCCCTTGTCTCTGTCCCTCCCTCTCCTTTCATCCATACCGTCATCTTCCTTAACATACATTTACACTGCTTTTACAACCAAGATCTCCGTTCTCTGCTAAGCAACCCAGCCCGGATTCAAAGAGTTGAAACCCGATACTGAGTGGAAAGAGTGGTTTTCGAAGAGTCGAAAATTCACTCTTCAACTCTTGACTCTCCAAGTCCGACACTGCCCGCAACCTTGTCCCTGTCCCTCCGTTTCCTTTCATTCATACCGTCATTTTCCTAAACATACATCTATACTGCTTTCTTCTTTCCCAAAATCACCAATACATAATTAAACCAAGATCTCCGTTCTCTCGTCCTCTACTAAACAACTCAGCCCGAATTCGAAGAGTTGAAATCCGATACTGAGTCGAAGAATCGAAAATCCACTCTTCAACTCTCGACTCTCCAAGTCCGATACTGTGTTAAACTCGTCCAACCACTCTTTGAGTGAGTCGACTTCGACTCTTCGACTCCGAATCCCAAACTGAGTGGAAATTAAAGTTCGACTCTTTTGAGTCGAGGCAGTTCACTAGCGAGGAGTCGACAGTTCGACTCACTTGGAAGGAATCGAGATTTTGAGTCGACTCTTCTGCCAACTCTACTCCGGATGGAGTATGCTCAATACAATAATCTTAAAGAAGCACATGCGCAATAGAAAAAAGGAGAAGGAAATTTTGTAGAGATTTCTTTAAACCTGGTTTGAAAAAAGAGAAAAAATATATTTACAAGCTACTGGCAGTATCTAATGTAAAATATTTAAAAATAATGTTACAATCTAAATAATTAGAATGCAACATTTTCAACATCGTAGTTAGAATTATATGATATCTATATGCATAAAAGCGTTCTCTGTGTGTATGTTCCTTTTACAAATCTTCAATTTTTGACCAATTTGCATGAAACTTGCTGTACGTACGTTTTAGAACGTGGAAACGGTCCCCGTCAACTTTTAAAAACTATCAGACCACTATTTACCCCTCTTTTCAACCTCCTTCCATAATTTAGCATTATAGAAATATTTCCTTTTTTAATTTTCTAATTCAATCATTTCTTTCCTGGTGCCACACCTTAAAAAGCGGCATAATAATTTTTAAATAATGGTAACACTTGAATATTTTTACAAGCCAATAAAAATGCAGAGTCTGTCGCTATATTTTTTAGTTTCTAAAATCGACGTCATTCTAAGTAAAAATGCACATTTTTCATATATATATATATATATATATATATACACAGTAGAACCTCGATTATCCGAAGTAATTAGGACCGACCCTCTTTCGGAAAATTGAAATTTTCGGATAATCGTGAATGTTTCAATTTTAAGATTAAGGAGAAATATATGCACTATTTCTTATAATGCTAACAAGTGCTTAATAAAAATAAAGCAATAGCAAAATAGAAACAAGAATAAATGACCATATTAATAATTTTAATTTTGGAATTTAGTACCCTTTACATGTATCACAAAGGTTTGGAAAAAATGTTTTGTTTGTCCGCAGTTTCGATTGTCTTTGCTTTGAAGCTCTATCACGGTGTTCTATGATGTTATTAGTTCACCAGTATCACGGTCTTTCTGCTGCTTCAGCCAAGTCAAACCTTTTGCAAAACATTCAAAAGCTTCAGAATTGCTAATTTGTTCTTTTTTTTTTTTTTTTTTTTTTTTTTTTTTTTCTTTTTGTTCCTTTTCTCAGCTTACGGCAGCTCAAGTTAAATTCAAAGGAACTCTAAGAAAGAGGATCGAAAATGTATATCTGTACTCGTTGTTGGGAAAGGACTGCTTGCAGACAAAAAATATGATGGTTAAAAAAAAAAAAAAGCTTTCAAAATGGGATGTTGCACACGAAGAATGTGACAGTAAAAAAAAAAAAAAAAAAAAAAAAAAAAAAAAAAAAAAAAAAAGCATTAAAAGTGGATTTCGGTTAAAAGAGTTTCGGATGAAAGAGGTTCTACTGTACACATAAAAACTTTAACTAAACGCTTGTTAAAATGACGTAGTACCTTTATTTGACGGTTTGTTAAGTTAAAACATCTATTTTATTACAAACGTTTCAATTTTAAGAAGATAATTTATGAAAAAGATAATAAAAAATCGTTTGCTAGCTATGACGTCGATTTCTAATTAACTGACATAACTTTCTAATGATTTTTTATTCTGAGTGAAACCTGTTGATCTTCTGAAATTAATCCTTATTATTATCATCCATAAAGAAAAAAACTTTATTTTTAATTAAAATTTCAGTAATAGGTAGTAATAGGTCATTTATCGCATTTTCCGGCGCATTGTGAAATAAATCGTATATTTCTGTTACATTTGCTAAAGAAAACAAGCATTCTGATTTTAAAAGCTGAAACACTTTATTATAATTACGTCAAAATGATGTCCTTTTTCTTGAATTTCAATTTCGCGAGTTTTAAAATTAAGTTAAAAAATTTTGAGGTTTTTCATAAACCCCAAGTTAAGTATTATTGCATGTCAATATTCTGCAATAGATTTGCATGTCAAGTAAGTATTTGCTAAAACATGTATGATGCTGTATTTTTTAAAGCAATAGTGCATGCCATAAAGATGAAAGTCAGATTTTTAAAAATACGCCAACTGGCATACAGCTCGATTACAGAAGATTAACCCACTTGCACTTAAAAATATTAAGACGGAAAGCTATCTTCTATGAAAATAAGAAAATTAAAGATGGTGAAAGAGAGTTTGACAGATTTTATATAAGGAAACATTTTGGCTGTAAATTGCAACTAGTGCATTTTAACTATATATTATTACGAATAACAAAAGAAAAAAAAAGAAACAGGCATAATATATTTTTAATTTGACATTTTAGGTCCAGAGCGATTGCTGAAACAATGCATTCAAATATTTTAAAACAAAGGAATTAGAGTATTTTTTTCGATCTGTCTGATTCTAAGAAAGAAAGAATTTGAATGTATCTGTAGAAAATAAACGTAGAATATTGAATTCCATGTTCACATATTTCAGTTTAGCTCCAAGTTGATACATTTTACGCATAATTTAATCTTATTATTAATTTTCCGTAATAGTGCCAAATGGCGTATTTGAACAAATGTTATTTGGTGCAAAAGTGTTGTTGAAACCATAGGTGGTATTCACAACATCCTTTTTAAATAACAATGTAGCTATCATGACCACATTTGGAAATGGACCTGATTATGGGTGATTAATATAATTCAATTAGAATATTCAATATATTCTAATAAAATGTATCACAAAAATCTAATATTCTTGCATTTAAAAAGATATGAAAATTAAATAATCTTCAACGACAGCAAATGCAAACATAACAGCAGATATCTCAAAATATAAATTGAAAATTATTTTTACAAAAATAGAGGTCAAGGAATGAAATAGACTAAAAATGTGGTTTGTTGAAAATGTCAAAAGTATATGCCACTGAATTAATTTGCAAAAGTTACAAAACTTCTGATTTATTACAGAAACTTCACCCATTTGCCATTAATTGACACCGTTGATTAGATTAATATAATATGGGGGAATGACATAACGTCTCTATAAACAAAATAGTACATAAAGTCCGTACATATAATAAGTGTAAGTTCTAAGTAATTTACAAAGTTTTAAGATACAATTATACAGGGTGTCCGAAAAGTCTGAAAACGGTCGAATAACACGAGAAATACATATCAGATTGAAAAACGAAAATACACGTGTTAAATATTTTTAAAAAAGCTACTCAATGACACCGGATTTGACCCCCGCAACCGAACCCCCGGGGGTCAGAGGGGGGTCCAATTTTGGAAATTTTGAATGATAACCCCCATATTTTATTGCAGATTCGGATTCTACGGACAAAAATACGTAAATTTTGTAATTAACATTTTTTTCGGATCCTCGTTGATCACGGTGTATTTTCGAGCAAAAAAAAACAGATACATATTTTGGTTTTCCCAACCAAGTTTTGCCATCTCGAAATCTGATTGGCCAGAATTTTTAACGTCAAAGTTGCCTTTTTTTACAGAAATAGTGTTTCCCGAAAATCATCAATGGAGCTTGTTTTCATAGCGCTTTATGTGCTTTTCCCATAAAAATTAGTAGAAATATATTAAATTAGTTTTCTATTTGAATTTCTTTTTATCCAGTTGATCATTTTTAAATAATAAACTGCGTATTTTGATATTTTTACGAGTAAATATGCACCTCCCCTCCCGAAAAGAAAAACGATAGTGTTCATTATTTGGGGGCGGGGTGTGTTGATATTCTGCGTTTTGATGTCTTCTGCTGTTAAAAAAGTCGCTTAACTTGGGGCCAGATAGAGTGTATGAGTTTTTTTTTTTTTTTTCTTAATTATTGCTATAGAATAACATGTAGGACAAAAAGAAAACCAAACATATAAAATCTTTTGTGCTGACAGAGCAAAGAATGGGAGATAGCGTAAATTTCAGATGGGGGGGTTGGGATTATAGGTTTTGATGATTGATTAGTTACTGCAACTACTGAGTAGCAAGTAGGGTAGAAAACATTAAAAAGTTCTAATAAATGTTATATTTTTTTGTAAATTAATATATTTTTCCATTTTAACATTTTTTTCATAATTTTAAATTTATTATTGGGTTGTTCGGAAAGTCGTGTCTGTTTGGGGAATTCGTACCGGAAAATTGTCCCAGGTAATTATTAGATGTACTAGCGTCTCATTTCTAGATGGTTCCCTATGGAAGAACGAAAATTGGGAAAGTCCACTTTTTCGTTGGGTAATGTGGAGTAGTGGAGACATCTGGTCACAAAATTATTGCATCAGCTTTAATTTTAGAGAATTTCAACTAATAGAAATTTCAATAAAAAGTTTAGAAATCATTATATAAGAAGTTATTAAAATATTTTATTTGGGTGATGTGCAAAAGTGTAGCCATGTGTTGACAGATCGAGATTTGTTTCAAATTCTGTTATAAGATATTTCGGTCTGGATACCAGTATCTCTGTGGTAAGTCTTTTCTCTCCTAATTGGTAGATCGTGGAATCGAATCGAGGCAGAGGAGGATTTGAAAAAAGTGGAAATCTTTACTTTTTAATATTTATTTAAATTGTGAAAAAAAGTTTGAATTTAAAAAAAATCCAAAGTTTCCAGTTTTAAAATTTAATTAAGCTAAAAGAAACCCTTTAAAAAAAAAAAAAAAATCATTGAGCATTTATAATAACGATTCATAAATCATTTTTTTAAATTGTAGAAAATATTTTGAATGAAAAAAATACAAAGTTTCTATTTTTAAAAACTCAAGTTAAAAAAAAATCATTTTAGTTTTAAAAACTCATTTTCATTTTCTTTTTTTTTTCTTTTCTTTTCTTTTTTTTTCTTTTTTTTTTTTTTTTTTTTTTATCATTGAGCACAGAAGTATGGTGCAGCTTCCAGCGATATGATCCGAAGTTTAGGAGAGCAGTGCAGCCAATAAAATACTTTTGCTTCGACGTTGATGATATGACTTATCAATTCCTTTTAAAAATGAAATAATTCAATGCATAATTTCTGTCCCCAAAACTTTGTTTACAAAGAAAAGATATGTAATGTGTTGTGCTAAAACCAAAATATTACGCCGTGATTTAAAAATATAAATGAAAAGTGCCAAATTACTTTTTCATTTATAATAATTCAGGTATAAACAATAATACCAAAATATTATGACGTGATTTAAAAATATAAAAAATAAATAAAAAATACAAAATTATTTTTCTAAATGTATGCATTTTGATTTAAATAATTATATGCCATTAAAAATTGAATTTAATAAAATATTTTAATAAGTTCTTATATAATGATTTCTAAACTTTTTATTGAAAATTCTATTAATTGAAATTACCTAAAATTAAAGCTGATGCAATAGTTCTGTGATCAGATGTCTCCACTTCTGCACATCACCCCAACAAAAAAGTGGGCTTTCCCAATTTTCGTTCTTCCATAGGGAACCATCTAGGAATGAGACGCTAGTATTAGATGTTATGTTAGATATCGGAATGGGTGTCTAATAATTAAATGATAGGATAGGTGGGGTAGGATAATGTAGAAAATTGTTTAATTATTTATTAATTATTGCAATAATATAACAAATGTGAAAAAATATATAAACAAAAACGTTATTTGCAGAACAAATTAAGAACAAACCAGTTTATTTCCTACATTTTTTAAGCC